>CM027580.2:16338914-16938914 GCA_015852605.2 Populus deltoides
TTTCTTCTTTATATGTGTGAGTTATCGTGGTGGTGAGAAACAACCACGCAATCAAAATTAAAAAAATTAACTAAAATACAAGTTTGATTCGATTCCAGTTTTGATAACGACCGTGATTATATCAGAACCAAACTAAATTGGTGTAACCTTAAAGCTTAATCTTAGTATAAAAGAAATTTGATAATGGTAGTGATTTAAAGTATTTTTCACTTATAAATACGCATAAAAGAATGCATCTGGGTCGGTTTGAGTGAAAAGAAAGGTGTTGAAATTTCAAAAGATTGAATTAAGTTCTGATGTACCGATCGAGACTAAATCAAATCGAACTAAATTAATTATAACTTAAAATTAATCACAGGTAGAAAATAAATTTGATAATAGTTGGATTCAAAATTTTTTTTTCTTATAAATACATTAAAATAAAAAATTTTTTACTTTTAAAAAAAATTATTTTTTGATATCGCGTATTAAATCAATCTGAAAACATAAAAAAATTGTTTTGAATTCAAAAGATTAAAAACATGGTTTTGTACTGTTTTTAAATATACCTATTTGTATTTTGCTTGTTTTACCATTTTTTTTTTAACGTATTATGCAAGAGAGAAAGAAGAACCAAAAACAAAAAGAATGCCTCTGGATCGGTTTGAAGTGAGAAAAGAGGAAGGTTTGAAGATTCAAGTGATTGTGCTGTTGTCTTGTCAGTCAAACCATCATTTACCAAGAACGCGGTCTAATTTTGTTTGAACCGAACCGAAAATATCCGACCCTAATTATCATTGTCCTTTTGAGTTGATTAATTCTTTTTGGATTTTCAGTTTTGCTGTTTTGGTTATTTTAATGGTTTAACCGGAGATTTTTAAAATTTTGAAATTTTTTTATATTAGATTAATTATTATTAGTGTTTTTAAGATTGTTTTAATATCCAAAATAAATTTAAAAATAAGAAAATATTATTTTAATATATTTTAAAATAAAAAACTACTTTAAAAATAAAAAAAAATACAATATCAAGACACATTCATGAATATGTCATTGCCTAGAAATTGGAGAATTCAATTCAATGGGAATGGGATTCTAGGGAGGAAGTAATTTTGTCAACGCACGCGATTGAATTGGAGAATTCAATTCAATGGGAATGGGATACTAGTTCACATAGAAAAATTAATGAAATGGTTATTTTCATATAATAAATCAAGAATCTCATCCAAAAATAAATTGATTTAATGAAATAATATCTAAAATATAAAAAATATTTATTTAATTATAATTAATTTAGATTAAACTATAATGAAAATACTTTATTATTCTTTATTTGGTTCAAAAAAAATCTTTTTTTCAATAAATCTCATATGATTCCAATATCACTACTTTGAAAAGATGGAATAGAAAAAAGAATAAAAGAAGAAGACTTAGAAAACCAAAAGTCATCTATTTATAAGACTTCATAACCAAAACATTAATTACTCCTAATTTATTAATATTTATTAATTAATATAAATATTTATTAATGTTCATAGTTTATGAATATTCATAACTCATGAGTGTTTTATATTCATAATTAATGAATGTTTATTAATAAATATTCATGAATATTGTAAAAATTCATAAATACATTTATTCTTATCACAACGTACTTAATGTATCAATATATGCATTAAAACATTTAAAGACTAAAATTATTGATCAAACATGAACTTAATAACAAAAAAATATTTTCTATTGTAATCTTAAATATCTCTAAATAAATTAAAATAGTTTTTTAAAAAAAATCTTTAACTTTAATATAATACTTCTATAGTATACAGTAAGCATGTACAATGCATATTGACTTTTATTGGTTACGGAACCCTAAATGAGAAGGGAAGGGAGAGAAGGGACAGAAGGAAAAGAAAGAGATTTGAAAAAAATTTGACACGAAGGCTGTTATTTTGTTATATTATATATAGGGATAATTTTTTTATTATTATTATTACTAAGATTTTTATTTAATCCAAAAGTATATTTTCTCAAACTATATCAAAAACTGAAACACAACTAAATTTTAAAAGATTTGTTTTTTTTTGTAATTGTACTATTAATTTATTAATTTTTAAAAAATATATCATTTTGATATTGTGTATGCGTTTTTTAACATGGTTTGATTGTAGTTATAAAAACTGTTTGAAAATGTGATTTTAATATGTTTTTAAGTATTTTTTTATTTAGTAATGTATTAAAATGATATTTTTTATATTTTAAAAATTATTTTTGATATTAATGTATTAAAATGATCTAAAAATACTAAAAATAATATTAATTTAAAATAAAAAAATAAAAATAAAATTTAAATATTTTTAAATTGTTTTAAAATGTAAAAATAAATAGATACCGAAACTTAACTGATGTGTAAATTGACTTGATAGTATCCCTTATCAATAAATTAAAAATATTAAATTGATGAAATTAATCGAGAAGCCGACAATTGATCCAATTTGTTAAAAAGCCTGACAATTGGTCCAATTTGTCAAAATTGACGACACTTTCTACACTGATTTTGAAAGAGAAAAGGCATGAGTTTATTAAATAAACATAATTCATCAATATATTAATGAGGTATTTTTTTTTGGATTTTAAGGGACTGATTCAGATGATAAATTAAATATTTTTTAATTTTAAAACTATATATTAATTTTAATATACATTAATAAAAAAATTAAAATGTTATGTAAGAAAATGTGTAGTAAAATTTGTCAATGTATTGATCTTCAACTGTATATAAAGATGTTTAAAAAATATAATTATGGTTATTTTTTTAAAATATATTTTATTTGAAAATATATTAAAATAATATTTTTTATTTTTTTAAAAATTATTTTAATATTAGTAGATCAAAATAATTTTAAAATATAAAATAATATTAATTTAAAATAAAAAAATTAATTTTTTTAAATACTTCTAAAATACAAAAATAAAAAGGCTTTGGGATTGGGTACCTGGATTAGTCAAGTTTTCGGTGTGAGCGAGATATACAGTACAATTTCCACGTAGTGTAATTATCTCCACCAGTCCAACTTTGAATAAACCGCCACCAACACATTCATCATCACCGGTGAAGAAACCGAAGATCTCCTCAGCTGGTGACGTGATCAAATTGCCCAATCATTTAGATCCATTCTTGGCCGTCCGATCTCATCTAGAAGCACCTCGTAATGAAGACAGCATTGGGAGAAAAAAAAGTAGCATGATGTCGTAGGTGGGTCCCATAATTAGAGCGTGACTCCCGTTTCAAAGACTGCCTGGTCACAATCCAATTTTTTAATGCTGTCGGTTCCGTGCGTGATCATCTTCTCTCCCACGTGGTTTATATATATTTATTCTATTTATTTGATTATAAGGAATTCCAAACCCAACTTTTAGGACACAAAGCATGTAAGTAAATCTCCAAAATATAATATGAAATTACAACCATAGAATTTAGATTATGAATAAACCACTAAGTAAATACAGTTTCTTAATCATTAAAAATATATATTATATATAAAAATAACTCTTAAAAATTATATTATTAAAACCTCACTACAAGCCTTAAATTTTAAATTTTTAGGTAAAATAATTATTTGACAAGTTATCGAGTTTTATTAACCAACTAGTCATGAATTTGAATCTCACCATTCAATTCCTATTTAAAAATTAAGTATAAATTAGTATGGGTCCATGCAAGTTTCACTTTCAAAGATTTTTACTTAAAAGAATGTGTTGTAAAATAATATAAATTATATTTTATGACCTCACCTATCAGTTTTAGACTTTTAAGTTAAAATATTTTTTTTTACATTATAAGTTTTTTAAAAATATAACACTCAATTTACGTGAGGAAGGGGATTTTTTTTTTTATCAATAAATGTGTTTTCCCTCAAAAATACATCAATCTTATGGGATCATTTGTGCAGCAGCTAAAGATCCCTAAATCCTAGTTATTCCAAGCCCGTAAGGCACTAATGTTGAGATCAAAATCAAGCGCTTCGATTTTGTATGGGCCTACTTTCCTTTGAAGCCCAGATACAAGTGAGGCCTAGCTATCACTATGCTCCAGCACGTTGTCGGAAGCAAGGAAAAATAATTTCAACTTAATATAAAAATGACTGCTTTTTCAAAAAGTATAATCATGTACTACCGTTTTGTTACTTGTTACCATTCTGTGATTGAAAAAATAAAAATAATGAAGACATAAATGTATATAGTTAAAATAATAAAAGTAAAAATTAAAAATAAATATGTGATATGAATAATTTTAAAGTAAATTTATGTATCTACCAAATGAAAGGTAAAAGAGAAGACATGTCTTTAAAAATAATATTTTTTATTTTTAAAATATTATTTTAAAAAACTTTTAATTCCAAATACATTTAAGAATGACATGCAATAATAAAATAATAATTACTATAATTTTAAAATCCAATATAGTGGTTGATCTAGGACAAAAGCTAAGGTCAATAGTCAAGGGTTAGGTTGACTCGGGTTCGTGTAAGAATAAAAATAGTTATTATTATAGTTTCAAAACCTGATTTGAAGGTCGACCCGAGACAAGACCTGAGTTATGAGTGGAGTTGACCATTGACCCAAGACAATATGAAAACAAAAATGTTTATTATTATAGTTTTAAAACCAATTGGATCGACATTCGCTCTAAGGTTCGAGTAACATGTCGGGAGGATCAACCCGGTCAACATAATATAAAAGTAATTATTATCATAATTTTAAAAATTCATTCAAGAGTCAACTAGGGGGTCAACCGAAGTAAGACTCAGGTCACATGTCAGAAGGATCAACATGGGTTGATCAAGTTAACGCATGAATAAAATTGATTATTATCATGATTTTAAAACTTGATCCGGAGAGTCAGCCCAAAGGCAAGGTTCAGTCACGGTTTGAAATGGTCAATCCAGTTGACCTGATTTTTTAAAAAAATAATCATGGCAACCTTGTTTTGACCAATTTTTTCCAAAAAAATTCAATGGGTTTTGATCCGTGTTTTATCCCCTCGGTTTACCTAGATTTTTGTCCAGGTCAAGTCGAATTAATCATTCCTCAATTTCCAGTCTGAGTTTAAGAAGAGAGAAAGAGTTATCTAAAAATGAGGGAAGGAGAGAAAAGTGATCAATTGACTATATCTCAAATATTAAAGTGTTTTTACCCCTCGAACTTGTCGAAAAAATAGGCCGGTTGAGAAATAATTTTTTTTTATTTAATTTTGTTATTTTGAACTGATTTAGAAATGTTTTAAGTTGATAAATTGATTTATTAAGATATCGGGAGCGTTTATTAGATTTTTTTAGATGTAAATAAATTAAAATATTATGTTTTACCCGGCTCGATTTTCGCTCATCTCTCTAATTGTTGGAATCTAGACAAGTAGATGATGTTTTGTCTGCTATATTTTTTGATATATTTTTCACATAATTTTATTATATTTACTATTTTTTCATTAATTACATATAAAATATTGAGATATTATTTTAATTATTTTTTAAAAACCTACTTTTAAGATCATGATAGGTTTTTTTTATAAAAAAATGCTTAAAATTAATTTTTCTTTTTTGTTAGAGCAATCAAGAGATAAGTTAACTAGAAAATAAGTTTAGTCTGGAGAGGTATGTTTTTTTTTTTACTTATTTTATATTGTTGAAATCTTTAACAAATCTTTATTTTAATTATTTTTGTCTTTTATTAAAAAAAGTTCTCCTAGTAAAGATATTATGCCATTGTTTTTAAAAAGATTTGGACTTTTTATAATAATATTATCAATTATATATTAGCTCAATATATGATTTTTTTTATAATAATTTGCTCATTCATATTGAATGAGAATGGAAACAATTTTTCTTGTTTAACGGGAAAGAAAGTGTGAAAGGTAGTTGCGTTGCTTACCTCCCATTTTTTCTTGTTTAGTGGATTTTTTTAAAAATACTTTTTATTTAAATGAGTGAAAAGTAAATATACATTTTTTAAATAATTTTTTCTTGTTTACCTCCCATTTTTTTGCTTACGTCCAAAAAAAATAAATGAGTAAAAAAAGAAATTATATTTTTTTTGTGGTAAATATACACTTTTTATTTCTCATTCCAAAATGATATAGTTTCTCCAAACTTTTTTTATTGTTGGTTTTTACTATGCTCCTATTAAAAAAAATATTGTGAAAAAAAAAATAAAATAATAACATGAACGCAGAGATAATTTCAACGAAATATTTATTTAATTAAATAAAATATGAATTTTAGAAAGAAATATTGAGTTATAGGTTTAATAAATTAGCCCAGTTTAACCCTAATTAATCCAAAACCTCTTCGATGGATTTTACAAAAATTAAAATAAACTTTTTTAATACATCCATTATATTATTAAAAATTTGCAACCAAACAAGAGAATGTAATAAATATTCTCATTACATTTTACATAATAATTAAAAAAAAGGGTGAACGTTCCTTAAAGCAGTAAATGTTGTCCCTTTAAGAATCATCTATCTCGTAAGTGTTTGAAAACGCAAACCAATAAAAAAATTATTTTTTATATTTTAAATTATTTTAATACATTAATTTTAAAAATAATTTTTAAAAAAATAAAAAAATATTATTTTAATATAAAAAATACTTTAAAAAATAATCATAACATCATTTTAAAAACAAAACAAGAAAGACTTTACTTTTTCGCTTTACCCAAACAAAACTCTGTTTAATGGGAAAGAAAGTGTGAAAGGTAGTTGCGTTGCTTACCTCATACGTGGACCTGGGCCTGCTCGCCTGGGTCCATGAAACTTCTTCAAGATGTAAAACAAAGAGTAAACTTTAAATAATTAAAAAAAACTCTTGTTATTTGGTTTTTTATTTGATGAAAAAGATTAATTTTTTTTAATGATTTTAATAACCCAAATATTCATTACATTATATCAATATGATACATTTAGAAAAATAAATTTATTTAGATAATAATTTTAAGATTTAAAGGTATTTCAGATATCAATAAAAATTACTTCACTTTTAAATATATTAAAATAATTTATTTTTAATATAAAAGTATTAAAATGATAAAAAAAATATAAAAAATTAATTTAAAATATATTGAACGGCGATGTGATATAATTTCTGAAATTTAAGAAGTTAAACTTCTCAAACTAAAAACAAAAATAAATATAACATTCAAATATTTAAATTTAACAAAAATAATTAGAACAAAAATAGCCAAGGGATGGAAACTCCAAAAAAAAATCTATCCGTGCCTAAGCATAGAGATCCGTTTTAATTGCATTTGTCAGACTTGGCCTTGCACGTGCAGAAAGTGTTAAAATCAGTTAAGTAATTTGTCCTAAGTGATAGGGGTACTGATGTACTTTCAAAGGTTCATCCAAATCTCAGAAGCAGCTCTCGTAATCATCGACGTATACGATAAGAAAAGTCCACGGAGGCACGCGTGTTCGCACAAGAAATGGATACTTCCAGGCTGAATTGTACTATTGACAGGTTATATTTTAAATTGTCTTTTTGCATCATTTGTGTTTGCATAATCAATAAAGAGAATAAAACAATGTGAGGCTAAAATTTAATGTATAATAATATGAAAAATAAATTCTTGAAAGCTTTTTAAGTAAAAAGAATATTAAAAAAATAACAATATTAACTTATTTCTAATGTATAATAATATCTTATTTTTTTATACCTTTAAATAACTTATTTCTTCTTTTTTTCCCTAAAAATAAGAAAGAAAATTTGAAGCATATTTAATCACAATCTTGCACTTTTTTTTTATATTAATAGATTTTCCCATCATCAATTATCTAAAAACACTAAAAGATATGACCTTGTTAATGGTGCTTCACCCTTTTTTTTTCACTTTGAATTTTTTTAAAAAAATTGGTTATTTTTCTTAGTTGTTTTTTTATAAGCATATATTTAGAGACAATGCTTGGTCATATCCACTTTACATTTATGCATGATGTATGATTTTCTCGGCATACAAATGTCTACCTGTTTTCATAAAGTGAAATATTCATTATATTATAACTAATTCATGATCTTTAGGGTTTACCTACTCATTCGGTTGTCGCAATACTTTAATACTTCAGGTATTTTTGAACTAGGATTTTAGAGAAAAAAATGTTAAAAAAAGGTGCATGAATGATATTATGGATTCATATTAATCCATATACCAAGAGCTTAAATAAAAAAGCTACATGACTTATAAGAAGTTCAAGAAAACACAATGATATAGTAGAGTTTAAAGCACTATAAAACTGGTTATTTCCTAAACGTTTAAGGTTTGGGGAAGTGAGAGCAACATTTAATGGTTTCTATATTGCTCAATACTCATTTGGTTTGGTATATTATAAAACTGAATACATGATTTTTTTTATTGCCTATACAATGAACTATAAATTCCATATAAATGTAGGGTACAAAACCTATTAGCTCAATTAAAATTTTGGTGTTTCCTAAATCTATTACTATGAACAATGCTACTAATTATTGAAAAACACTCATTACTCGCCAATAAATATTACTCGTTGTGAAACGTGTGATAAAAAAACTAATGAGACTCTAAAGGGATCACATATTCATTTAAATTATAATTTTATAATGATTAACATATAATATTTATGCTCATGTTGAAGATACTATAAGTAAAAGTTAAGCCTTTTATTTTTATTTTTCTTTAAAAACAATGAAAGTTGTTACTAATTTCTAAAAGTCTAAGAAAATTTTATTTTTTTAATATAGACAAATAGAAATGTATTCAAGTGAAATTATATGAAACTTATAAGAAAATATATGGATTCTAGTGGGATAAAATTTGAGACTAAATTAAATGAAGAGGGAAAAATATTGTTTGATGCATGTAAGACAAATGTTAACTTGTGAGGGAAGATGCCACACTAAGGAGGTGTGTGTCGCTTCGTACAACCTCATATTACAGTCTTCTTTGGTGCTGTGTGGTGGAGATGTTACTTCGACGTGGCTTTGATGTCCCATTCTTTTTTTTTTCCTGACAAGTTAGTATTTTTAATTCAATACTTTTGTGGTTTAAAGAAGCTCAAGACGACGTGAGTCTGACAAGCTCTCATACCCAATATACTTGGGTTTAACTATCAACTAAACCCCAGACAATGTGGGTTTAATATTTGTCAGACCCAATATACTTGGGTTTAGTTGTCACCTTTACCCAATGTAACGTGGGCATGACAACTTGACAGACCTAATACACTTAAGTTTAGTCGTCAACTAGATCTAATGTAACGTGGGTTTGACAAGTTGTCAGATCCAATACACTTGAGTTCCGCTGTTAGTTGGATCTAATGTAACAAGGGTCTGGTAAATTGCTAAACCCAATACACTTGGGTTCAGCTGTCAAATGAACCCAAAGCAACGTGGATTTGGCAAGATGCCATATATAATATATTTGGGAACATTAACTCAACCCAATGTGCTATGAATTTGATGAACATCCATGCCATTGTCATCTATGGTTGGCCAAATATCACCCCATTTGGTCTTAGGACTGGGGACGTTGGCCATGGTGTTCCTAAAAATTTTGAAATTTTTTTTTAACTAAAATTTAATATGATTTGTATGTTTTGGATCGTTTTGATGTCTTGATGTCAAAAATAATTTTTAAAAATGAAAAAACATCATTGACATGCATTTTAAGTTAGAAAAATTTATTTAAAAGCACCAAACCACACTGCCAAACACGCTTTTAGAAATCTAGGACTATGAAGCTCTACTTTTAGATTAATTATATAAATTATTCATGTTAGATATAATGATCTATCTACATCTATAGATATACAAAAGGTCTTTAATGGGTCTTACCACACTTGTCATCTCATTAATGATATATAAAAGATATTTGTCTCTTATTAATGTCATCAAGTGCAAGGATGTGAAACCCCTGAAAATTTATAATTTAACTATGTAGATATGTAAACCCTCATGTAAACGTAAGACTGAAAGTGATAATATTTTAATGAGTGATGGAAACCAAGATTAGAAATAGTAGATAAATAATGATATATAGTTACTCTAATGGTTTAAACTCTTAATACCTATTTGACCATGCATATTTATAATTGAAATTGAATCTTTCATTTGAACTATATTATATGATGTTATTGAATAAGATGTGTTGTGTTGATAATAATGAGTTGGGTTGAGACCAAGGATGATTGGGTCGTGATTTTGAGTTATGAGATATTAGAAGTGTAAACAGGGTATATGTCGATAACTTGGGACTTACCAGTATAGGGAAGACTCTGCCGAAATTTTGGTAGAAATTTTGGTGGAACCTGTATATCACAAAAAAAAATTATCTGAAAATTTCCAATATATCACGAAAAAGAATGTAGAAAAATCGGGATTGTTACAAAAAAACTTTCCAGTCCTTCATTTCTTTGAAGATAACAAGGTTCAGGGGTTATAAAAACCTCCTGAACCACTTAGGTAAAAAATTCATAACTTTTTTCTACTATAAAAGCGTACATGTATTTCAGAACATTAATCACCTTTAAAAACAAGAACAAACACTCTTGTTCTTGGAATTTAAGGCAGTTTTCTTTTATTTATTGCCTTTCCCATAAAAGTTACTAATTTTATCATCAGAGGGTCTTTAAGTCTCATTAATTGAGATTGTTTTGCAGGTGCTAAGATTTCTACAATTAATTTGATACTTCTTGAGCTAAGGAGAAGAAAACAGTATACTTGAACATCACTTTTCTATTTGCTTTCTCCTCTCTCCTCTCCTTGTTTTCGCGATTGCTTTCTTCTTTTCTTTCTTTCAAGGACAAAAAAGGCTGTAATTTTTTTTTTAAGTTTCAACTATAGTCCCTTTATTTTCAAGCTTTTGAGAAACAAAATCCAAAAAATTTCTCAAAATAGAGCACCAACCCAATGACAGATTTTTCTAGTTCCATGAGAAACTCATACCAAGCTTATCATAACAAACTATCAAGGCCATTCTTGAGTAAAATCAATATAAAAGGCTCAAATTGAACAAAAAAATAATGTGGATGAAAAAAATTGCACTATACAAATCCATAGTGCAATTAGGTGAGGGGTTACAACAGATGAAACACCCAGTACTTGTTTTTTTTATATAGTTTTTTTAATATTTAATATCCAATCCAAAAACAAATTATTATCACTTAAATATATTAATATAATATATTAGAAAACTTAAATATAAAAATCACGATCCCAGTACAGTTGCTTTGAATATTAAAATCATGTTTCGCTTAATTAAGGGAGTGGATTATATCATTTTCTTTATCCCATTTTAAATATAAAAAAAGACCCGAATTAGAGAGAGACAAATATGGATATATAAAAAAATAAATATATCATTTTCTTTATCCGAAGATTATTCTAATTTTAGAACAAATATGGATATATATAAAAAAAAAAATATATCATTTTCTTTATCCGAAGATTATGCTAATTTTAGAACAAATATGGATATATAAAAAAACAAATCACTCTTTAAAATGAAAAAAAGGAAGAGAGAAGAGATATATTCCCTGGCAAAAGCAATTTGTAAAAACTTGGAAGAGTGATTTTTTTTACTGCTTACACAAAAAAACGAAGAAAAGAAAAGCGAGATCTCTTCTTCCTCTCTCTCTGTTTTTTTTTGGGTATAAACCACGCGGTGTCCTAGACGCTGGTACAGACTAATCCACGCTCTGCTACTAAATAAATAAATAAAATTAGCAATATATAAATAGCACTACCCTTTTTGGGCTCCTAGTCTCTCTCCAGCCTTACATTTTAGAAAGAGAAGTGACGATTTGCTTGAATTAGAGAGAGACTCTGAGATCTGAGTCTCCCAATTGGTTTGGTTATAACTCGGAACTTGAGGGCCTTTGCTTGTCAAAAAAAGGGTCTTCTCTTTCTGCTTCTACGTCTGGTAATCATTCTCTTTCTTTTCTGTTATCATGTAGAGTCCCATAATTCTTTTCTTTTTATGTGTTTTGATGTGTATTGATCTTGATCATTGAAGGGGTTGTTGTGTACTTGCTGTTCTTTCTTTTATTGCTTCTGTTGGGATTTCTTTATTGCATGATTGGTGTGTGGAAGTCGTAAGAGATTTGATATTTGAGAATGGCATTTTTTTTCTCATGATTTGATGTGGTATTTTTGATCATGATTTTTTCTATCGGATTTGCTTGTTTCTTCATTTGCATGTACAAAACTGTGTGGTTTTGATACCTTTTATTTCCTTCAAGTGTTCTTTGATTGTTGTGGTGTTATGGATTCCGTGTTGTATGTAAGTCGCGATTCTATCTTGGCTTGCTTTGGTTGTTACTTCAATGACAATTTCGATACGATTCATATGTTTACTTAATTTTGATCTTTTTTTTTTTATCAAACAGATGGATTTGGACTTTCTTGATCCCTAGATCTTATTGTAAAGTTGGTTTTCTTGATTCTTTATTCTCATGTCATGTGGTTGTTTGTGCATCAGGATTGTTCGTTTGTGTAAGGTTCATCTTTGTCAAGAGCAATGGGCGTTGAGGTTGTGGCACCTGAGAAGGTTCAGGCCCCCGTTGACGGTGTAAGTGAAGTAGATAAATCTGTTCTGCACCAGAAGGAAAATGGGAAACTGGATAAGGTATCAGGGCTTACGGAGCCCATTCAATTCGGTTCACATGGGGAAGAGCCGGTTAAGGCAGAAGGAAATGATGTTACAGATGCCAACTTGCCAAAGGATGCAGTTGATGAGTGGCCTGCTCCCAAGCAGGTCCATTCCCTTTATTTTGTAACATACCGACTATATGATGATCCAAAAATTAAGGCCAAAATTGATCAGGCTGATAAGGAGATTCAGAAAAGAAATCAATCCCGGTTTCAGATTACAGAAGAATTAAAAGATAGAAGGGTAAGCTGGAAGCTTATTGTTTTTGCTAGATATGCTATTTGCCACGTATGGGTGGTCTATAAAACTTTCAATTACTAGAAAGTTATGGGTTTTTAAGATTGTGAATTATCATGATTTTTCCAGAATCATTCCATTGCAGCACATATAAATAATGTAGTGAATCTTCATTTTCATCACATTCATTTTGGTCAACAGGTTTATTAAAAGAATGATCAATCTTTTATTGTGGAAATTGCATGTTACTTTATGAGCACTAGACAAATATGATCAATCTTTTATTGTGGAACCTGCACATGTGTTTGTTGAGGGTAGTTTCTTCTGTTTAGTTTGTCTTGCTTTTCCTTTCCTTTGTTTGAAAGTGAATGTGGAAGACATAGGATGAAAGATCTGTGCAGCATTTCCTTTTCATAGCCAACATTTGATTACGGAAATAACTTTATTTTGAAGAGAGTATTCTGTACAAAAAGCAAAATAAATATTCCCAAGTAAACAACCTCCTTTCTTCTTTTTGTATTGTGTCTCTTGTGGCCTCTTTTAATTAACTTAACAGATCTTTTTATGTGTCTTTTTAAAGAGAGGAGAGCTCATTTCTCTCATGAGTTGTCTAGATTTTTACTTTTTTCATCCTTTGAAGTGATGATGTTTAGAAATGTGTCTTTAGGATCTTAACACTACTAATCGAGCTGATGAGTGTTTCAGTTTCAAACCATTTGATATGGATGTACCTGGTTTTTTGTCAGTCCAGTCGATTAAAAGGCAAGTTCCTGATAAATGTGCATTGCAAATTCCTTTGGTACAGGTTCATTGCAAATACTTGAATTTTGTATTGATGTTTGTGAAGCATTGCAATAATGTTCATGACGAAGAAATCTTACTTTTACATCTGCCTTCCTGTTCAATGGCAGTTAAACCTTTACGCAAGTTTTCCGCTAGTAATTACAAAATATTTCTGGACTGGTGTTTGAGAACTCTGTAAGAAGACTATTAGTTTCCAAAAGATTTAATTACTAAATGTAAGGGTCCCTAAAGTTGACAATATTTATATGTCAGCTTTCATATTGATCATATGTTCTTATGCTTTGTGCATTTCAAATTACCATGTTTGTTGAAAAGATTGCACCAATCTAGTTCCAATGAGATTCTACTTATTTTTCCCTTGTTCTTCTGCAGTCAAAACGAGCCGGAGCTGATCAACCAGGTGAGAGCCCTGAAGAATGAGGGTAGGCAGTATAAATCGATCTTCGATGAGAAAAAAAAGGAAATGGAGCCTTTGCAGCAGGCACTGGGCAAGCTGCGTAACACAAATAATGCTGGTCGTGTTGGCATATGTTCATCTGAGGAAGAGCTTAATGATCTTGTATGTATTTAGCTGCTAGGTTTGCATCCATATAGGGACTTGCCAGTTTGTTTTTTGTGCAATAGTATTGTGATACTGCATTTCTTAAGTTTGCGGATTGTTATTGTGGTTTCAGATCTACAGCTTGCAATACCGCATGCAACACGAGAGCATCCCATTGACAGAGGAAAAGCAAATACTTAGAGAAATCAAACAGCTTGAGGGGACAAGGGAAAAAGTAATTGCTAATGCTGCTATGAGAACAAAGATTCAGGATTCATTGGGTCAGAAAGAAGCCATTCAAGATCAGGTCAAAGTAAGATAATTGGTTTTGAACTATCATGTGTTGGAAGCCTGTAGTTTCACCAACTTTACTTTCTGTGTCTGAATGGTTGTTATCAGCATGTGTGTAAGAGTAATTTACTCTACTTTGGTTATTGTAGCTTATGGGTGTTGACTTGGATGGAGTAAGGAAGGAGAGACAAGCACTTTGGGAAAAACTTGATGGACTTGAAGCGAAAGTGCAGGCATTGGACACTGAAATTAAAACTTTACAGGATGAGCTGGAAGCCGTGATCCAGAAGAGGGAAAAAACATATGAAACTCTTCAGGAACTTAGGAAACAGCGTGATGAGGCGGTATGTTTATTAACTCCAAGAATTATTAAAAAAAAGGGAGCTAACTGTGTGAGTGTGTAGGCATGTGCAATGTTTACATGGAAAGGATCAGTTTCACTAAAGTATTGATATTCCTAACAACGTTGTGATGCCTTTTATATGATCTTCCTTTAGTGTTGTTCATTACTAACATTTTAAAAATATTGTATTGGGTTGTGGGGATTCTCATAGTTTTAGTTTTTTAGCTCCTTTGTCTGTTGGTGTGTGTCATAGAATGCATCAACATCACTGTGGGATGTCGAGGTTTTGTATTTGGATCCAAATTTGGTAACTTGTCTCTCATGATGTTGTTGAAATGTTGGGGAATGTTAATCTCAAGTATATTAGATCCCTTTTTAGAAAATATAGAACAATAGAACTATGTATAGGTTCAGTCTTTATTTTTTACCCTCAACAGGTTCTATTACCATCTACTACTTCTTTGAGTTAGTTTTGCCAGTAATCTGTCGTCTGAGAAGGCAAAATACAGATCAAGCATGCTTCCACATGCTTGCTTGCACATTGGCTCTGATATTTATTGAAAATGTTGAGGTCTAAAAGTATGGTGTTTCAGAGCAGCAGCTGGAGTCTACCTTGAGAAGCATTTTCTAACGCTGTAATTTTAGTGTGATTATTGGTTGCATGGTAGCCTTTGTTGGACAAGGACTTCAAATCTAAACTGATTTAGTAGTCTTGTGTTTTACCTTTGCATCGTGAGCTGTTTTTGAAGTACAAATTATTCCTTCGTGCATGCCTTGTAGTGCCTTCCTGGAGGACTGTATTTCTGACAAACTTCTTTAGAATCTATCTTTGAAGTTAGTTGTTTTGAAAAAGCTTAAAGCCATATTGAATCCCCTGTCCTTCACTTCTGACATAATTGAATTTGGCATTTTTTTCTCTCCTGATTATTGGCTGTAGAATGGCTGTTCAATCATTTTTCTAGCCTTTTCTAGTACACAATTGGATCAAGTCTGTGTGTAATGTTTTTTGGTGATACCTTCTTTTGTTGCTTTGTTAGAATGCCAACTTTTACCAAAGCCGTATGCTCTTGACGAAAGCCAAAGAACTTGCTGCTAAGAAAGATGTTAAGGCTCTTGAAGAACTTGCACTCGATGAGGTTTGTTAGATGAATACTATCCTGTGTTGGGTACATGAAGGTTTTATTTTTACTGCTACAAACTAATATTTTGCTTTAATATCCACTTTTAGGTTGAAAAATTTATGTCCCTCTGGTGCCATAACAAGTCCTTTAGGGATGATTATGAGAAGAGAATTTTGCCATCTCTTGACCGGCAAATGAGTAGGGATGGGCGAATTAGGAACCCTGATGAGAAGCCGTTAGTGATATTGGAGACACCAAAGCCTTCTGAACCAGAGCCGGTGGTAAAAGCTATTCCAAAGAGAGCAAAAGAAGATCCAAAACCCATTCCACCGAAAGATACTTTACCAACCCAAAGGGTGCAGAAAGAAATCACTAAGACAGAATTGAAGCCCACTTCAGAGCACCCTGACATAGTTGACAAGGAGATCTCTGGGTTGGAAAATCTGTCAAAGAATCCTTCTCCTGCAGAAAAGGAAGTTGATGAAGCAAAATTGAAGGAGATAAAAAGAGAAGAGGAAATAGCAAAAGCCAAGCAAGCCATGGAAAGGAAGAAGAAGCTGGCTGAGAAAGCTGCTGCAAAAGCAGCTGCAAGAGCTCAAAAGGATGCTGAGAAAAAGCTCAAGGTTATTAGTTTATTTCTTTATTTCAACCATTACCTGGTTTACTATTTGCTTTCAGAAACTAAAAAAAAGAGGGTATTTTTTAAAATATACTTCAGGAGCGTGAAAAGAAATTGAAGAAGAAGGCTGCGGCATCTACACCAACTACTGAGCCTGAGCAACGTGCTGGAAGCAGTTGCAGAGGCAGCAGAACCTGAAATGGTTGAAGTCAATGATGAGGTTCTTGTTTCAGTGAAGGAAAAAGTTCGGAAAGAGAAAACTGTTAGGTCTAGGAATCGTCCAAGAGGCCCAGATTCACTTCCCAAAGTCATCACGAGGAGGAAAAAGTCAACTAACTTTTGGATGTGGGCTGCTCCTGCTGCAGCTTTTGTAGTTCTTTTGTTTCTAGCTCTCGGGTACTATTATCTTCTCTGAAGGGGTAAAACTAGAAATAAGTAGAAGAGTCATGGACAGTTTTCTGCTTGATGAGCATGTGAGTGACCAGTTCTGTTGTAGCAGAGTCAAGTATTTTATGTTCTTTCATCCTGTCGATGGATGGACTCCAAACTCATAATATTGTTGGTAGCTCAGTCAGTTCAAAAGGTTTAGACAGTGAGAACTAAATACATTTGGCTTGTTTTGTGTTTCCAAATTTTGACTCAATCATAAACATTGATTTGCTTGGGGATTTCATTTTCAGCTTGATATAGGTTTTGTTAGCTCTTTTGCACGGATGGGTAAAATTATTCATGGAAGGAAGGAAAAGAAAAACTAGACTATACTGTGGACGCGAAACTAGAACTTGAAGGCATCAGTCAGGATGCCAAAAGCTACCGGCTTGGCGAGTTGTGATATGAACTTCCAATGTTGTCTTCTTATATCAAACAATCACCACTGCAAGTTTGAGTTTGAACCAGCTAAATTGGCAATATTTTTCATTAGTTTAAAAATTAGTAAAAGCAATCTCTGCATTGGCGATGATGACATATACCTAAACATCCATAACTGGGTTTTGGACTCTCTCCAACAACCACCAAAGAGAGAAGTTGCTGCTGCTGTGCCACTACCCGCAACCATGTCACCATCCACTGCCAACCAACCCACCCTCATCAACCATCTAGCCCAACACTAACAGACCACCACCAACCAATAAGCATGACACCAACATATCACCACCGCCCATTGGCAGCAACCACCCACCACCGACCAACCCACCTTCATCAACAAACAGCCTGACACCAACATGCCACCATCTTTGTGCTTTATTTATTACAGAGAAAGGTAATATTGCCCAGTTACCTCCTTTCTTCTTTAACAACACTTGAGATCGAGGGATGTCTACAACTTATAACTTCATTTCCAAGATGTCCAATCATTGATGAAATGAAGTTATAAGATGATTCTTCTCATCATCTGCTGTTAGGAAGGCAGATTACCTTTTAAGATGCATGGCTTGGAAGTTGATCGATGCTACTCGATAGATTCCATACCAAAAGAAATGGAACAAACTGGTTGCTTTCTCACCACCCGCTGCGTAATCCTTGTGCTTTATTTATTACAGAGAGATATAGAGGGTGGGATTGTAAATGAGTGTGAGAATGATCGTAAGTGTGAGATTGATAAATTTCTGGATAAGATTGATGATATATATATATATATATATATATATATATATATATATATATATATATATATAAGATTAACCAATCACTTTTGGTTGAAAGGGTGAGTGAAACAGGACGAGAAAAGTGCGAGGTGACTATATTTTTTTTTTTTTCAATTTGATGGTAAGAATATTGTATCATTAATGATGTTAATAAGGACGAGAAAAGAGAGAGGTGACTAATTGTTATTATATCAACAGAAAAAAGATAGATTAACATAGGGAAATTTAAAAGTATAGGAGTAGAAGTGATAAATTGATGAATCTATAGGGGGCGAGAATGAATTTTGTGCCATTTTTAAACAAACCTCCACTTCAAATGATACTCGCTGCACAGGCAATGGCTACCACTGGCACTATAGCATCGCCATGGTTTCTTAGAAGAGCATTTCAAGCCTCATCACTCTCTCACTCTCTTCCCAATAAAACACGCATCTCCTTTTATGGAACCCCTTTCTCTTTTCCCCTCTCCAGTCCCATTACCAGACACTCAGGTTCGTGCATTTTCTTTCTTAAAAACAACCACTAAGCTCACTTAAACGAAGAACAATGAAAAGAATGATAAAATGGGCAACATAATTTTAGACCAATTTACTCTAACCTGTCTATAGCTACTACACCAGTTACAAAAATATAGACGGAAGATAAATGTTTTATCTGATTAAGCTTAGTTGAAATGGGTTAACGGTGTTTGATGAAATGCCCCAATGAAGTATCGTGTTACAAGTTCTTAATCAATTTTTGATGTTAGCAGTAGTTAATGGCGAGGTCACTGCACCTTTGTTTTATTCCAAGCGTAAATGAACTAAACTGCTCGTGTGCTTGTTTGTATATATTGTCAAAAGAAAGAGCAGGATTATTAATCTTGATGCTTGAACTTGTTATAACTTGATCAAAGTTAGCTTTTAATCTCAGTTTGGCTTGTTGATTTTCGTTGTCGTTCATCAAAAACCGGTTTTGGGGCTACATGGGGGGAATTAGAGGAAATTTTGTTTCGTAATGGCTACATGGGGTTGTGAACTCAAGAATCGAGTCAGGTGGTAGAATCAAATGGAGCTTTACTACTAATTAATTGTCTCCTTTACGAAGTACTTTTTTAGCACTAATTATTTACGGATTGCTAGTTTATGTACTACAAGAGTTTGATTATGCATCTGATGGCTTATGGTTTGTGCTGCAATTTTTATGCAATAGCTTTAGGGATGTGTCATGTAGCTCAAGCTACGAAGGGTGAAGTTGTTGCACTTAAGGGTGTAGAAGACAAAAGTGTCATTGAAGAAGTGAAGCGTATTCTAGACATGGTATTTTAGTTTTCTATTTGAAATCTTTTCTCCTAACTACATTTGCCTTTTGGATTTTGTGAAGTTCTGCTCTAGTACAAGCATAAACGTTAGAGAAATCTGGGTGCATGTAAATGAAATTATGGCCTGTTAAAAAGTCCTGTTCCTCTTGGCTTTTCAACTTCTCCTATTGTACTCTTTTGCAGGCAAGAAGGGCATCATTACGAAGAGAAGTTCTCCATACAGATTTTCTCACCCCACCAACATTGAAGGAATCATTGCATGTGCTAGAAAAATTAGCTGACGTTAAGGCTATTGCTCAGGGAGGATACCCACAGGTCAAACTTAAGACTTACAGTTTGCTTTTTGTTTCTGCATAAATTTATTTGGCATGGTAATATATTTTCAAAAAATCCCTTAGGCTGAGCGTTGCCGGCTTTCTGTTGGACATCCAGAAACACTGACAAGTGATCCAAATATAGTTGCAGCATTGAGGCGAGTCATGCTAGAACTTGACCTTATCAAACTCTACTCATTTTATTTGTTTATTTATGTTTTATTAAATGATTTCATTTGTCCAGTATAACAGGAAACTTTGGATTTCAACTCTGTTCTCACGGCGACTTCCTTGGTGCAATTCTTGGTACAGGGATTGCCAGGAACAAGCTTGGGGATATAATCTTGCTGGTATCATCATTGTGTTGTTTTAGATTACATGTTATTTGCAGGTCTGTGATCTGGATTTGAAATTCATGTTGTATGTTTTTTTAAAAAGTAGCATGGACAGTATAACCAACGAATTTCAATTGCATCCAATGTGGCTTCATGTACTTAAAGAACAGCTAGAATATATTTTGACACATTTAATTTTCATAGATCATGCCTCATCAGTGAAACATCTTATTTTGGAAATTCGTAGTCTAAGCCATTTTTTTAAGGATAACAGAAGTCTGACTAAGTGCATGCCATAACTATATTGTAGTGTCCTTGTGTTGCCCCAATACAGTTTCTTAAATAATTATTCTTTTCAGTATATCAATGCTATGTTCATAGTGTAATCTATGCTTGTGTGTTGGTTGTAGTTATCTGTTCATAGCTTCTTGGTATCCATTTTCTTTGTCAAGCATATGAATTGGAAGATTGATTTACTATTCTATCAGTTAGCGTGTATATATAATTGTCTGAGTTTGATACTGAGAGAGTTAATCAATTATTCCCCCATCATCAAATTTGGCTGCTGGCAAGCAAAGTTGAACGATGCAGGAGGTTGCCGAAGCACAAAGTTTCAAGTTAAAGTTATTTTTGTGAATTTGAGTTGAGCTTTCAAAAATTTCTTGAACATAGCTCACGAGGGCATCAAATGTTTGAGATGCCCAGCTTGCTCACTGTTATAAGTTTTTGTGTTCTCTAAATTGGAGGTCGCAATGATGCTTGAGTTCGAACTGCACTAGTTGTAAATTAGATTCAGCAAACATTAAAAGTTGAGCTCGTTAAGAAGAATTTGAAACAACAATGAAAGAAAAAAAATGGGGACTTGTTAGCCTAGCCCCAATTCCTTTAATAAATAATGGGGTGCTTGCAGCCTAACTGATTTGAGCAGTGTCTCTCACTCACTCGGAAACATATTTGTCAATACGTGGAATAGAGAGACTTATTTGTATGGGTGCATAAGTAGTGCTAATAGTCTTTAGCTGGCAAGTAAAAGTGGTATAAAGCTTTTGGGATCGGAGTGCAACCTTTTCATTTCCTTTCCTTTGCTTTGTGCAGGGGGGGAAAAGGGCTCAAGTCCTACTTGTTCCAGATCTTGTAGACTATGTTGTGTCATCACTGGACAAGGTAGTTTTTGCTTCCTTAGATAAATAATACTTTTTCTACGAATGCTGCTACTCTCCTAAAAAAGTTTTGACTACTGTAAAAATGTGTTTTATCTCTCTCTGGGATCTTACATCACTACTGCAATTATTGGCAGGACTATTTCATTTGATCACATTAACTAAAATACTTCCTGGTCCTTTTTCGTTTCCCCTTTGTTCCTTTCTCTTGGTTTTAATGATTATATTTCATTGCAACCTCACTGTTCATTAGATATTTGTTGGGGAGGAAAGTGCAAATTTATCTGAGGAGAAATTCATGCATGGTATAACTTCTATTGGTATTGGAAAAACTTAAATGAAAAGAAAATCTTCCTTACCTCAATAAGGTGGCATTCCACATCTGATATCAAAAACTAAATGGATTAGAAAATATTTTCAGATAGGCACATTCTTGATGCTTTCAGTATGATGATACGCAAGTTCTACTATCTGTAGTGTCTAATGCTATTCTCCTGCAGGTTGGTGATGTTTCAGTTTCGTGTACACCAATCCCATTGCATGCTATTGAATATGAGCCTCCAAGGTTTGCAAGTTATTATTTTTGTGGTGTTTTTTTTGCATGGTTTTGGTGATTTATTCATTTGGCACAAGTAAAATAGTTTCTGTTCCTTCCACTATTTTCAGGACTAAGTCATTTAAAACAGTGGAAGCATCATTAAGAGTCGATGCCCTAGCAAGTGCAGGATTCAAGATTTCAAGGTCAAAACTAGTTGATTTGATTAGGTACACCCTGTTCCCGTTAATAGTTGATGTTCATTTTTGCTTGGCTGTTGCTCTATGTTGTGGTAAAGCCTAAGCTGTTACTGCTTATTTAGACAGGGATACTGCCTCGTAGCAATAAATGCACATACTCTAATACAGCTTGTATGCATCTATAAACTTAACTAAGAAATGCCATTACTCAAGGCACTTATGATCCTTTGCTTCTTGGCGTGAATGACAATTTCGGATAGAAGTTTCAATTTTCATTTACGGAAATTTGTTTAGTTACATTCATATCGGCTTAAATAGGTTACAAACTGTAAAGGCATAAGTTAAACATGACACAACAAAAGGTGGGCCATTTCAGTAACAGGATTTTTTCTTGAAACTGATTTGCAGTAACAAGGATGTGCGTGTGAATTGGACCACAATCACAAAAAACAACACTACACTAAAAACTGGAGATGTTGTCTCAGTAAGTGGGAAAGGAAGGCTAAAGGTTAGTTTTATTGAACTTTTATGTCCAATAGTATTCAAATTTTTGTGTAGATGATCGTTCTGAATGCTTGAAATTCCTTCTAGTCCAGATAGGAGAAATAAATACTACAAGGAAAGGAAAGTTCGCAGTTGAGCTCATTCACTATCTGTAAGCCTTAGCACAAGGTACAATTCTAGATCATTGCCATTTGTAGTTACTTGTTTTCACATAAAGCTGGAAATTTCTTAGAAGCCATAGGTAGGTCTTGTATAACATTAAAAAAATCCTGCATTAAGTTCAACTGTGATATTCAGGTTTAATTTCAACTTTTGTAGACCATAAAAGGCAAGAGAACATCATATTATTTTAGACTGTAATACTGACTTCTTCATGCCGAAATCTTTTGCAGATAAACATAAATTATAACGTTTTCAACGTTGTTTATATTGAGAGCATTGAATTTAATGACTGAGGATTTCTTATGATAATTTTCCTTTTCTAATATTTATTCATAGACAAATTTAGAATACACAAGGTTAGATTAAATGTATAAATACTAATACATAAAATGGAAGCCAAGCTTTGTCCACTAGCCGCTGTTAGCAAGAGAGAATTTTTCATCTTCTAGTATAATTTTCCAAGAAAAGGTATAGGATCAGTTATAGAATGAACAATTAGTATCAAAATCAGATGGTAATACGTCATCCCTATTTATTATGGAGCAGAAAAAATCATGAATCAATCCCTAATGTATCAAATTAGTTTACTAATTTAGTTTTGTTGGACACTAGTTTATACAGTCGATCATCAACGCTTGTTCAGTGGCTCAAGCCTTCTGAAGGTACAATTAAAATAAAAATTGATGGTTGTTCCCATGGTAATCCAGGAAGATCAGGAATTGGAGGCTTGTTAAGAAATGGTAGTGGGAACTGGATCATTGGCTTCTCCGGGTTTATTGGCTTGTCTTCTAAAGTGATTGTTGAATTAAATACTATTAGATTTGGATCATTGCTTGCTCGGAGTAAGGGGTATTGAAGAGTGATTTTTTAAGCTGATTCGCTAGAGGCATTGGAGTTAATTAATGGATGTCTTTCATCTGCTCATCCTTCTTTCATTTTTATTGAGGATATTAGACTGTCGATGAAGTGGGATTGGTGTTGTTGTGTTCAACATGTGTTGCAGGAAGTAAACAGCTCTGCTGATTATCTAAGTTAGGATCTTCTAGTGCTGATAAGGAGACTAGGTGGTTCTTTCCTCCAGGCCTCTCGTCTTTACTGTCTGCAGATTCTGCTGGTGCTACTTTTTGGCTTGTTTCATTATTTCCTTTACACAAAAAAAGAAAAAATAGTTTCGTTGGAAAAGACCAAACCACTAAAATCTTTTAATAAATGAAGCCAAAAATTATTAACAGCCACGTAGAAATAACAGTAAACCTACTCAAATTCTTCCTGTTTCTTCCCCTAAAATGCCTTCTTTCATAGATATGCACTAGTTTTTTCATTTTCTTATTTACATGAACATATCTTTTTTATTAGCCTATTGCTTTTTGAATAAAAAAAATAAAATCTATTAAAATAAATTTTCATAAAATCACAATCATTTAAATCAAGGTGGAAAAAAATATCTCTTTAATCAAAACTCTTTTTTTTATAAATTTTACATATTAGATTTTTATATAATAATTCAAAAGGTAATCAATGCTAGACCGGCTTGCTTGGTTTTTTTTATTTTAAAAACATAGCCCTTCTAATTTCTTTAATTAAACAGATGAAGTATCATTTGCCTGGATTGTTTTGAAATTTTCTTCTTACCGGAAAAAATAGATCCAAGCTTAAAAAGCTTTTTGAATTAGCCTTTTTTTTTTCCTGACCAATTCTATCATATTAAGGGGTTAAAAATATGTGAAGTTCAAAATAGATTTTTTATTCAAAAACCTAACTTTCCAACTCAACCCGGGCAAATGACATGTCATTTATTTAATTAAAGAAATTAGAAGGATAATGTTTTTTTTTTAATTTTTATAAATTTTACACATTAGGTTTTTATATAATAATTTCAAAAGTAATCAATGCTATACCGGCGTGCTTGGCCTTTTTTTTTTAAGAAAATAGATTCCCTCAAGTCTTGCAACACACGTGAAAACTCTGCCCTGAAACCTAAATATAATTATGACAATGTGCAGAAACCTTCCATTAGATCCAATACTTTCTAACCATTTAATTGCGTGAAGCTGTATGGATCATTGAAACCAAGTTCCAGGAAATGGACTACCAAACTGAAGTTGACAGATAACAAAACTGCATCGAACTTTGATACAGGGAGCTACTGCATCCTTTTTTGCGATCCCCAAGTCTTTTTCCTGTGTAGAGCAGAATTTTCTAAGAGACAAAACAAAGTTCTGACTGGGATGCACCCCATCGCCTGCAAAGATTCAAGCCAAAAATGAGTAGGTGCAGCCTCGGTTTTCTTTCATAGTTACATCCAAAAGCCAAAAGTTCAGTAATTTTTCCACTCCTTTCTTGTGTAGAAATAAAATGTGAAAACAGAGGAAAACACTTCTAAAAAGTGGTGTTAACTATTAATGCTTAGAGAGAACCAAGCGTCTGGAACTACAAAAGAAGGTTCTTATGAATATCATATGCTCGCAATTCCCAGAAGATACCTGTGCAAATGAAGCTGAATCTTGGAAAAATAGCAAAAATTACAACGACAAAAGAAGCAATTTATTAAAGTATCACTGCTGTGTAACAAAGACAAATTCTCTCCACCCTAACTATATTTGAAATCTGCTCTGCAAATACATGTCTTCAATACATGCTGATACTTGGGAGGAAGGGGTTGCATACATTTCTTTGGATTTCATCTTGAAATCAACTAATCCGAAAATCAGATTAGTCGTAATTGTGTAGTCAGGGATTTTTTAGAATGATTCATAGATAAAAGGAAGGGTTGAGCAGGAGCTCACACTGCTACAAATTGACATAAAATCTACAAATCAAAGAATCATATGACACTAGCGTAGACATGGAGATTAGTGCTACATCATTATTGGTGTCACTGAATTTTCTTGTTTGTATCATAATACAGATGGTGGTCACTTGGATATATGGTTAATATAAGAATATGGAGTCAAGCAGTCATGGAGGATACGTGGTAAATGAGCCATCGGATTCATAATTAATACCACTTATTATTGTGGGGAGGAGATGAGAACATTTTGATGTTAAATGATTCAAACAACACTTGCTCTCTAGTTTTGTATAATCCAAGGACCAGGGAGAAAAGAGAGCCCTCCTGCATCTTTTTAACATTTACTTATTCATGCTCCAAGCCTTCCTTCCTTGATCGATGTCTTGACTATTGATGAATGTTCAAGGGTTCTATCTGACAAGCCAAACAAGAGAGGGAGGAGTTCACAATCATATTTGAGTAGAAGCTAGCGCACCTGTGACTAAAGTTGACTGAGGGTATGCAGTCCCAGTGTTCTGTTTCTGTGAACCAGCTTTAATAATTGTATGTTATTTCAAATTAATGACTTGGATTTCTATATCATAGTTGTCTACTTTTTCCTTCCATTCATAAACCATAGCAAACCTCGTAATTACTTCTTCCTTAGAACTAATTCTCTCTTTGAAAAGGTCCTAACTCCTAAAATCTTTCAACATGAAGCTAAATTTCATCAGAAACAAGTATAATCAGCCTGTTTATTAGATCTCTAAACTTGATGATATATTTTCCAGATAACTTGTGTTATTTGATGCTTGTTTTAGGATGGCCAATCTAAATGACTGTGTTTCGATTGTCAACAGGAGACAAATCTTATGAGTCGGTAACACGACAGACACAGGTTTTCAACATTGAGTTCCACAAATGTCTAAACCACGGAAGACTTGTCTTTCACTTGCAGTGCATATAAAATCTCTCTCCCACCATTGAATGTAAGTGTCACCTTGCCAAAGCCTTGCCTCACAATCCCTTGGTCGATTAAACTCTGATCGGCATTCAACGTTTCCACACAAGAAAAAGAGGGAGTAGTTAACCAGCTATATATTCAAACAAAAAGTTGCAAGTGTAAGATTTTTTTAAATTTTTTTTGTCCAAGACAGACCTAATAAACAGATTACTGTACAATATATTTTGTTTGTTTCATTGGGAGGCCCATGATCTTCGGGCAGGGGTTCCTTCCATCCTTGATTCAAACCAGGGTCTTTTTTTTATTCTTCATTCGGGATGCCCAAGTATAAATTTGTAGAGAAAAATCAGAGCTTTATAATTAGAATTCTAGTCGATACTGGCTTACGTAGTTTCCGACCTCAGAAAGAATTCTAGTTGTACCGAGGCATGGTTTTGAATAATATGGTTGAGAAATCCAACTCTTATTGTTTGAGAAGGAGGATATACTGATAGATTTGCCCTCCTTGGTAACCTGCAAGGTTGGAAGCACTAAGAATAATTGCTGCCAGCAGAATATAGAAGAGTAATCACCAGCATTAGAGGACCCATTCTAGCCGACGTTGGTGTGTGCTTTTTGAGCAACAATTAGTCAGGAATTTTTGGGAGGATTTCCGATCAAGTCTATCTCTAATCTGGCTGCTATAGCTATTCTGCAAGTCTAGCTTTTGTAGTCAGGTTTTGATTGTGCAAATCTAATCCACTTTGCCTTTGAGTTTCTCGATCACTAGCTGAACCCTGCTGATATCTTTCATGGTGCTGGTTCTCAAAGGACGATGTTCTTGGAAGGACACGAGAAGAAGCAAAGCGGAGAAATGAAAAAAAGAAAACAGCTAACAGGGAACTGATCTTTTTTGGCGAGAAAAGATGAGTCTGAATCCGGATAAACTTTTCTTTCTTCTTTTTGTTAGGGAATTGAACTTGGAATCTATTTCAGAAATTACCGTTGCTTTAGCAAGTGCTGGGTTGGAAAACAAATTCTTCCCCATCAGGTCATTCTGAATTTGAGCCTAGCTAGTAATGCCCCTTCATCCATTGTAGGGCTCCAGTTTTTCTTCTCTCCCCTTTTCCTATCCCAACGATGGGCATAAAGATAATGCCGAAGTCTTTTTGGCTAGCTTCTTTGCCATTAAAATCTCATATCATTTAAAATAGGATTCCTTGAGCAGCACTAAATCTAATCTAGCTTGTTGTACTACTAGTATGGTTTATCCATGGATTTCTCATTAAGGACATTTAATTTTGTACTAGGGTTTAATGATGAAGTCATTTGATCAAGATTGTGTTTCTCATTAGAATTTAGTTTGTGTTCCATTTAGCCATAATGAGTTTTGAATTTAGTTTGTGTTCCATTTAGCCATAATGAGTTTTTGATATGAGATAGTTTTAGCTGGCCTTGATTTATGCATAATAATGAATTCGGTCAAATCTCTTTGATGGTTTATTCAGCAAAATCAGGTTAGCCCATGTATAGGTCTGATATGAACAACAAAGTAGACTTGTTGAGAGCTTGTATCATGTCTGATTTGAGTTATATTAATGAGCATGAGTTTAAATCACATGGGATCCAAAGTTGGCTTGAACTAATTAAGATGTTGAGATCTTTTTTTTTTACAAGGAACAACAAAATATTTTCCTAAAATTTGATTGAAAAATTCATTCATTACTGTCCCTATTACTTAGGATAATATTTAGCAACAAAGAAAGAATTTTTCTAGTCATGCAAGGAAACTAAAAGGACTGTCAGATCTGAACCCTAGACTTGGAATGATCATTTAATGCTAAAGATTTGATTCTTCTAATCAAGGAAGAAAAATGATGGACTAATATATTGAGAATTAATTTTTAAGATTGTTTTTCATGTTCTGAAGGGTTTAAAAGTTGGTAAGCAATCCTAGAGTATCTAAGAAGGTGGATTTTGGTCAAGAGTTATTCAAGTTAAGGAATTAAGATATTTTATCTTGTTTTTCTTCTATTATATACGACATCAACAAACTACTGTTCAAACTTGTTATTTTCATTATTCTTTTTATGTTTATGTTTAATTAATATTTTGATTTTCAGCAAAGATCTAAGGCTTGTTTAGATCAAGGTTTGAGTTTATTAGTAAAGTTTTTGGATCAGTTTTTGTAGGTGCGTCAATTCAGCGCACAAGGGTAGATCCATTAAAGTTAATTTCTTAAAACTATTTAAACATGTGTAAAGCTTAAATTTTAGAATCTTTGATGAATAATACTTCTGAACTTTTTCAGTTTTAACATGTAAGAGAGATTCTTGTATTCTTTGGTTCTTAAACGAACTGAATCTGACTTATCAAAGATTAATTGGTTTCGTGGCGTCATTTGATTTTATTTAATAGTGTGGTGTCTTGAAACAAGTTTTTATGTTGTCACATTGCTATAAGATTTTTTTTAGTTTTTCAGAACCATATCTTAATTATGGATTGCATGACCACGAGGGTCGAGGTTCGCGTCAAATATTATTTTAGTTCTTTGCTATTTCAAATTCTTCTGGGCATGATTCTCATAATTAATTGGATGTTTTTCACTTGTACTAATTTCCAACTCTTTCTCCTTTTGAACTGTTAATTTTAACATAGGAAGCTCGAGCCAACTAACCAAAGAAAAAAGGAAAAGAAAACGATCTTGCTTCCTATTAATTTTAACAGCTAATATTCCAAAAAAAAAAAAGGAACTCTAATCCTTCCAAAAACAAAGAAAATACGAACACATGATGAAGAGCTAACAAAGAAGCATGTCATCATATACATAACTTCTACAAAGAGGGCAGGTCAGATTCAGTTCCAGCCATTGCTTTAAACAGCTTGAATGGAAAACATGTTTGCACGACGAAAGAACACAGCAGTCCACCCCCTTTTGAAAATCATCCAAGCATATCGCACATCCATTGCTAAAATACTCTGTAGTTTCATCGACTTGGATGATAGAAAATCGCAAGCTGACAACAGTAGCAGGCTGTTCTTTTCCGGTTACCTGTCCTCTTTCTACATCATGAGGATGATGATCTTGGCTAAGGAGAATATCGAGCCGATTTTCCAAACAACTCCAACACAAGCTTGCCAGTGCATAAACCATCACGACGAGTAGTGTTAATGCAACGGAGAGCAGTACAAGTGTAAGAATGATCAGTTGAGAGGGATAAGTAACTAGGTTTTCTGTCATGGATATGAAACGCTAGCTGGTGTGTATATGACTTGGAAAAAAAGGAAAAAATATTGTTAGCTGCTCTGTGTTACAGTAGTATATTTATAGAAGAGGCTTGGGTTCCTTCAATAGCTGTAAGCCTTTTCTCTCTCGGAAACTCACCGTTGTCCCTATTCTCTCCGGTTTACGAAATAGCATGGGATTCCGGCAGCTTTAGCCTTTACGATTTGGCTTGAAACTATAAAAGAGAAACTACTTTATCTTGGAGAAGTAAGAAAAAGAAAAGGAAAAAAAAAAAAAAAGAGAAAACGACTTTGGAAACTTGAGTTTCATGCGTTATTATCGGGGGGATTTTAGGGTTAGAATATTTTTGCGCCGAAAAAAAAAATTTCTTTTTGTTGCTGGTAATTTTCCCAGTAAAGAAATTGAAAAGAAATAAGATTAATTGGAATATGTTTAACAAAATAACAAAAGTATTAGCAGATAATATAATAATCTTCAAATAAATTCTGTAAAAGAACTAATAAATGATATTAAAATATTATCTCAAGAAGTTAATTTTATATAAATTTAAAAGGTTGAAATTTACATGCCATGAAGCTGGATCCTTTACTAAAATGTACGTACAATATTTAAAAATAAAAAAAAAATCTTATGCATCACACCTCTAATTGATTGTTTGTCCTGTGTCATATGTATAATTCATTCTCATTCGAATATAGGAGGGAAATTAAAATACCGGAGAGTTCCCCGGTCGTTAATTTTAGGACTTGTGAGAATGTCAATCGGGCGCGTGTAAGCTGGCCCGGACACTCTATATAAATTAAAAAAAATACAGAAGCGGTGTATTCAACTCTGCGGTAGCGACTGAGGTTGGCATTCAACTTGTTAACGAGTTACTGTTTGATATTTTTTAAAAAAATATTTTTTATTTTAAAATATATTAAAATAATATTTTTTTTTTAGTTTTTAAAATTTATTTTTGATATTATAACATTAAAAAATTCAAAAAATATTAAAAAAATTAAATTGAAGAAAAAGAAAAATTAAATTTTGTAAAAACCATGGTTGGACCGCGAAGACAAACATCCTCTAAAAAGTCACGTTTCCGGATTGTTTTCGGTTGGAATGCTTTTCAAGATGCTTTTTTCTGTATTTGTTTTTTGTGAATTTTATATAAAGATGATAAAACTATACAAAAATATTTAAAAACCGCCAATTTTATGGTTTCCAAGATAAAAATCATTTTGAAAAAGCAATTTCTACTATTTTATCAAATACATGAAATCATCTAAGGTGTCATCGATCTTCTCCTTGTCTACAAAACCCTTTTTTTTTTTTTTTTCCTTACCAAAAATGGAAGAGAGGATTGAGCCCTCAATTGCACGTTTTAACTTGAATAGAGTTTATTTGCACAATCATCCTCCGAGAGTCGAATATTTCTATAATTGAAGCCTTGTTTTTAATTAGCTAAAAGCTGTCTAATGGTACCTTGGAAAAAGAAAATATATAGAAGAGAGGAGAAAGAACTATGCACGGTCCCTTTTCTTTTGGCATGAAAAAACTACATGGAAGGTGATGCAAATGGAAGTCAAAACCTTGAAAACAAAGACCAACTTTTAAAATATTTAATTTTTTTTTAATATTTTTATTTACTAAAAGGTTATTACATTGTTTTATAAATAAATAAAAACCTCCATGCATGAGTTACGAGCAGTCAAATTTATCTGCAAGTAAAAAAGTTTTACATCTAGCCAATGATTGAAAGGGCAAACTCCAGTTATGTTCTATATATGCAATCAAGCAATTTCTTTCTTTAATTATATTCAACGTATCATTGAAATTCACTAATTACTTCACTAATAATGTATATATTCACTAATAAATATTAATATTTTCACTAATAAATTTTCATGTAACTCTCAAGATGAATTTATATAATGAGTTTTCATAATTATCTTGAATCACCAGATAATTAAACAGAAGAGTTCTTAGACTGAATATTTTTCATTCTACAATAATATTCATTATATATTTTATCTTTATTTTTCAGAAACAATTAATCTCATAACCAACCCTCTTGGCTAGGATTGTAGCCCATTCGAAACCTAATTTCTATTTAAAACTTTTTCATGACTTCATCGTCACCTTTCATAAATTCTCATTCACACAGAAACTGATAGTATTGGATAGGTTCAGCATTCCCTTCTGTTGACTTTTAGTTGTGCTACACACTATGCATGACACAAAATAAAAGCGAGTACGTAGGATCATCTCTTGTAAAGCAAGGAAGAGTGAATAGTAAGATTAGGGTCCTGCTTTCGCCATGGTAAAAACCATTAAATCTCATCTGCTGGTGTCTGAAGTCTTTGAATTTCATTAACTTGTGAATTTTCAGTCTTGAAAACAACCAGGATATTGTGTTACTTATGAGCACAGAAACAACAAACTGAACCCTCCCTGACTAAACTAATATATGATTGTTGTCATCTTTGAATTCCATGATCTTGAATTTTAGCCTAAAAAATAACTTGGAATATTTCCTGAATGCTTAGAAAAACCATGTAGAGCATCCATTAGACTAACTACACTATTTAAAGGGATTCGAGTTTCATCGTCTTGTTGAACAAGTCTGATAGACATTCAGCTAAATTAACAGCAAGCAACCTGCAGAAAGCAAGAAAACATGATCAACAATGTGGATTTATAAATCCAGCAAAACTTGCTTCCTCAAAGAAGAAGAAGAAGAAGCCATCCACCTGAAATTGAAAGCCACTACAAAGATTTTTAAGATTGTTGACACCAAAAAAAGAGAAAAGGAAAAAAGAAAATCTGTGGCTTCTAAGACGCTTCATGGATATAAAAGCAAATGCTAAGCACCTCTTTTGAACATTCAAGGATGCAGAACCTTCCATGAAAAAGAATTTGCCTTTGTTTCCAGTCACAACAAAAACATTAGTTCTTACATCCCATAAAATATATCCTGATAAGAACTTAACTAAACTGTATAAAGAATATTGTATTGCATCATGAATGGCAATAAGGAATTAAACCTGCACACTTCGGAAATATATTTGAACTAGCGATATATTAAAAGTAAAAATATTTTCCTGCTCTCAAATATTTCTTTAGGGACTCTCCATTACCTCAGTCAAAGACCAGTAAATGCAGTATAAAGTAGTTGCAAGCACCACTACCTAGATTTCTGAGAAATCAACTCTCAGGAAAGCAAAATTTTTCAGTTCCCTATAGTTTCCGTTGCCATGAAATTTCGAAGTCTTGTTTGTTTCTTCTTTTTCCTACTTTCAAATATGTCACTTATTACTAGTGGTCATGATTTTGAAAGAGCAGCACTGTCAAATTTCAAATCATATCTTACTCATCCGTCATATCGGCTGTCTTCATGGCAAGTTAAAAACTGCTGCAGTTGGCATGGAATACGTTGTTCCAACACACTCCATGTTGTAGCTGCGGACGTCCGGAACCCTTGGTTTTATGATTTTATTCACATATTCTGGTGTTGATGATCTGAGCATGAAATATAAAGGATTTACATACCAGCTCGATGCGGTCCACACATACAAAAAATGTTTTGGAAGGAAAATATTCCCCGGGAAATAGGCTTTTTAAGGGGGCTCTTCATGCTCAAACACTCCTGGAATGGTCTACATGGTGAGATTCCAAACATCATAGGAAATATGAGTGGCTTGGAATCATTGGATCTAAGTTTCAATAACGTGAGTGGGCAGAATATCCCTGCATCCATTAATTTGTTGGACTTTTTCAGTGTTGTGAACTTGTCCCCCAACAATCTGAGTGGGAGATTCCATCAGGTGTGCTTTGGGAGGAAAGAGAAATTTTCCCAGTTTTATCAAAACCATTCAAGGGTGAAAAAGGAAAGAGCCTAGCTTCGGGAGGTAAAGAACAATTTTCCCAGTTTCAGATGCATCTCAAAGCAGACTCTATCAATCCATTTCCATGACCAGAATTATGGAAGGCTTTTGCATAGTTAGCTTGAGAATATTTTCAATGGCCAGATAGTCCCAAATGAGTTTTTTAGTGAAGCTAGAGGGTTTGTATGTCTTCATTTAGTTATCCTCTCTCTCTATTACTATGTTTTGAAAGAGATGAGTTATTTTTAATATTATCATTATTTTTCAACAAAATGATAAGAGTTTCATTGCTCAAATGGAAACAAATAGGAGCTTACCCTGAGACAAAAGCATAAATCCACGACAGATTAGATAAACTAATAAACTCATACCCACTGTCTACGAATTGTAAATGAAGAGGATCCATGGCTGCTTCTTCAAGTCGTTTAGTTTTATGCATTCTGCAGCAAACAATCTGGCATATCCATGTTATATGGAACACCTTAAGGATATAGGAGCCATCTTGGCCTTTGTTTCCATATAACATGATGACTGTTCCACTCAAACTCCACCATCTAGGGACCAATTATTGTATTGTAATCACTGTTATTGTATATAACTTTAGGATTCCGTTAATATTTATCTTTTATGAATAGAGGCTAAATATTAGGAATGAGTTGAATTCCATTTATAACACATTTGTGTGTTTAGATGAAATATATATAAGAAGAATAGTGGAACTCAGAGGACACACATTCCAAAACAAAGTTTTTTTATTTTTGTTTTCTCTAGATTTTTTAAGCATCTTGACATGGTATTAAGAATAAATTACTAAATTATCTGTCTTTCATGATTTTTTTTTCTTTTCAGGAGAGCTTCCTTGTGGGTTCTCTATTCTCGATACTGTCTTAGTCAATTTTTGGAGACCTTCCTTTTCAGTTCAGCAACAAGGATTTCATCAACTTCCGTTTTGTTTTTGGGTTCTATTCTTGTTTTAGTGGTTTTTAGATTTCTGTATTTTTTCTTCGGTTCAGTTGGGTTGTTTTAGCTCATATTTTTTCTGGTTTGGGAATCACTTTTTAGCTCCATCTGTTCAGCATTCTAGTGAGTTACTTTCTTTTGACACCTCTGTTGTTATTCTCGCGTGTGATTATTTTCTTTAACTGCATCATCATGTCATACGATAAAGTTGACTCATTTCATATCTGGTTTACTGGTAAAAACTATTATGCTTGGAAGTTTCAATTTAAATTATTTGTTAAAGGCAAAGAATTGTGGGGTCATATTAATGGGAGTACTTCCGCACCTCAAGAGGTTGAGGCTTTGTCTAAATGGGAAATCAAGGATGCTCAGGTTATGACTTGGATTCTTAGCTCAGTTGAGCCTCACCTTATTCTCAATTTGAGGCTTTATACAACTGCCGCCACCGTGTGGAATTATCTTAATCAAGTTTACAATCAAGACAACACGACTTAGCGTTTTCAATTAGAGTATGAGATGACTAATTTTACACAGGAAAGTCTCTCCATTAAGGAATATTTTTCTGGTTTTCAAAATCTTTGGGCTGATTATTTAGACATTGTTTATGCTAATGTTCTCGTTGCAGCTCTATCTGTTGTTTAAGCAGTGCATGACATAAGCAAAAGAGATCAATTCTTGATGAAGCTTCGTTCTGATTTTGAAACTGCACGTTCTAATATGATGAATCATCATCCTGTATCATCTCTAGATACCTGTTTGAGTGAACTCCTTTGTGAGGAGCAACATATTGTCACTCAGACTGCCATGGATCATCAGGCTAATGTTAATGCACCTGTTTCTGTGGCTTATGCAGCACAGGGGAGGAATAAGGGTAGAGACATGCGTGCTGTCCAGTGCTTTAGTTGTAAAGCTTTTGGTCATATTGCTCGGGATTGTCCTAAGAAGTTCTGTAACTACTGCAAGAAACAAGGTCATATTATCTCTGCTTGTCCCATTCGACCTGAACGGAAGCAGGGTACTGCTTATCATGCCTCCACCAGTGCCTCTAGTTCTGCTGCATTGCCTGTTGCCTCACCAATTGTTCCTATTCCTGCTCCTATAGCTTTAGCGAACCCGAACACACTCACTCCTGAAATGGTACACTAGATGATCCTTTCTACTTTTTCTGCTTTTGGGCTCTCAGGTAATTATAAATTTTCTTCAAAGCCATGGTATCTTGACTCTAGGGCCTCTAACCATATGACCAATATTGTTGTTCCTCTTTTCAATATTAGAAATTATGAGGTCAGTCTGAAAATTAACACTGTTGATGACAACTCTCTGCCTATCAGTGTTGTTAGTGATCTTTCCTCTTCCTTAACCGATGTTTTTGTGTCTCTTGACCTCTCTACAAATCTTATTTCTGTTGGTCAATTAGTTGACAATGATTGTGATGTCCATTTCTCTCGTTCTAGTTGTGTTGTGCAGGACCAAGTGTCAGGGAAAATGATCGCGAAGGGGCCTAAAGTGGACCGACTCTTTTCTCTTTACATTTCTCTTTCCACTATTATTCCTAGTTTCCTTTTATTTTCCTTTGCATGTAATGTTGTTGGTTCTGGAAAGAAGATATGGCATAGACGTCTAGGCCACCCAAACTCTGATGTACTTCGTACTTTGATTAATTTTGGATTATTGGGAAATAAAGCATGTTCTTCTTTTGATCTTTCTTTTGATTGTACATCATGTGAACTTGGCAAAAGTAGAGTTCTACCTTTTCCTCGTCATGCATCTCGTGCCTCACAATGTTTTGACATTATTCATAGTGATGTTTGGGGTATTGCACCCGTTGTTTTTCATGCGCATTATAAGTACTTTGTTACTTTCATTGATGACTTTAGTCGTTTTACTTGGGTTTACTTCCTCTAGGCTAAGGCTGAAGTTTTCTCAGTCTTTAAGTGCTTTCTTGTACTTCTTGAGACTCAATTTTTTGCCTGCATTAAAGTCTTGTGCTCTGATTCTGGCGGTGAATACATGTCTAATGAGTTTTATGCCTTTCTTCAAAGCAAATGGATCATCTCTCAGCGTTCTTGTCCTTCTACACCACAGCAAAACGGTGTTATTGAGAGGAAAAATCATCACCTTCTTAATGTGGTACGTACTCTTTTACTTGAATCATCTGTTCCTCCTCGTTTTTGGTGTGAAACACTTTCTACTTCAGTTCATTTGATCAATCGCTTACCCTTTCCTACGTTAAATCATGTTTCTCATTTCTTTAAGTTGTTTGGTCATTCTCCTTTATATTCTGATCTTCGTACATTTGGTTGTGTTTGTTTTTTGCATCTCCCTGCTCATGAACGACATAAACTTACTGCTCAGTCTGTTAAGTGTGCTTTTCTTGGTTATGTTATCCCTCAAAAGGGTTATGTTTGTTATGATCCATATGCTCATTGTATACGAATTTCTCAGAATGTGATTTTTTTTAAAATCAATATTTCTTTCCATCTCATGTTGAGCAATCATCTGCATCTTTATCTCTTCTGCCTAGCCTTTTCGATTCCACAACAATTATGGAAAGATTCAAACATGGTTTTATTTATGAAAGACGTAATCGACATGAGTTTGGTTCCACTTCCCCCGTGCTCCCTTCCAATCTTGACTCGACGCCTGATCTTGCTTCTACTTCCATCACCCTTTTTCGGTCCATTCGTCCTTCTCGACCCCCTAATTGGTATGGTTTCTTCTCTCCTGTCTCTCTTGTTGCTACTTTATCCACTATTTCCATTCCAACTTGCTACAGACAGGCCATGAAACATGAGTGTTAGCAACATGCAATGCAAACAGAACTTCAAGCACTTGAGGAGAATCATACTTAGGATATTATTCCTTGTCCTCTTACAGTAAAACCTATTAGGAGTAAATGGGTATTTTATGTAAAACTTCATTCTGATGGATCTTTGGACCGACACAAAGCTCACCTCGTAGCTCTGGGTAACAAGCAGGAATACGGGGTTGATTATGAGGAGACCTTTGCTCCTGTTGCTAAAATTACCATAGTTCGAACCATTTTAGCTATTGCTGCTTCACATTCATGGCAACTACATCAAATGGATGTGAAGAATGCCTTTCTTCATGGTGATTTGCAATAAGCGATTTACATGAAGTTTCCCTTTGGTATGACTATTTCTTCTCCTCATGATGTCTGTAAACTAAAGCGTTCTTTGTATGGGCTTAAACAGGCGCCTCGGGCTTGGTTTGAGAAGTTTCACAATACACTTCTTGACATCAATTTCACACAAAGTCAGTATGATTCTTCTCTCTTTTTTCACACGTCTGCGTTAGGTAAAGTCCTTCTCTTGGTTTATATGGATGATATTATTATTACTAGCATTGACTGTGGTTTGATTACTAAGCTTCAACAATTGTTATATGCAGCTTTTCATATGAAAGATCTTGATCAGCTCACATACTTCTTAGGATTGGAATTTCATCATCGGGCCAATGGTATATTTGTGAACCAGCATAAGTATATTCAAGATCTTATTACTTTGGTTGGTTTAGAGGACACTTCTTCTGTTAATACTCTTATGGAGGTAAATGTCAAATATAGGAAAGTTGAAGAGGACCTTCTAGATGATCCTACTCTCTATTGGCGCCTGGTTGGGAGTCTTATCTACTTGACCACTACTTGACCTGATATCTCCTATGTTGTTCATCAGGTTAGTCAGTTTATGTCTTCTCCTCAGCATCTCCATCTTGCTGCAGTTCAACGAATCATCCGCTATCTTCAAGGTTCACCTACTCGTGGGTTGTTCTTTCATACAGACTCATCTCTTCAACTTGTTGCCTATAGCGATGCTGATTGGGCTAGGTGTCCAGATACACGTCGATCTACTATGGGTTGGTGTATGTTTTTAGGTAATGCCTTAATTTCTTGGAGATGTAAGAAACAAGATCGTGTTTCTAAATCCTCTACCGAGGCTGAGTATCGTGCCATGTCTACTGCTTGTTCTGAAATAGTATGGCCACGCGGTCTTCTTGAGGAACTTGGGTTTCCCCAGACTACTTCTACTCCTCTTCATGCTGATAACACTAGTGCTATTTAGATTGCCATCAATCTTGTTTTCTAGGAACGTACCAAGCACATTGAGGTTGATTGTCATTCTATTTAAGACATTTTGGAAAGTCGAGTGATATCTCTTCCTCACATCTCTTCCAATCTCCAAGTTGCTGATATCTTCACCAAAGTTATAACTCGACAGCAACATCAATTTTTTATTGGCAAATTGTTGCTAGTTGACTTACCATCATCAATTTGAGGGGGATGTTATTGTATATAACTTTAGGAATCTGTTAATATTTATTTTTCCATGAATAGAGGCTAAATATTAAGAATGAGTTGGATTCCATTTATAACACATACTTCCATGTGTATAGATGAAATATATATATATATATATATATATATATATATATATATATATATATATATATATAAGAAGAAGAAGAGTGGAACTCAGGGGACACACATTCCAAAACAAGGTTCTCTGTTTCTGATTTCTCTAGGTTTCACATCTTTACAATATGGACACTCAAAGAACAGGTAGCCATGATCTTCGCCAGATTAGGAAACCATAAGAAGAAAATTGATGCTCTAGTTAATGATCTTTCGGGGATGACTAGAAGTCAAATGGAGTCATTTAAGACAGCCATTCGATGAAGATGCAAATGGTAGTTCTAGTCCCCTCCTTGCAAGAGACGTCGTTCCTTTGTTACCAAAAAAAAAAAAAAAAAGGACGCAGCAATTGCAATTCTCAGAATCAAACTTTCTCCAAGACTGCTTTAAAATAAATGGAGTGCCAGTCCTTCGGCAAATAAGGATGCTGTAAGTTGTATACACAAATCTGTTCAAACTACTCTAGTATGCAAGAGTAGATCCAAAAAGAAAGGCAACCGTATTTTGACAAGGCAATTCAGGGAATGAGAATCAGTTATACTCCTGAAAGATAAAACTGTATGACAATAAGCAGTGGTTAGTGGCCAGAGAAATGCAGGGAAGATCTATTGCAGGTGGACTCAAAAGTGTCTTAACCCAAACAATAAAAGATGAAGTGGGGTAATTCCCATTTTGCAATTAAACTACTAATTCGACAGAAATCTGTCTGTGGAAACGCAAAGCAGATTGTACCATGCACCTGCTGTATCCATTATTTGAACAAGAAAGCACCCAAATAAGCTGGCTGTTATCCCCTGAATCATTACAGAACAAATCTTACTAGGACAGGATTAAACCAAAAGGGTTTTATTATAAGCACTAAACCAACGTAATATACATTCCTTCAAACCTGGAAGGAAATAATGTTATAGTAGAATATGTGTTGCTTATGCAAGAACCATTGTAATCAAACCTTTTCCCACGGGGCTACTAGGCCTCCTCTCTTGTAAAAACCTTAGGAGGCCTTCTTCTCTTTATATCTCTTTGCACAAACAGTGTAGATCAGCAAGTTGAAGAAGCTGAGTCCAGCCAAAAGCCAGAATAAATAATCAACGTGCCCCGTATTTAAGTTATCTGGTATCCATCCTGTCTTCCCACCCGTGGTTGTGAGGTAAGTTACCATGCTCAGAATAAAAGAGCTCAGGAAATTACCCAAAGATGCAGCCAGGAGTGACAAAGCACTGCATAGACTCCGCATGGCATCTGGAGACTGTTCATAGAAAAATTCAAGCTGACCAATGTATGTAAAGATCTCTGCTGTACCTATCAACATATACTGGGGAATTTGCCACAAGATACTGAGAGGAACTGCAACAGCATCACCAACCAATCCAAGCTCTTTTACAAGCTGCAAGCGCTTAATCTCTAGCAAAGCAGCAGCTGTCATTGATAGCATAGAAATGAACAAGCCAATTCCCATACGCTGCAACTCTGAAAAGCCCCTCTCTCTGCCAGTGAACTTCCTTGCAATTGGAACAACGATCCTATCATAGATTGGAACCCAGAAAATAACACTAATAACATCAATTGTGGTCATAGAAGCAGGAGGGATGTTGAAAGAACCAATTGCCTTGTCCATCAGCATCCCTTGTTCCACAAAGATTGTACTCATTTGGGCATGGACAGCAGAAAAGACAATGCCTGTAGCCCAGATCGGAAACATGCGGATCAAAATCTTCAATTCCTCCACCTGAGTCATAGTACAAAGCTTCCATGGATCACTGAAGTCCCCACTTTTTATCTCAGCCTCTGACATTATAGCAGCTTTATCAAGGCATCTAGAGGAAATAGGAATTTAGTTAAGTTCTTTTGAGAAAAGATTTTAGTGGATTTTTAAATGATGAGACAAACTTACTAAAATGAGGATAAGGCAATACAAATCAATAAAAAGGAATTCATAGAGGCAGAGACAGGTCTGTTGAAACTTTCTTCCCAGTGCTCCTTTGGCATATCAGATAAAATAAATATGTAAGCATAAACTTGCTCTCTAGTCTCTTCACATAAACTAAACAAAATTCCCATTAATATGTAGTCTCAACACCAAATGAAATTGCAAGTAGACCTTGTAAAGACGAAGTTCAGAGGAAAGGCGAACAGATAAAGGACCATATGTCCATTAACAGACTACCAAAACTCAATTCAACTGAAAAGTCGGCGATTCTCCTGCTGCCAGATAGAGAATAAATACAAAGTATTCGACAAAATAACATGCCATTATTTAAGCCTCTTTTGCGTGGTTAATAAATATATATTTCAAAGAATGCAATGAGGGGAACCATGACAAGATATTAGAAGGGGAAGAGTGAGCAGAGTTCAACTGTGGGCTTGCGTTAATACATTAATATAGTGTTAGCAAAAAAACAGATAACTGCATAGTGTAAGCTTACACAAACATGAGTAGTTAACAACTAAAATAAGAGAGGATATGAACTTCACAGAATATGAATATTTTCTGTGTATTCTGCACAGCTCTTCACACTATGCTTGCATGAGTTATAAGTTATGCTTGAACTTGCCTCAAATAAGGCATTGTAGTGTTAACTAGAAAGGCCATTCTTAACCACTATTAAAATTTGATGATCAGCTCTTGAATTTGGATACAAAACAAAACAGAAGATTCAAATCTTCTTGCATATGTAAACCACTATTTCACTGGATGACAATCAATTTTGATAGCAAAAACGCACATCAAATAGAATGGCTAGTTCAAAACTGAGGAAAGTAGATCAGGTAAGGGGAGAGAAGAAGAAAAATACTTCAATTCATTGCTGTGCGCTAGTTTCCAGGTTCCCTCAATGGTCGAGTGTTTTTTTTGGGTTTCATATAGGAGACTACTGTCTTGGGGAACCTCCAAATTCCTCTTATGGAATGACGCAACCACAACTTGGCACATTCTAGTAATTGGGCTCCCCACTGGCCTCTGAAATCTATAAAGGGGCGTGCCTGAAAAGAAGATAGCAATAGCTATGCCCATGAACAATGCAGGAATTCCAAATCCTAGCCCCCACCCAGCTTTGTCTTGAACGTATACCATTAAACTACTTGATACAAGACAACCAATGTTGATTGAAAAATAGAACCAATTGAAGAAGGACCCCTTCTTTACCCTTTCCTTAGGATCAGTGTCATCAAACTGATCCGCCCCAAAGGATGAAACACATGGTTTGATGCCACCTGTCCCAAATGCAATCAGATAGAGCCCAAAAAAGAATACCCCATACTGAGCAGGAGTTGCTGGAGGGCATAGAGAACCTATACATTCAGCTGGCTTTAATACAGGAATAGTTGCTGAGAGAGTCAACGTACACATTCCCTGCATCAATCGACATGATGAAATCCAACACTTGAAGAAAACAATATGGATTATATCTGGGTAAAAGCAACCAATGCAGGTGTAGAAAAATATAGACCTTGCTTAAACTTGTACCTATACTTCCTACCACATAAAAATTCACATAATCAACAAAACTTCATTCAGGCTTTTTATAAAAGTTTTCCTGTTTATTGGCATAACTAGAACAATTTTTTTTTATTGCTAACCATTGAACATATAGTGTAGCAGCAGTAGACAACCCCTTGGACTAAATGAAAAGAAATTAGAACCAGAGAAGCTCCATTGACTTGAGAGATGTGAGCAAGATTTTGAACTTTATGGTCAAGAAACAGAAATGTACTGATCAGAGATGTAGGCATAGAATAGAAATAACGAGTTCAGCACATAATTACAATGAAGTAAATTGTGGAGAAAACAAAAATGGTCCAATATCTTCCCCAATAAGCATCTGCCAAAGTGGCTCCAATGAGTGGTGTGAAGCAGCAAGTTCCTGCCCAAATGTTAACATTTTTTGCAGCTGACACATTTCCTTCATGTAGCTTCCCAGTAAGGTAGGTGACCAGATTAGTAGCAATTCCATAGTAGGCCAAGCGTTCACAGCATTCATTTCCTGTATGTGGCATGATGGAAGTCAGAAAGGGCATAGGCTATGCACTAATGTGAAATATAATAATCAGTACCCTACCCAATATGAAAGTGCATGCTGTCCAGTTTCCAGTTTTCTGCTTAAGAACAGCCGTCCCATTAATGTCGACCGAGCCATCTCCTGTGTGGAGTCCATTATTTTCGTTCTACAAATATAATACAAAACATGTGACAAAGATATAGTGCAAGAAGCAAACTGGTTTTTAGTTTTAACGGCGTTTAATGGGCACCTATAATGATCACAGATAAACTATGAAGTTATATTTTGGCTGGTGTTAAAAAGGGTACTGATGATCTTTTAAATGCCACCAGAAAATTAGAGGTAAGACTGTTGTGTCTGGTCCAACCTCTATGCAGCACGGAAACAATTACAGGACATGGACACACCACTGTACCAATATGGAAACACACCAAATTCCAAGAACATAAGAAAGCAGAGGATTGACAGCTAAGGCACACCCATATTCACACATGAATACAAATCACAGAAATTGTCATTCGTTCATGAAAATTCTTAGACGGACTTGGAGATAGATATCAGATACAGATAACTGTCGAAGCATTGGAATCGAATGATATCAGATTTTCTAGGACATGACATCTCAAGCTAATTGAATATCTTTTCCTCTAGAATAAACTGAGTCCTGCACGTCCAGATTTAGAAATGAGTCCCATAAGTATTTCATTACATGGGACTGCTATCCATATCTGACAAGGACATGATGCTTCTAACATGGAATTCTTGAAACTTAGCAATCCCTCGTCAATTCAGCATCAAATAAGGAAAACATCAAATGCGACCAAAACAATCTTATATTCACCATGGCTCCACCCCACGACACCCCAGCAGAAGCTTTGCTATCCAGATTTAACCTCAGTAATTGGTGACCAGCAAATTGGTGAAACCATGGCACTTATCACATATGCCACCAACTGCAAGACATCCATAATCATAATGTCCTATGGAGAGAGACAGTGGTCACAGCTGCAAGGCAAGTTGCCTGTAAACAAAGCTTGTACATCGCAACACCAAGCTGTTGGAGTTTCAAAGATAAAGCAAAACCCTTTCCATCTCTCAAGCAAGTTCAAAATTAGCAAAAGGAAAAAATAGAAAAGAGAAGAGAAGGGGCTAGTTAGTGGCAAAAAAATTGATTCCCTTTTGACCTGTATATGTTAGAATGGATGCAAACAAAATCCACTAAGCACATTTCCATTTTCTGAAAGAGCTTAATCACAGACATAACCTTACTCAAATGCCAAGTCCACCTTTGTGCTTGGCTGACACAAGCACGATTTGCCTGCAAGTAGATTTAATGCATTCTTTTGTTGCATCTCATCCACGAAACTTGGGCAGAGACTTGAGAAGAGAGAAAAATAAGTTGACAGATACAGCACGCATTGATGAAAGCTAAACAGACAAAAGAATCACAAAAGAGACAACTTGAGCAGTCAAACATAAACATGCAGACAAAAAATCAGACAGAATAAAACTGGTTGGAGATTTCTGTGTCTGTGATGCTTATCTAGCTATGAAACAGTCTGTGAAAGAAACAAATTTATACAGAATCATCATCAATATCCGAAAGCATAAAAAAAAGAAAAAATTACTTGAAATTTGAATTACTATTCATTCTTTGAATTCAATCTTGATTTGGAAGAAAAAAACAAGAAAAACCCAGAAACAAGTTCCATAACATTCAACAATCTGTTACAAATACATATATACAAAGGAGAAGAATCGCACCAAGAGAGAGAGAGAGAGAGAGAGAGTGAAAAACCTGTAGTAGGAGCTCATCTTCCAAGAGCAAAGTCTGTTCCTCCCCTGAACTCATATTTCTCTTTTTTTTTTTTGGGTTTTAAAATTATAAAATTCCGATTACACACACACACGCACTTTAATCGATCAGTATTCGCGGGATGGAACACAGGAGATGGAAGACGTGGACGTCATTTAATGTTGTTTATTTATTTATTTAAATAAGTATATTATTCTAACACCATGGTATACTGTGAATTCAAGGGAAGAACTCAAATTTTTTAAGTAATTTCTCCTACAACTAACATTTCAAAAATACATTTTTTCCCTCATAAAAACCCTATAAAGTAGATTCTTTCAACATGTTATCTTCTATAGCTAACTAATAGACTCTTTTGTGTGGTTACTAGCATATGGCCGGCATGACTTCTTGACAAGTTCCAGGCGGCGGAGAAGTTCCCAGATGATGTGATAGCATCCATTTTAACTTGACAATTCAAGGGATACAGCTAGAGTTTATAATGACTTTGTCTGGAATCTTTGGTTCAATTTCTATATCGAGTCCATCCTTGAAAGTTGGCGTTGGATCTCCATAAATAAATAAAAATACAAGAATAAACCCAGACACACGTGTGCTTCGTCCAAGCGTGCCTGGATTTCAAAGTAAAAGGTCAGGAGCTGTTGGCCCTGTAAGTATTTTATACTCTAATAAATCATCTTTCCACTTATTTTTATTTAAAAACATGTAAAAAATATCCTAAAACTTCAAAAATATATTTTTAATTTAAAAATATCTTTTAATCACTTAAAAAATCTAATCAAAGCAAAATTTATTAATATTGATCTATTTTTTTTTATTTGGTTAGAAAATAAACTCATCTCCATTAAATTTCTTTTTCTATGACTAACCCACTAACTCCAATATTAATTTTTTTTTAATGGATAGAAAGTGGTTGAGTAGACACCTTTTCTCTCATCTTCTTATTAAAAATAAATTTTTATCTTTTAGAGATTAAAACGTGATAAAATAAAGTTTTGATTAAAATAAAATAAAAAAATTCAAACAACAGGGACTAATATATGAATAATTTGAAACTTTAGGGATCAATGTGAAGTTTTATGTGCCTTTTGAAAAGTTAGATATTTTTTATTTATTTATTGTGGTCCTTGTTCTTTCAATTATTTTTTAACTATAACCTTAAATTAAAATTCATAAAATTAATCTTTAATTGAATATCAAGATTATCTAATAATCTTCAAAATCATTAGAAGAGAAGCAAATCCCAACAAATACAATGTTGTCAATATAACATGCAAGGATAAAATTATAAAAAAATAAAATTTAATGGCCTTAAAAAACAACACTATTCAAGAAACATTGCCATTCATAGTAAAAAAAAAAAGAAACACTACATGGTAATGTACAAAGTTTATATGTTTTATATATATATTAGTATACATTTGTTTCTGGTTGAGAGAATGGTTGTGGTTGCTTTTTAAAGTACTTTTCACTTAGAAATGTATCAAAACGATATTTTTTTTATTTTTTTAAAATTATTTTTGATATCAGCGCATTAAAATGATTTGAAAACATAAAAAAATATAATTTTTTTAATTTTTTCAAAAATATTTTTGAAACACAAAAACAAATAAAATCTTTATAAAAAAATAAATCTAGTTAAAACTTCTTCTTTTTTACGGGAAAAAACCCCTCAAACACAAAAGGCAAAACCTATAATTAGTCCCTAATGTGTACTAATTATATTCTCCATGGTATCTTTTTGTCAATATTGGTTAATAATTTTCATCTAAAGTGCATATTTTATTCAATAATGAGATTGTTTTTTAAGAAAAATTGATGGAAAACTTAATAAGCATTAACAAAAGGACCTAATTAAGAATTATCTCAAGTGTTTAAGACCAAATTGATAACATGTAGATTTCAGATCCAACTGACAATGAGTTTTTGGGTTGAGAACTAAATTGATGTTTCTTAAAAAAAAAAAATTGCACATTTTGGCCAGCCCCCTTCCTGATAAAATGGGTGTTTGATTCGAAAATTAAAAAAAAAAAAAAAAGGAATTTATGATCTCAATATGGCCGTGTTGAGAGCCTCAACTGTAGAGATGGTTAAGCAAGTATCCAAATCAAATAATTATAGTTTTTCCATTCAAATCAGAGATTAGAAAGAAAAAAAATCTGAAATTCACAAGACTAAACTACAAGAATACTTACTTGATAAGCCCGTTTGGAAACGTAGATCAATCTATGTTTTTTTAAAAATCTTTTTTTTGTTAAAAATTTATTTTTTTATATGTTTTGGATCGTTTTGGTGCGTTGATTTTAAAAATAATTTTTAAAAAATAAAAAACATCATTTTAATGCATTTCAGCATGAAAAAATACTTTAAAAAATAACCACAATTACACTCTCAAACAGGTCAATATAAATATATTGTAGATTGTTAATCTGCAGCTAGTTCGTCCCCTTTATTTTTTCAGATCCTTCTATAATTACTCATTTTGATAACTGAACTTTCATTTTCAATTCCATGTTCCATGATTTAAAGCCTAATAATTCCTTTTAATTTATGTGATACATTAATGTCAAAAAATGTCCTAACCTCGAATTAATGCTCCATCTCATAAAATAGGAATTGATTTTATCAATTAAAAAAACCAAAATAATAAGGACAACGTTTGACATAGAAACAAAGAGACAACCTTTTTCTTCTTCTTTTATTGTTCATGAGGCGAGGGAAAGCACACTTCGGCTCTTGATTTTTTAAGTTTCGATCCTTATGTTTTAAAAGATTTGATATTTCAGTCCTTAACTTTATTTGTTTTATATTTTTGCTTCTCAAATTTGAGCGAATCGAGAAAGTCGTTAGCAAATAAAGAAGGAGAAACAAATAGAGAGAGGTTATCCATATTTTGATTATATAAAAGGCAGATCTTGGTATCATTGAGTTATTATTGATAAAATGAGTTTAATTAAGGTGTTTTTAAATATAAAAAAGAATTTTTTATTTGGTTTAATTTTATTATTTTTGATCAATTTAGGAGGTTTGAGGGTTATAAATTGATTTATTAAGCTTCTTAGTGTGTTTATTATGTGAAAATAAATGAGAAATGATTTTTTGGATTCAAAAAACCTACCTCTCTAGTAATTAAAATCTAGACAAATAAATAAAACGACATGTTTTTATGTATATTTTCTGTAAAAGAGCTAGTAATTTATTGTACCACCCTTAACCTTTAAAAAAATATAAAGAATGTCAAGAAATATGCATTTGTTTTTAAGAATATTAAGGGTTTTTTTTATGATAATATTAGTGATTGTTTTATGGATAATTATATCCGAGCCTTCGTGTATATAGGATTTTTAAAATAACTTCCTCGTTAATATTAAATGAAAATAAAGTATTTATTTTATTAATCTTTTGTTGTTAATGTTTTTATATAAATTTTTAAAATTTAATGTTCTCATATTATTTTTATATAGTTTTGGAAAGATTATTGATTTATGATTTTTAAATTTTTTTTATTGATAATAGTTTTCATGATCATAATAATTTTTTGTTTTAAAAAAAACGTTGCTTCTAAATAAACATGACTTTTAAAATAAAAATGGAATGCATGAATGAGAAAATTATTTTTTTTAGTAAGAATAACACTTTTTTTTCTTTTTATTTCAAATTGCTATGGTCTTTCCAATTTTGTTTTGTATTGTTGTTGTTTTTTACTCAATGAGTGGCGCTTCTAATTTTAAAAAAAACCATTTTATTATCAAAATAAAAATATTACTAGAATAAAAAAATATTATTTTGATGAAATAAAATATATTTTTTTTCTATAAATTTTTTTTAAATGTTTATTTTTTATTATCATGTAATTAAATTAAAAATATAAAATTATTAAACCTAATGAAACTCATTTCCTGAGCTATAAATATACCAAGTTAATTTAATTTAATAGGTTTGAATTCAAAATATTATCTTTTAGTATTTTGTTTATAAAAAAAACATTAAATCAATGTTATTTTTTTAAATTTTACTTAAATAAATTCAAGTCAGGTTTTTACTATATTAGTTAAATTATAAATTATATTATATCAATTCCCGTTTTATTTATTTTAAAATCCGGTTAGATCAAAATTAAAGTCAGGAAAATCATGTAATATGCTCAAAATATTCATCGTTCCAATACATGGGCAACTAACTAGTAAGTAAAAAAAAGAGGGTATTTTCCTCCTCGGAAAATGTCACTGTTATCACTCATCATGACTGATCAGTAATCACTCGTAGATTTACAAGTGCCCAGTAAATTACAAGTGCCAGGGAAGCCTGAGTACCCCACTCACGACAACCAAACATGACAATGTGCTCCTCCTGTTCTTCTGGGTCTTCATCGACCAGATCATGGATCGTGCACGGCATTGTAGCCGGGGGTGCAATTGCTGCGGCCATTGGCGCTGGTGCTTATCTGGTTCGGTACAGAAAGTTTAGGAGCCAGGTTGTTGGTATCATACCCGCCCGCTATGCTTCTTCTCGGTTTGAAGGCAAGCCACTTGTTAATATCCTTGGCAAACCCATGATCCAGGTACCCTTTAGCCTCCTTTTCATTTCATTTCTTCTTTTGAAGTGTTTGCATCTCTTAACTTTTAGTTTTGTATGTGAATTTTGGAGGTGTTATTCAGTGATTTGATATGAGATCTGGTATGGGTTTTATATATTCGGATTCATTAAGTGATTAGTAATTTGTTTTGTTGCAGAAGCTCATTAAACTGCCCATCTAGGCCTGTTTTTGATAGTTTTTTTTTTTGGTATCTTTAATTGTACAACATATATGAAATTATGTGACTTTCCACAAGTAAACACTTTTTTCAGTTCTGTTTCGGGCCGAACCGAGCTTGTGTGAAATTATTTTGAATTTTGATTTGAATTAATGTCCTCTCTCGGAAGGATCAACGTGTGATATGGTTGGATACGACAGCATGGTTCTGGGGCACTATATGTTAAGTTGATCTCGTCCTGAAACTGAGCAGTAAAGATTAGCGAAGAAATGTGTTCTTATTAATTGATCTTTCATTGTCCAATTTTCATCTTTCGAAACAAAAAGAAGTGGGATTATCTATATGATATCTGATGGCATGTTTATCTTGTATGAAACCTTTTGAATTATAGTGTACTATTTGATATGAGGAAAGAAAACTGCTATATATACTCACACTCTTAGTTGATTATCTACAGAGAACTTGGGAAAGGGCCAAACTGGCAACTACACTGGATCATATAGGTATGTAACTATCTCGAGCTTCACCTAATTTTAACGGGGAGCCTTTTCGCTTCATGCAACTTTGTCATCTATAATATATCTGTAGAGGGTGGTGCACCTGAATGATTTATGGGTTAAAACTAAATGCTAATCTTGTTCATCAGGTTATGTTTTAACGCATTTAGATGCCTAAAGTTTGGGTTTGTTATTGTGTTCATCACCAAAAGGTTGTCTGTTTTGTGCCACACTTGCTCACTGTTGCTTGCTGTTAGTAGCCTTCTGTTTTTTCTCATTTCTGGCATGTAGGGGGGGGGGGGACTGCACTTGGCATTGAAAATGCTGGAGACAGTAATTGCAACGATGATGTGAATAGGATCAACAAAAGATTATTTTCTGTGAGCTGAATAGTCTAATTTCTTTTCTTGATGTGTTTACAAACTCTTTCATTATCTTTTCCATTGCAGTTGTGGCAACAGATGATGAAAAAATAGCAGAATGTTGTCGAGGATTTGGTGCTGATGTAGTAATGACTTCAGAATCTTGTCGAAATGGTAGGTATCTTTGTTGTTCATTGTAAATCTGAACTTTATGTGATTTGCCAATGGTTAACATTCCTTTTCTATTGTGCAGGTACAGAACGGTGCAATGAAGCACTTCAAAAACTAGATAAGAAATATGATGTGGTTGTCAATATTCAAGGGGATGAGCCTCTCATTGAACCTGAGATAATAGACGGAATTGTTAAATCCCTGCAGGTGAATTTATATATCTTCATAATACATGTCTCCAGAAACATGAACAATACATCTAATTAACAGAAGTTCATGTTTATCTTTATAAATTTTAATATTTTTCACAAGATTTATTTGAGCAACTTGAAATATCCTGTGAAGTGAAGAAAATGAATGAGCTGTGCAGCTTAAAAATCATCTCAAACATTATATATCATCGGTTTGATCTTATTGCAGTACTTTACATTATTTTATACTTTGAGCTTCGTTGAAGGTTTCTATTATGCATATGGATACAGGCAACCCCGGATGCTGTGTTTAGCACAGCTGTAACCTCTTTGAAGCCTGAAGATGCATTTGATCCCAATCGAGTGAAATGTGTGGTGGACAATCAAGGTTACGCTATCTATTTTTCAAGGGGATTAATTCCTTACAACAAGTGAGTTTATCAAATACACGTGGGCTGTCCTCATTTTCTTTGTAACTCTTTTTAGTTGGACTGTTAACAATTATATTCCCACTTGACACAGATCGGGGAAGGTCAATCCACAATTTCCATATTTGCTTCATCTTGGAATTCAGGTGTGAAAACAGCATCTTTTTTTTTAAGTTTTCTCCTAATTTTTTGAGTGGTTGTTGGGTTGTCTGTCTGGCTTCTGTTTTTCAGCCACATTGTTGTTATCCATCCTGCACATTAACAACACTGCATATCATCTCATGTCCAACCAGAGTTACGATGCAAAGTTTCTGAAGATATATCCTGAGCTTCAACCAACTCCACTGCAACTGGAAGAGGATCTGGAACAGCTTAAGGTCCTGGAAAATGGTTATAAAATGAAGGTAATATTTTAAATTTCCATTGTCTCTTCCCTTTTACTGGCTTGTTCTATCCTATACTTCTTGCTTAATTGGTTTCACATTGCAAGAACTTCTAGCTCTTGTGTGCATTTTGAGCACCTTTTTCTGGAGTGCTGAAAATTTCTTTTACAAAATGGCCTAGGCCCCAGATGAGGTTGTATTTTTAATGAAAGAAAATTATTTCTTTTGGGTATATCTGGATGACCCATTGCGATGGGAGAATCTTTCCCATTTTGCCATTCTTCTCCCATAAAAAAATTGTTTGGATAAAAAAGTAAAGCCAATTTTATTTTGAAATCATCCTATTTAGCATTATGGACAGCGGAAAATAGGTTACTATGGAAGGAAATTTGGAATGAAACTGAGTCGATGAAATTGGAAGCCAATTTGCCTCCCCCACTTGTTTTATTTTCTATAGTAGCATTCACATCCTAAGATTTCTGCATGTATTTCCAATTTTTGTCGACTAAATTAGATTTTTAGTTTCCTTTTCAATAAGAATTCTGGTTGTGCTTGCTGAAATTTCAATATTTAGAAATGTATATAAATTGTGCAGGTCATAAAAGTTGACCATGAGGCGCATGGTGTCGACATTCCAGAAGATGTTGAAAAGATAGAAACTTTGATGCGTGAGCAAAACTTGTCTTAGTTCAATACTAACTATGCCAGAGGTTAGATTATAAGGTGGATTAGTTGTCTGTGTGTTAAATATACAGGTTCAGGGGAAAGGAAAATCAAGTAAGACGCTGGTTATTGGTTTCACTAGCCATTTTCTAATATTATAGTCAGATAGTGCCATATTATTCTTTATAGGTTCATTTATTATGTTGATTTCTTCTCCTTTCTGTTTACCAAGTTCAGTGAACTATCATTCAGCATTTTGCATACAGTTGATGAGTTGCCTGCATCATAATAGAAGTGGGAATAACTTAAGTGTTTGGTTTGGTTTTGTTTGTTTGTTTATTTTTAGTTATAAACCCTCTCAGTTTATTTATGTTGTTTATCCGAGCCTTTTAAATAAATGGAATTAGTGGCTCAACAATCCTTCTCAAATTCCAGTGTTGTAATGAAGTACAAGTTGTGATTTACTAGTTTGCATCAGAGATGAGTGGTGAATTTTCAACTCATCCTCTTTGTGATTTAAACCATTCTCTCTCATACTCCAACACTTTGGTAGAGATTTGGACCCATGAATATGAGACTTTGGTCTGATCTCCCACGATGTTAAATGGACACCATGTAGGCTAGGCGTTGATGCCATATGGTGCACCCCTGTTACTGCATGGACTCTGCCGTCTTCTCCATGGTATAGACTGTAGATAGGGCAAAGGAATGATACGGGAAACAGATAATTAATCTTCACTTGTGTCAGTATCATTTCGTACTTTCAGCAACAAAATATTTGATATAAAATCCCTGCATTATTTTGCTTTCCTCAACTCTGACGGGTAATAAAAGTAATCTCTAAAGATCAAATTGCTCAGAGAGAACAAATCTGGAAAAGGGCGATGAGTAAAACTAGAATTTCATCGGAACAGTTTATGGTCTGACTGTTACTGAGAAGTAAATTTAAGCCTTTAATGTTGGCATTTGGGAAGATCAGCTGATGGAGGAAGCAGCTTCTGATCTGGAAGTTTGCCATCGAGGACAGCCCAAGCCATCCTCGAACATGTGTGCCCTCCTAGATGGCTTTGCATGAACCATAAACCTGTTCACATACAATCAACATCATCACAGGTCCATTCGGTCCCTCACAGGTTTGGTTTTTAGGGCATTGGTTTGTACCAGACCTCCTGTGAAGAAAAAATGCGTCTCGATTTTTTGAGGCACATTGGCAGGGAATCCAGCACTAGCTAAGCTACGAAGTTTGCTTGTAAAATTTGTAGCAAATGAAGTGTAATTTAGATGTGGTAGATTTGGTTTATAGAGTGCGACTTTCGTAATCGAGTGGTTTGACTGAAAGATTTGGGGGTGATAATTCATATTGTCAAATGCCAGCAACTCTTGAATTGTAACAAGTTCCTTGTCTATTCATGCATGCAGAAGCTCAACAAGGACACAAGCAAGCATAAAAAGACACGATAAAGGCCGAAACAGGGATAGAACAAAAAAAGCTCTAAAATCTTTATTAATCTGACAAAGTTTGTCTCTCAACAAGGTTCACAGCATCTTTAAATAGGCTAAAAACCTACCTGAAGTAGGTAATGAAATCAAAATCTTAAAATATAAGGGAAAATAACATAAAATTCAAAATAACACAAAAAATCCAAAAAAATAATAAAAAAATATATTTGGAGCCTAATTTTAAAGAATTTGTGTAGTGGATGGATTACCGAAGAAGCTTCTTTATAAAACTGGTACTTAAGAATCTCCAGTAAAAATTTAAGCTCGACTCAACGATCAAATAAAAAATTATGATTGTTTTAAGCCACTGTGTTAGTTTGACATTACCAAATCTCTTCTGAGGCTTACCTCTGCCCCCTAGTCTATAAAAACACTTGTTAGATTATCCACATAATTTGTTTAGAAAAAATCCTAATATAACAATATTTATTTGGCATTTGATAGTACATTCGCTAAAAGAATTTCCTGAAAGTTCTTGTTTTGCCAATTTTCCTTGAATATTTTGAATTTCTTATGTTGTTTCGGAATTTATGTTATTTTCCTTCATATTTTAGGATTCTGATCCCCTTTTTTTAATATAGGTTGATTTTTCAGTCTATTTAAAGACATTTCTAACCTTCTAAATAACATTTCAGGAAAAAAAAAACGTTTCAAGGTTTTTTTTAACCCTATTTCATCATATTTTATGTGTTTTTGTACTTGTTGCCCTTATTGTGTTTCCACCCGCATCAGTTAGTATCAAAGCTCAACAATTCTTAGTGGTTAATTATTGTGTTATGTTGAATAATCATTGTTGGAAGAAGTTACAAAACTGGACATGCTCGTGTCGGAGGGGATGAGTAGGCTCCCTCTTGAGAAAAAAAAAAAATCTCAAAACTAGTATATTGTTTCCATATGTGTCATTTGCTATTATTAGAAATTTCAATGATGAGATCTATGATGAGACAATCTACACAAAAATATTGTGTTAGGGATCCACGATGAGACAACTTGTACAAAAGATATTTTGTTAGAAACTCATGATGAAGTGATATGTATAAAAAGATATTCACGGTGGATTATGGTTTTTGACCAAGATTTGAACTTGAGCACGAGTTCCTTTCACCATGGAAAAACTTGGATAAATAAAAACTAAATATTTTAATTATCTTTCAATAGTATAATGTTTTTAGTGGTCGAGGATTTTAATTCTTAACAAACCTTTTCTTTCTTTCAGCATTAGCTTCAACAAGTATAAGTGTATGCTTTGCTATTTCATCATTGAGAGCAGCATTGATCAGGTGAAGAAGGCAAGTCTTTCCAGCCTTAACATTCAGGTGCCATTTGTATAAAGCAGATGAGAGAAAAATGCTCAATGTTTTTATAGCCTTGATTTAATTACCAGCACAATGACTGGCTTGGGAACTTGCTTCGACTGTTACAGTGTTCTTGATGTGGCAAAGGGATGTCATATTGTGTAACATAACCTGCAAAATTTGATTCCTCATAAACTAAGTTTTTGATAATTAATGTTAAAAACAAAGAATTGACTTCTTTTTCTCCCATGGAAGTTCAATTTGATGTGTGTGACAATATTAGCTCGGCAATTTTTGAGTTAAAGAACACTAAACACATACATTACCTAGAAAAACTAATCGATCCCCTATCCATATGCTTCAAGACATAAATTACTATTTTATTATAATATAATAATAATTATTTTATTCTTTAGTCATATTATCTTTTACTTTTGCTTTGAGAGTAAGGTGATTTTTTTTACTGTAATATAAATGTTTTTTAGGATTGTGTAAGGTTATTTTGGTAATTGTATTTTTTCATTCACGATAAAATTATTAATGTAACCATTAAATAAAATAATCTGATACCTTCCGCACAAGGGTGTTTTTGTATTTTCATATTTGATAGAACAATATAATTACTACATTACCCTTACCATTTTAATTTTTTAGCCTTGGTTTCAGGAGCTTGGTTGTAATTTCATCGTGATTTGTTTGTTATTATTGTTTAGTTCTAAGGGCATTTTTGGTTTTGTAGAAATAAAAAAAACTGAAAAAGTTGTTGCACAAGGCATGCATCAATGCCCCAGTCGCCTTCTGGCGGCATCTGTGGCTGGCTCTGGTGGTAGTAATTGTGAGTTATTCACATTATTTGATTTGTCTTGGTGTCCTCTTCCTCTCTGAGTGGCGCGTGTATGGTGGTTCAGCGTTGTTTGATCTAAAATTGCTTTTCTATTCTTTCTTTCTTTTCCTTCTCTTTCTTTCTCGGATTGCGTGTTGGTCATGCAAAAAACCATACCAGCTCTTCAATTTATTTTATCTTTTGATCCAGTCTCTCTTCTCTTATTTGCAATTGTTTTGTTTACATTGATTATTTCTAATTGGATTTTATTTTCGATTTCATCCCTTGTCATTCGATTTTTTTTATTTGTTTTCAGATTTGGTTCACATTCTTTTAATTGCTATATTTTTGTTTTGAATCATTTTATTGATTGATTTGTTTTTTTTTTCAATTCCCACCCATAGGTATTTATCTTCATTTAATTTTTATGTTAAATTTGATCCTAATTCTTTTAATTACTACTTTTTTAATTATTTTCTTAATGGATTTGTTTTTTACAATTCTATCCTTAAAAATTTAATTTAATTTGATTTTTATCTAAACATTTAATCTCATTTAATTTTTATGTTGAATTTAGTCCTAATTCTTTTAATTGCTATTTTTTTTGTTTTGCATTGTTTTTTTTTTAATTTCATCCCTTAATATTTGTCTGATTAAGAATCTTGCTTATTTTTTTTTTAAGGATTTGACTTTAATGGGGTCACTCCTGTCTATGACTCGAGTAATAGATATGAAAGATTAGCTCGAGTCGACTTTTGTTTTTTTTTATAGTATTGTTTTTGACAATATGTTTTTGCTTTCTTATTTATAAGATCATCTCAATTTCATGTTCTAGTAGATGATGTGTTTGATTTGTTTTTTTTTTATTTTTTTGCTTTGATAAGTTATGAAAATTTATATGTTTAAATTAAATTATAATAAATTTTTTGATAGGATCGGATTTAAAATTTTATAAATTAAATTTTTTTTAAAATTTAATTATATTTAAGATGTTTGGCCGGGTTAAAAGTTTTCAATTTCACCCGTAGTGCTTATATTGCTTTGCAATGGCAAGCGTAGGCTCAGGATGGAGACACGAAGTAAGGAATGATAAGGAAAAAAACTGTAAAAAATGCTGGTGACGGAAGAAGAGAGACATTTTTTTTTCCTTTTTTTTTGACCGGCTAGATTCACCAATTTATGAAATTTGAACTGATGTTTTTGACAGTAGGTACAATGATATCTTGAATAAATATTATTATTATTATTATTATTATTATAATTAATTTTGATTTACACTTCTTCGGTTAATAAATCCATTTAGAAAATGTGGAAATCAAATAGAAAATCCATTTTGAAATATTATTTGACAAGCCACCGAATGTCATCTGTGAGTATATTCTTGATGATAAAATCAAATAATAAAAAACAAAATAAAAATAGTATAAGTAAACATCTTCAGTGTTACGCAATTTTTTTTTTCTTTTCTTATCAATTATGCATGAAAATTTCAATTTATTGTTACCATTTGAGTGCTTTTAATTTTAAAAGTGGAGGGGGCTGACTTGAAATGTGTAGTTAATGAATTCATGAACCAAATTGAGAGATAAAAGCACAAGAAGTTGCCTTGAAGGAGAAAGCATGAACAATTGCTTTCATATATAGCATGGTGGTTGTTGATGAAGCTGTAAGAGTCTTCTCGTGTTCAGAATAATTCAGTTTAAAGGTTGATCTCCATGCCCTTTTATGAATATAAAAGTAATAAATAATAGAAAAATGTTGCTTGCAAATTAAATAATCAAAAGGTTCGACGATATTCGTTTCCTTCCTCAACTCCAACAATGGTAACCAAAATAATCTCGGAAACTAAAGCTCATGAGAGAAAAAACACCGAAAAGAAATAAACAAGCCTGTTACAAAGAAAACCCGAAGAGAAAAAAAATTAATCAGGGAAGTTTCTGGTCTCAATGTAGGTGATGAAAAGCACCTTGAAGCCTTGAAAGTTAACACTTGGGAAGATCAGCTGGTGGAGGAAGCAGCTTCTGATTGGGAAGCTTTCCATCCAAGACAACCCAAGCCATCTTCAAGCCCCAGCTTGTGTGCACTTCTAGATGGCAATGCATGAACCATACGCCTGGTGATGGCCACCATCCACAAATGATAACATGTCAGCAAACCAAGGTGCTACGTTCATAAACTTAATCATCTAAGATAGGATGTTAATTTGCATGTGTTGTATATATATATATACACTAATGATGAACAATTACCAACCTGGATTGTCTGCTAGAAACCGTATAGCAACCCAGCCTCCGGAGGGCACTCCCACAGTATTCCTTTCAACGGGGTCAACAAGATTGAAATTTGCGGGATCCTTGCTTGGATCAAAGTTCCCAAAACCTTGACCGACAACAAAGAAATTGAAACCATGCAAATGAAGAGGGTGGCTCTCAGCACCAAGTATGCTGGTGTCCTGCATGATGAGCTCCACGCTTGTGTTGAAAGGAAGAACAACTAGCTTTGTTCCATTGCTCACCATAGTATTGTTCGGTGGTGTGCCAGTATAGTTAAAAGGGATCAGTGGACTGATTGGAAAATAAGGACTGTAAACACCCCTTGATTGACCAAAATGGTGGGCTTGGAGTAGAGCTGTGGATGGCATTACAAATGATACATTATTGACTGAAGCAGCAAACCTCGTTCCGTTTGGTCCCTGGCAGGTTTGGTTTTTAGAGCATGGGTTTGTTCCCAGGCCTACAGTGAAGACAAATTGTCTGTCAACCTTTTGAGGAACATTGGCAGGGAAGTCTGCACTGGCTAAGCTGCGGAGCTTGCTAGAAAAGTTTGTAGCAAATGAAGTGTCGTTTAGAGGTGGTAGATTTGGCTTATAGAGTGGGAGTTTCTTGGTGGAGTGGTTTGATTGACTGGTTTTGTTTGGCACTTCATATTCTAAAATGCCAGCAACAGTTGAATTATCGAAAGTTCCTTGACCAGTCGCGTAAGGTCTAGCAGACATGAAAAATTGGGCGTTTGGGTAGTAGGGTTTGGTTTTCAGAAGAACGTTTGTGGTTTGTCCAGGGGTAATGAGAAGTGTCTCGGCATCAAATGGCTTGACATAAACAGCATCAACATCAACAACTGTGACTGTGTGGTTTGCTATGCTGAAGAAGAGCTCGTCATTGAGTGCGGCATTGATCATGCGAAGAAGGTAAGTCTTCCCTGGCTTTACCTTCAGCTTGAAAGTATCTGCCAGGTACCATGTACACAGGGGCGGAGTAAGAAAAAATAGTTAGGGGGGGCCAAATTATAAATTAGAGGGGGTCAAGAAAAAAATTCAGTTATTTTTATTAAAATTACAAATATTTACAAGGGAGGGGCATTTTCTTGCAGGGGCCCCAGCCCCTGCCAGCCCCCCTCCCTCCGCCACTGCATGTACACAAGTTAAACGAGGGAGGAAAAGGCAAAAAAAACAGAATAAGGTTCAGTATTGTCGTAGAAGGCCGACTCAGCAAAAATATTTTACCTTTGGCAGAGCAGTTATACAGTGGCCCTGGAAGTCCATTGATAGTATAAGCATCAGAGACATTTGGGCCTCCACCAGTTTGCATTGCCTGGTTAATGATCGCCTCTGGATCTGCATTAAACCACTCCCCTGCAATTTATTTGCATTATGGTTTATGTTAGCAGGCATAGACTCCCTCAACAGGAAAAAAAAGTCAACGTAAATTTCAATTAGCTCCTCAAAGTAGCTTGATTTCTTGTAGTTGATTACCAAAGATGATTGGAACCTCCTTGTAAGGTTTAGCAAATGGGTAAGGAGTTCCGAGTTTGGGAAGAAGGATTATGGGACCATAGAGAGTTGATCTTAACCATGAAATATGGGCATGCCACCAAAGAGTGCCTCTCTGTCCTACAATGGTGTAGTTGTACACATAGCTTTGTCCAGTTTGTATAGGGCACTGAGTTACGTATGCTGGTCCATCGGCCCACCCGCTGCGAAGCTGTCGAATCCCATGCCTGCATGGATCAATGAAAACATAAACTGAGATTTAGACACAGCCTTTTCTATACAAGAAGGTCCATTATACGTGGTGAAAATTGAAGGAGGTCGTCGTCCTTGTACCAGTGAATAGAGATGTTGTTTTGGACATGGTTGACCACTCTAATAACAAGACGATCACCCTCTCTAGCTACAATGCGAGGCCCTGGGAACTTCCCATTGACTGTAACCATGCTCTTGGTATGGCAAAGGCGTGTCACATTTTGCAGCATAACCTGTAAAATTTTATTTTCTATACTGTCAAAAAATAAACTGCAAAACTCATTCGACTACGTACGAAGAGGAAAAAAAAAATAAGAAGAGAGAATATTTGAACAATTTTAGGTGCTTTGCCAACGACATTTCACATGTAACACATACATCAAATTTGTAGTGCATAGTAATGGCAAGTACAGGCTCAGGATTGACAGACAAAGTGACAAATGAGAAGAGAAACACTGCCAGAAATGCTGGTGGAGGAAGAAGAGAGGCACCCATTTTTCTGATATGTTTCTTCTTTTGGAGCAGGCTAGAAGAAAGAAGCCGCTCTTTTTTGGGACTGTGTGCACATCAAAGCTCGGAAACCAGTATATATAGAGAGAGTTGAAGGAGGGTTGTTTCGTTGATTAGGTGCAGAAATTATAAAGTTTAAGAATTAAAAGAAAACTAGAACAAGCCTCATGAACCAGATGTGTCTCTGTAGATGTTTTCAGCTCAGTAACAACTCTAGAGTGCAGTCAAAGCCAATTTCCTTCCATGCATTTTCCGTTTTTGGTAAAACAGACTTCCATTTTCAGCAACAAGGAGAGTTTTCATCTAAACTGCTTCCACACACATCCCTGGCAATATTGTAGTAACAAAGACTGTAAACGCCAGAAACAATGGCTTGCTTTAGGCATAGTTTTAGGTCAATTCTTAGCCAGTTTTTCACCTTATGATGATCAGGTTAGAAAATGGAAGTTAACCTTGAATATTCAAATATCTTGAGATCACTTAGGTCAATTCTTAGCCAGCTATATTCTTCCTTCAGTAAGATCACTTTCACCTTGAATATTCAAATATCTTGAGATGTTGGCAGATTACTGTCGCTTAAGAATATGTTTAGCCTTTTTGTTTGAGTGCTAGCGTTGCTACTGTTGACCATAAATGCAATGGATTGATTAGCTAGCTTGCACTATCAAATCTTAATGGAAGTTTTTTCAGTTGGTCGAATTACCATTTGCGCAACCTACTTGTGAAAGTACAGTCTTAGCTAGCCAAAATAAAGCTTAACCATGTTTGTCATCTATATATGTAAGATCATTAACAACAGTGCTTTTTGATAAAGCTAACCACGATAGATTTTTCCATCAAAGAAAGTCCATTTCAGTGTTAGATGGGCATCATGAAGTACAGGCGATATATAGATGAATCGTAGGGAGACCGCACCTGAAGAAATTTTATCTCAAGCAAACATACAGTAACGTACTAACTACCACGAGAAAATATAATCCCAACCAGAAAATCTTAAGACACTTGTGAAATATTCTTTCGGTGTAAACACATTAATTTCATGGGTGTAAAAATCATCAATGAATTTATAAATAAAAACATGTTAAAAAATATCTCATCGTTGATGTATACTTGTCGGTAATTTCATCATTGATTTTTATACTAATAGAAATAGCAACGAATTATTGTCATTGGTCCTTGAAAAAGGGGCTGACTAATATTTATTGTCAATTTCATTAGTAAATATTATCGATGGATACTTCTATCGGTAATATGTTTGTCTCACCGACGGTTTTGCTGATAGAACATTAATGATATATTGCTTTGGTGTTTCCATCGGGGTGGGTCAGGGTCAAAACAATTAATGACTATTTGTAATTCTATGATAGTATTTTAAAAAAATTAAATGGTATAAAACAATTTCACAGTGGAATTAAACAACATCAAACAACTAATTTAAATTGAAGAATAAATTTTAGATGATGTAAAAAAATTACAAATGTCTAAAAAAATCAATTAAATTGAATTACAAAATTTATATAATGTAAAAATCAATTGCAAATATATATGCAAATCAATTACAAGCTCCAGGTGGAGGTGGAGGGGGAGGGAAATCTCGTGGAGATTCGTAAGGGAAAGGGTAATGACTGGAAAAGTATGCTTCATACTTTGTCATGATCTCCTCCAATTTTTTTTCTTGTGCTTCATACTTTGCTTTCATTTCAACCGTTAAAGCACAAACTTGTTGTTCAACCAATTCCTTAACGGTTAGTGATGGTTGACTCGGACTGAATTGTGAGGTGCTTATAGTCGAGACACTATAACCTGATCTCATATCTCGGGTCATAGCCATAGATACCATAAACCTGATTCTTATCAGGTTCACCGGTTTCTCCAGCCTTCAATTACAAATTCGGACTGTATTCTGGATGAGTTGAAGGGTCCTCTTAATGTCTTCACATATGGCAATGTTATATTGTCCCTGCATCACGTAAAAAACAAGTCAAAGATATGGATGAGAAAACATTAGTCCAAACAATATACAAAAAGTCTACTTACAATAAACACCTCAATTTGGCTATCAAAAACCGTTGCATCTCTCTTTGTCTATCCGCCCTTTGTATATGTGTTTCCATAAACCACTCCATTAGAATAGGCTCGCTCCTAAGCTGTAGCTTGTAAAATAAATATGTCTTAGTTAAACACAAATTACAGGTACCATTTTAAAAAAAATACTTGAAATTAAAACTAGCTCTCTTATAAGGCGTTTGCATGTTTTGTAAAAGGAAGTGACCTGTTTGTATATTATTAATGGAACCGTGAGTCTCTTTGTTTCTGTTCGAGGACCCACTCCTTGAATGCCTCCTAAAACCCTCTGACGTATAAAACTCTAAATAGTTCACCTAGTTGCTCTCAATGGTGTGGAGAGACCTAAAATTCTTCCACGCCTCAAAGTTATTTGACTTAGCTCTTCTTTTATCATAGGTGTGTGCTTCATATCATAAATCACACAACTTGGTTCAAAAATTCATTAAACTAAAAAAAAATATAATGAAAAAAATATTAAAATTTTACAAATAAACATTTACAATTAACAAATTAAAACTTACCTAGTTGATCTATAATTTTCCTAGACTTGTCTTACCACTTTTGAGTTTACCTCATCTAACCATAATTTTTCCTAGAAATTATTTTCGTAAAATAATGAGTTTCCAAGTCTTAAGAACATCTTTTATCCACTAAAAGTGTTGATTACGTACTAACCTTGAACTTCCTCCACCAAGCATCAACCATAAGCCTCCATTTTGGATGATCTTTAAGTTGACTCCATTGAAAAAAAGACACATCCAGCGATGATTTTATCATCGATGTTATTGTTCTCACAACTTCTAAATTTAGAAACCTAAAAATGAAATAATTAACTCCAAACTAATAAACACGTTAACATTAATTTAATGTTATGTTTGAACAAAATTAGATTTTTTTATATGCTTACATCCAGCTTCTATTTCTCAATTAACTTACTGGAATATGAATCCCTCACATATAGGACCATAGATCTGCGACCCATAATTGACGAGACATCATCGTTAGATGGTATATCATGTGTCTTTTCATGATCAACATCTAAATGAACTGAAGGGTTATGAACAATACTGCTTGATGATGTAGTAGCGCTCTGTTTTGACCCTATATTTTTGTCAACATCTAAACAATATAATTAAATAACTAAGAATATTCAATTAAAATCTCAATCAAAGGTTTATGTTTTTTCATTTTAGTGCATCTATCAATTTATAACAAAATTCCTGCAACATCTTTCCTATATAGGACCCAACCCAACACATGTATACACAGATAACGAACCATAATATTACAACCCAACACATGTATACGCACACAACGAACTATAATATCACAATCCAACAAGTTGAGAATAATAGAATGTGTTAGTTTGTGCCCTAGCCAACCTTCCTATTTATATATATGCGACAGAACACGGCAGTAACTGTAGGGATTACAACATTGAAACAATCCTATATTAATTTCCTATTATGATATATATATGCTATACATTCTATAATATGCTCCCTCAAGCTGAGGGTGGGGGATCAACCCGAAGCTTGAACCAAAAAGCAGTAAAGGATGCAACATGAAGCGGTTTAGTGAAGACATCGGCAAGTTGATCCCGAGAAGGAACAAAACAAATCTAAATCTCTTTCTTTGCAACGCAATCGCGGACAAAATGATAATCCACTTCAACATGCTTAGTACGAGCATGGAAGATAGGATTTGCTGAGAGATAAGTCGCGCCAAGATTATCACACCAAATGGTAGGAGCAGAAATTGAGGGAACCTACAGATCTGTTAACAAGTATCGAAGCCAAATAACTTCAGCGATACCATCAGCAAGAGCTTTATACTCATCCTCAGTAGAAGAGCGAGCAACTGTGCGTTATTTGCTGGATTCACTACTAGAAAACCGGAGAAAAGCAACGGAATTACCAACGGAAATATTCCGTCGGTAATGTATACCGACGGAAATAATTCCATCTCCAAATCTGTCGGTATATACCGACGGATTTATTCCATCGGTACTGCCGTCGGTATATACCGACGGAATATGTCCATTGGTATATACCGACGATTTTGCCGACGGAGTATACAGTTCGTCTGGAAATACGCAACGGCATGGTGACGTCAGGCGATTTTACCGACGGACATTACCAGGGATTCAAACTGAGATAGCCGTACAGTGACGTGGAGCTTTCACCGACGGCATCACCGATGGAATCACTGACGGAATATGTCCGTCGGTGATGCCGTCGGAAAAAACCATTATATACCCCCATCTGCCGACACTCTCTTCCTCTGTTTCTCCTTCTTCTTCTTTCTCATCCCACCTCTCCCCTCCCAAACTGCAGCCAAACACCCATCCCAAACTCTCCACTATTCTCAACACGAGCACTCAAGTTTCTTATATCTTGTACGTGGTCACAATATCCGTTTCTTGTAGATTTTATCATTTTTTTGTAAGTAAATCTATCCTTTTTAGTTTTAATATTTAATTGTGAATTTTATTGTTTTAGTATATGTATTTTGTTAACGTTTGTACTTGTTTAATTGTTATTTGTCAAAGAAACTTGTAGTATGAATGTATAATTTTGTAGTTGTTATAGTTTGTTTTAGATTTTTTCAAATTATATTTGTTTGTAAATTGTTGAAATTTTGTTTGAATTACAACGATTAAATGTGTCATTGTGATGAAATAAATAATTAATAGCTTGTTTAAGTGTCTTGTTTAATTGTTATCAATTATATTTCGAAGTTGTGATTAATTCTGTAAATTTATATATGTATAAATTTGTATGTATGAACGTTGATAGTTGATAGTTGATAATTGATAATTGATAATAAATATTTAACATAAGTGTTGTTTTAGTTTGTTGGATAATGTCGGGGAAAACCAATATTTTTGTTATGTTTTATAGAGGTTCAATAGAAGTCATGGATGATCGTTCATGGATGTATCGGGACTCACCCCAAGGATTGCGGAGGATGAATTATTGTAACGGTGTCCAGGGTTTTATTAATTTCGCAACATCTATTCCGAGGAATTTTACTGATGGCGGTATTAGGTGTCCGTGCAGGAAGTGTAAAAATTTAAAGTTTCTGCATCAAGATGTTGTAACGATGCATCTTCTAACCAAAGGGTTCATGGAAGATTACATGTGTTGGTATGCTCACGGAGAACTATTTGTTCCTGATGAGAGCATGGAAGAACAGGTGGTTGGGTCAACTTCTAGTGCTAGTAACATGCATGAAGTTGAAAATGAGAACAGTAATCCTTACAGGAATATGGTTATGGATGCAATGAGAATGAGTGAAGCTAATGTTAGGGAATGTCCAATCGTAGAAGAAGAACCTAATCTGAATGCAAACAAGGTTTTTTGATCTGTTGAGAGATTCTGACGAACCATTATGGGATGGCTGCACGAACCACAGTAAATTATCAGCCGTAGCACAGGTGTTCACCATCAAGTCAGATCACGGGTTGAGTGAGGCCGGTTATGACAAGATTATTGAATGGGCGATAAGCATTTTACCTGAAGGGAACAGGCTGAAAGAGAACTTCTATGTTGCCAAGTCCATGATGAAACCCCTCGGTTTAGGATACCAGAAAATTAATATATGCCCTAATTTCTGCATGTTATACTACCTTGGAAATGCTAAGATGACCGAGTGCATGACATGCGGGCATTCCCGTTACAAACCAGGCCGGTAGAGGGAAGACTCTCGTGGCATATAAAAAACTTAGATACTTCCCAATCACACCTAGACTGCAGAGGTTATTCATGTCACCAAGGACTGCTGAGCACATGACATGGCACCAATCACACCATGCGGTTGATGGAGTGATGGTTCATCCTTTTGACGGTGAAGCCTGGAAACACTTTAACAGTATGCATCCTTCCTTTTCAGCTGAATCAAGGAATGTGCGTCTTGGGTTGTGTACAAACGGATTCAACCCATTCGGGTCATTTGCTGCTCCTTATTCTTGTTGGCCGGTCATACTGACGGTTTATAACTTGCCACCGGGGATGTGTATGAGGCCGGAGTTCATGTTTTTATCTATGGTCATACCAGGTCCGAGTAGTCCGGGGCAGAATATAGATGTTTGTCTTCATCCGTTGATTGATGAGTTGACGCAGTTGTGGTCCTCTGGAGCTTTGACTTATGACATCTTGAGGAAACAAAATTTTGTTATGAGAGTGGCTTTGATGTGGACTATCAATGATTTCCCAGCTTATGGAATGGTTTCTAGTTGGAGCACACATGGAAAGTGAGCATGTCTATATTGTATGGAGAACAAGGCATTCACACTAACAAACGGGGGTAAAGCTTCTTTTTTTGACTGTCACCGTCGTTTCTTGCCACATAACCACAGGTACAGAAAGAACAGAAAGGATTTCTTTGTTGGCAGAGTTGAAAATGATGTTGCACCCCCGCGTCTTTCTGGTGAAGAATTGTTTGATGTTGTGTCAGAGTACGGTGAAATTGTGTTTGGTCTCCAATCAGGTAAGCAAAAGTTTCCTGGTTTTGGTTTGACCCATAATTGGGTGAAGCAAAGTATATTTTGGGAGCTTCCTTATTGGAAGACCAATCTTCTCCACCATAACCTTGACGTCATGCACATTGAAAAGAACGTGTTTGAGAACATTTTCAACACCGTCATGGATGTGAAGGAGAAGACAAAGGACAACATCAAGGCTAGATTGGATGTAGCTACTGCTCAGAACCGTAAAAATATGGAGTTGGTTTGTGATGGGTCACGGGTCGCAAAACTAAGAGCAAGCTTCGTGCTAGACAAAAACGCACAACTACTAGTCTATAAATGGCTTAAGAGTCTGCGTTTCCCCGATGGACATGCCTCGAACATATCAAGGCTGGTTAATACGGAGGAATGCAGATTATATGGAATGAAGAGTCATGACTGCCATGTGTTTAGGCAAACACTCATCCCATTGGCTTTTCGTGATTTGTTGCCAAAGGGGATATGGGATGCACTAACGGAGATTAGTCATTTCTTCAGAGACATATGCTCCAGCAAGTTGAATGTTGATCACATTGAAAGGCTTGAAAAGAATATCGTCCGAGACAATATGCAAACTTGAGATGATATTCTCTCCATCATTTTTTGACTCAATGGAGCATCTACCCGTACATTTACCGTTTGAGGTAAAAGTTGGAGGACCGGTCCAGTACAGATGGATGTATCCATTCGAGAGGTTTGATATTACAGTTGCTATGACATTTATAATTAAATGTTTTTATTTTTATTTTAATGTTTTTAATTGATAATTTTTTATTAATATATATATATATATATATATATATATATATATATATATGCAGGCACTTGTTCAATCTTAAAAAAAAGGTTAAGAACAAGGCGCATGTTGAGGCGTCAATATGTGAGGCGTATATTGTTGAGGAGATCTCAACATTTATCTCATACTATTTCGAACCTCATTTGAGAACGAGGATAAACCGTGTTCCACGGCATGATGATGGTAGTGAAGTGCATTCAAGTGGGAACTTGTCAATATTCTCCAATCCTGGACGACCCACACTTAAAAATGCCGTGAGGGGAAGATATTTGTCTGAAATAGAGTTCAGACAAGCACACAATTATGTCCTATTTAACTGTGATAAGCTGCGACCTTTTATTAAGTAAGTAGATGTTCGACTTAAACTTTGTCAAGAGTGTACTATTTATGTTTTGTGATACCATACACTCATATACTTTGGAACAACCTTGCAGGCAACATCGACGATACTTACTCGTCCAATAACTCACAAATTGACCAATCCCGGATCTTTCAATTACAAGATGAACAATTTGCCACATGGTTTAGAACACATGTAAGTCCTAGCACAAACTCATTATCTCTTGCAATGTAATTAATTGTAGTCAATGTTACATAATATCCATTTATTGATTATTGTTGTATTTAATTTACAAGCTAGGTTTATCAAATGGGAGGTAGTGCTGCTATTTCACTGTCTTTACTATGTCTGGGCCCTGAAAGAAAAGTCAAGTGCTATAATGGATATTTTGTCAATGGATATGTCTTTCATACTGAAGAATACGGGCATGGAAGAAAGACATACAACAACAGTGGTTGTATTAAGGGATCGACTTCTAGTGAGTTTGAAGTTGACTACTACGGTAGATTGGAAGAGGTCATCGAACTGCAATATCATAGCGAGCAAAATAGAGTGTTTTTATTCAAATGCTATTGGTATGACACAACTGACAAAGGAATCAGAGTAGATCCTCATTATGGTCTCGTTGAAATCAATTCAAAAGCTAGACACCGCAACGTAAACGACGTCTTTGTTTTCGCAAAGCAATGCCAACAAGTTTATTACACATACACCCCTTCCTTTAGAAAAGACCGATCAAGAGTTGATTGGTTATCCATTTTAAAAACAAAACCCAAGGGTCGTGTTGAGGTTGTTTAGGATGAGAACGAAGACACAAGTGTGACAGATGAAGTCTTTCAAGCTAGTGAGTTGGTTGAACCATACCGAGTTGCTCCGTCGATTGACTTAGAAGAAAATTCAAATTTTCGTGTTTTCAACAATAGTCTTGTTGATGTTGACGCAGAGGAGTTGAATGTTGTTCTGAGCTCTACTAGTGGAAAAAAGAATGTTGTTGAAGAAGATGATAACGAAATTGAAGAGTGCGATGAAGCTGATGATAACAATTCAATAGAGGACGAAGATGAAAATTCCGACTAACTAAACATCTTATAAAACCTTATTTTTATAATTTAATAATGTGAAACATGAAATATTTATTCTTCTTTAAGGGTCAGCCTTTGTTATTGTGTTGTGTGTGCTGTAAGATTGCAATTCAGGATTTTTTGAGAGGGTTACATAAAAAAATAAGAAAAATTTACCTTTTCACCGACGGATATACCGAAGGAATATAACCCGTTGGTATTTCACAGAGAGTTGCAAAAAAATTACGGGATTTTGCCACATTCACCGACGGATTTCCGACGGATTACCGACGGCGTTTTCGACTCTAATACCAACGGAATATAACCCGTCGGTATTTCACAGAGAGTTGCAAAAAAATTACGGGATTTTGCCACATTCACCGACGGATTTCCGACGCTAATACCGACGGATTTTCCGACGCTAATACCGACGGAATCACCGACGGGTTGTCGCACGCATGCCTGACACGTGTCCGTCTGCACTATCACCGACGACATTCCCGACGTTTAATACCGACGGCATTACCGACGGACCACGCATGCCTGACACGTGTCCGTCTGCATGAATACCGACGGCATTCCCGACGTTTAATACCGACGGTATTACCGACGGACCACGCATGCCTGACACGTGTCTGTCTGCACGAATACCGACGACATTCCCGACGGACCGAAAAGTTTAGTGGGATTTTTGATTTTTTTGGTGCGCATTTCAATTAATTTTCGACGGAATTACCGACGGAAATTAATTGCACCGACAACAATTAATTTCCGTCGGAAATTAAGCTATATATACCGCCCCCCCGGGCACCTTCTCTTCTTCTCACTTTCACTTTCACTTCTCCTCTCCTCTTCTCCCTTTCTCTTCTCCCTTGCTCTTCTCCTCTTCTCCCTTTCTCTTCTCATTTATATTTAGCTTTTAGAAGGATTTTATTGTTTTGGTGGTAGTTTTAAAAGGTATGTATTTATTTTTCTTTATCTTTTTATTTTTTTATTTTAATTATGATTATTTTTTTTGGTGTTCTTTGTTTTGTATATTGTTTGTAGATAAAATCTTAAATTCAACACATTATTAAGGTAAGCATTTTTTATTCCCAAATTTATTTTGAATTGATATAATTTTTTTTAGTTTTATGCATTGTTTGTTAATTTTGTGTTTATGTTGTGTGTTGTGTAGTGTTTTTTAGTTTTTTAATTTTATTTATTAATTTTAGTTTTTTAGTTTTGATATTATTGTTTGTATTGCTATAATTGTTATTGTTGAATTTATGTTAAAAATGTTAGTTTATAAATATAATTGTTATTGTTGATTTATTTTAAAAATGTTAATTTATATATATAGAATTGCATTTAATTAGTTTATCTTAATTTAGGATATTATTGTTTGTATTGCTATAATTGTTATTGTTGAATTTATGTTAAAAATGTTAGTTTATAAATATAATTGTTATTGTTGGTTTATTTTAAAAATGTTAATTTATATATATATAGAATTGCATTTAATTAGTTTATCTTAATTTAGGATATTATTGTTTGTATTGCTATAATTGTTATTGTTGAATTTATGTTAAAAATGTTAGTTTATATCCGTAAATTTGAATGTATGACTTTAATCTAATGTTTGTAACTCTAAGTACCAATTTAACAATGAATGTTCATAGTTGTAATTATATCTGATGTTATTGAATAAAATGTTGTGTTGATGATGATGAGTTGGGTTGAGATCCGGGGATGATTGGATCGGGATGTGAAATAAAATTGGAAGTGTAATATGATTTTGTCGACAACTTGGGACCCCTCAACAGCGGGAGACTCTGTCAATTTTTTTTAAATAATCAAAGTTAATTATGTAATTATTCGTGATACATTTGTGTAGATCGTAGAATGAAATCGACAAGACGTCGTCGAAGAGGCGATTCTAGCTAGTTCTTCTAGCGGCAGGAGGACGTATCCTTAGGTGCTGATCACGGCGAGGAATCTACGCCCGACTTGATGTTTGCCTCTTCTAGCGCGGTTTCACGACGATGCGGTGTGCCTTCACAGGGGTCAATTCACCCGCAAGTACCGGCACAATGGAAGGATGACCTCTCAATGTAAGTTTGTTTAGGTTTTAGTTTTTTTTATATACTTATAACATAATTTATGAACAACTAATTAATATTAATTACTACTTTTATTTAATTTCGGGTTCACAAACATTGAGGTCGCAAGGACTATAACATTGGCGTTTAAATCGTCGATGGAGATTCCATTGTTTCAATGGAGCCGGTTTCCAAACATCCCGAGTGGAAACCTAATATCGATGCATGGTTTAAGCGATTTCAGTCGGTGTTAATTTTTAATTTACGGACTTATTTTTAATAAATGATTTTTATAATTTTATATCTTGTACTATTTTTATTTTATATGAATTATTTATATACATAGAACAAATTTGAGTGGGATAGGGCGGACAACAATGTTGTGAGGAGGGTATGGGAGAATCACGCGGCAACTAGGTAACATCAAAAATAATATTTATTTTTGTTTTATAATTTTATGTTTTAAATTCTAATTTGTTACTATGGAAGTAGGTTGCGTGATTTTTGGTATGACACCCAAAAAAAATCAAAAAGACATGCGAGGGATAACGGTCTTGAAGGATGGAATAAGGTGGTGGTTTGGCAGGAATTCAAACCGCCATTCATCTCGGGGGAAATATGGACGGCATATATTGAGCACGTGACCTCAGAGCGGTTCTCACGGCGCTCACATTCTGGCGCCGACAACCGGAACCGGCAAATTCATGGTTCGGTGACCACGCACACTGGCAGATCCGTCCCATTCAGCGCACATGCAAAGCGGATGGTAAGAGTAATTTTATTGAAATATATTGTTAATTAATTTGTCGTTCCTTATAATATATTTAACTTTCAACCTATTTTTTATATTACAGGCTGTGTCTCTTGGACGTGAGCCGAGTCCAATGGAGTTGTTTCTAGAGACGCATGTGCGGAGTCAAGACCGCCAAAAGGGGGTGCAGCAGTTCGTGGACAACCGTGCTCAGCACTTCGTGGTATGTTTGTTCATTCATTTTATTTTGTAAGTTATTATTTTCTTGAATTGCATCTTGAATTGCATTTGATGATTTTTTTACCGATGAAATTTTCAGGAGACCTATAATAGCCGGTTGAGGGAGAGATATGGGGACAATCCGTCGACCCATCCAGATTTCGATCTAGATTTGTGGATGGAGGCGGGATCGTCTGGTGGACCCGATAAAAACAGGGTTTACGGGCTCTCCAACACTACGGCTAACAACTTGCGTTCGACTTGTAGTGTCTCAACTGTTGGAAGCTCTCCATCGATGATCGAACACCCGGTCCCGAGGAGTTCATTGCGTTGAAACAACAATATCAACAACTCTCGACGAATTATGATGAGCTCCGTCAAATAGTCATGGAGATGAGATCAAAGATGGGTGACGATACTTGTGCAGCTTCTTTTTGGCCATATGGTCCCGGGAACAACCAGCCTCCTCCTCCTCCGCCTTCTCCTCCAGCTCCGCCGCTATTCTAGTTTAATTTTGTTTTTTAAACACATTAAATTTGTAATGAATATTATTACTTTTACATTTTTAATGTTTAATGCATTTTTATTTGTTTATCAAGGTTTTTTTACAATTAATAAATTATTTTTTTAAATATTTTAAATAAGTACCGACGGATATACCGACGGATAATATCCGTCGGCATTTAACAGAGAGTTGCAAAAAAATTACGTGATTTTGCCACATTCACCGACAGATTGCCGACGAATATTATCCGTCGGTGATTTCATACCGACGGCATTACCGACGGATAATATCCGTCGGTAATGCACAGAGAGTTGCAAAAAAAATTACAAGCCATGCCATCCTTACCGACGGGTTTTTCGTCGGTAATGTTGTCGGTAATTACCCTTGAAATTACCGACGGAGATATTCTGTCGGTAATGTTCCCGCGGGAAACTTTTTTTTGGCGCGCGCGTATCCGTCTGTATTTCCATCGTTGTTTCCGTCGGTGGGTGGTTTTTTTTATTTGCGACAGAATTAGCGACGGAAATGGGATTTACCAACGACTGTTATACCGACGGACATGATCTGTCGGTGACTCCGTCAGTATTATTTTTACCGACGGATTTCATTGCTGTCACTGACGGAATTAGTCCGTCGGTAAAACTGGATAATGTTGTAGTGATTTTCAAGAAATCGATGTCTGACCAAAAAAGACAAGATAGCCACCCGTAGACTTGCGATCATCAATACTACCAGCCTAATCTGCATCTGTAAATCCATGTAGAGCAAAAAAGGAGCCTCGAGTAATATGAAAACCATAAGATGTTGTACCTTTAAGATAGCGTAGAATACTCTTAACAGCAGCCCAATGAGAATCTGTAGGAGCATGCATAAACTGACAGACTCTGTTAAGAGCAAAACATATATCTGGATGGGTGAGGGTAAGATATTGAAGAGCACCCACGATTTGACAATATCATGTAGGATCAGGGAATGAATTATCCGGTAATATAGTAACTTTTGAAGGAGAGACTGGAGTATCAATGGATTTGCAGGAAGTCATACCAGCGCGTTAAACCCATACCGGTAGACTGAACTTCAATACCTAGAAAGTAGTGAACAGCACCTAAGTCATGAAGCTTGAACTCAAAGCTTAGTAACTGTATTAGGTGATGAAGCATAGTAGAGTTGTTACCTATAAGCAGAATATCATCAATATATACCAGGATATAGAAGATATTAGTACCATCAGATAAGATAAACAGGGAGGTGTCAACCTCGGAAGCTCAGGAACCAATGGAGAGCAAAAAATCACTTAGACGAGTGTACCATGCTTGCAGTGCCTGTTTCAAACCATACAATGACTTATGCAATCTGCACATATTAGATGGAAGAGAAGAGTCAACAAAACTTGGAGGCTGTTTCATGTAGACCTCTTCAGTAAAAACATCATTGAGGAAAGCATTATGAATATCAAGATGATGAATCTTTCAATTTCGTGAAACCGCGATAGAGAAAACCAATCGGACGGTGGCCTGCTTAATAACTAGACTGAAGATTTCAGAATAATCAATGCCTTCCTGTTGGGTAAAACCTCTAGCAACAAGGCGCGCTTTATAGCGCTCAATACTACCATCAACATGATGTTTGATCCGATATACCCATCTACTGCCAATAACATTCATCGAAGAATGAAAGGGAACTCAAGACCAAGTGTGATTAGAGTGTAAAACGACGATCTCATCTCACATAGCATTATGCCAAACTGTATACCGGTCAGCATCAGAAAATGAAAAAGGCTCAGAAGAGGGAGAATGCAATACCCGTGTGGAGGCGGAAGTGGCGGCAGCTGAAGCAACCAGATTTGCTATCTTCGGCTGCCACGGTCTGAGAGTCATGGGATGTCTGCTGCTTGCTGGTGGAGATGCAGGGGGAGATGGTGGCAGTAAGGAGACCTGTGAAAGCTGATAAGAAGATAGATCAACCATAAGTTGCAGACCAGTTGGAGAGGATGATGAAGAAGCAGCCGCAAGCAAAAGACTGTCAGCAGAGGAGGGGCTGTAGGCAGAGACCAAATCTGCAGGAATACTGGTAAAGGAGGGCGAAGCAGAGGAAGGACTAGAGAGTGCCCCAAGACCAGGAGGAGATGAGACCAATTGAAGAGTTGAACCTGCATCATAAGGGTTAGATAAACAAGCATGGGATGATGGCCAAGGGATGGGTGGAGGTTGTTGTCGGGTGGCTGTTTGGATTGGCAGAGCTGAGTGCTGGTGGCTGTTGGGAGTGGGTAGTGGTGGGTGGTGGATCAGAATTGAGAGGGTGACAGTAGCAGGTTGGGTGGTGGTTGTGTTCAAGACTTGTGCAATCTGTTCAAAATTATCAAATGGATAGACATGTTCATGGAAGCAGACATGACGAGAAATATAAATACTGTAAGATGCAATGTCAAAACAGCGATAACCAAGATGCGAGGAACTATAACCAAAGAACACACAGGGAGAGGAACGAAAATCTAATTTATGATTATTATATTGACGCAGAAAACGAAAACAGAGACACCCAAAAGTACGCAAAAAATGATAATCAGAAGACCGTTGAATTAAACAATCAAACAGATCGATGGGCAACAATAGGGGTAGGCATGCGATTTATAAGATAAACAGAGGTTTCAAAAATATAATTCCAAAATAAAAAAGGTGCTTTACATTGCCCTAAAAGAGTAAGACCTGTTTCCACAATATGCCTATTACGACGCTCTACCGTGCCATTTTGTTCCTGAGTGTGGGGACAAATCAGACGATGATGGATACCAACGGTCTGAAAAAATATGGACAATTTTCGGTATTCACCGCCCCAATCAGTTTGACCAAATTTTATTTTTAATGAAAATTGACGTTCAACGAGAGTCTAAAATTGATGAAAAACAGAGTATACATCTGACTTGGCAACGGCGGATAATACCATACATATTTAGTATAAGCATTGTTGTTACCAATTTTTGGGTTCCAAAAAAATTGATGAATGAAAAATTCAAAATACAAAAAAATACATATAAAAATATATATTCGGAAGGAATCCAAAAAAATAGTAGGAGTGAGAAAGCGACGCTGGAATGCCCATAAAATGATGAGAAATGGGTTGAGGAGGTTCAAAAATGCAAGAATTGAAATTTTGACAGTATATTTTTACTGATGAGAGCCCTTGGGATAAAGAAAATTCAATTTGAGAAAGAAAAGTCCAAAATCAAATGTTTATGAACTCAATTAAATTTTATCCCAGGATTAATTTAATTTATAGAGGGTTTGATTGCAAGAAAAATGATATTTTAAGTCAATTTAGGCTTTTATTGGAAGAAAATAAAGTTATGCGGTCTAATTATAATTTTGAAGAGTTGATTTGGTCAAATCAGGGGCTTAATTGCATAATTATTGAAGTTTGATGGCCAATTAGAAACTTAATTGAAACAATCCGAAACCAAGGATCAACCCAAAAAAGGCGTTAAAATTAAGGGACATAATTACAATTTTTTGGTGGTTTGATTACAAAATTGTGAAAATTTCAATGACCAAATCAGAAGAATCCAAACAGCGTCGTTTCCATTGAAGCGCTATTCACTGTCTTCAACAATTGTGAATCTTTGACAATAAAGGCAGGAGATGTTAGCAGTGATAATGAAGCCATTTTCAAATCAAGGGGCACGTATTGTAGCTGACATCCCTGGCCACCGTGATGCACGCCGGCTTACCAAAAACGCCTGCGTCCTCTAGCTATAAAAGCCAGAGGAGGAGCCGAACATAGGAGGAGAAAAGAAATGAGAGAGGAGAGGTGACAGTGAGGAAACACAGAAGGATAGACAGATAGAAGAGGGGAGAGACAGATAAACAAAAAAAAAAACAGAAAGGGAGACGATAGAGACAGGAGGCAGAAGGGAAAGGAAAACACAAAAAAACAGAGAGGAGCCATGGGGAAAGGAAGAAAACAGAGGGGGAAGAGAGAAGAGCAGAACAGGGGGGAAACACAGGAAAAATAAATACGAGATAGAGAGGGAAGGAAAGAGGGTAGAAGAGAAAAAGAGAGAGCGGAGTACAGGAGAGAAAAGTAGAAAAAAAAAAGGAAGGGAAAGACGAAGAGGAGGAGAACACAAGGGCTTCATCATTTCAAAAAAGCAGATAAAAACCAGAAGAAAAAAAGACCCAGCATTGATCGTCTTCATCGTCCCCAGAACTAGTCACCACCGATCCTGTGCACCAGTTTCATCACCATCGTCTTCGTTTGTCTTAGTTACCAAGTAAGCTTCACACATTTCTTTTCACGTTGCATTTTTTTCTGTCATTGCATGCATTTGTTCTTTCATTGTTTCAAGTGAATTATAATTCACTTGAACAGTAATTGTTGCATGCACGCGTGATGAAGCTCACGCGTGCCTCTTATTTGCCCAGCCGGGTCACTAGCTTGGGCCAGTGACCCAATTAGGCCTGCTGGGTCCAGCCCGGCCCGAAAAAAATTTTCTTCAAAAATTATTTCAAAAAAATCTGTGATTTTCCGTAAATTTTTTACTTTATTTTGATCAATATTGGTTTGTATTTTTATACTGTAAAGATACACATCCGGTATTAAAATACCTAATTTTTGTCAAAACATTAAAAAAAATTATTTCATGCATACGACCAAATCTCTCAAAAATAATAATAATAAAAAATCATATTGTATTTTCATATAACAAAGAAAATTTCGAAAATATGTATTAGCATGCATTTTGGCTTTAATAACCAGTTTATTAAAGTCACGAGAACTAGGCCAATATTTCAAAAATTCCAAAAAAATTATTTTTTTCTTTTAATATCTGGGGTTAAGATCTTATACATAAGACGTATTCCGGATATTAAATTCTTTTGTTGATGCCAGAATTACCCGATAAGATAAGGATCTCCTTACCGAAAAGGACTTTTCTTAAACCATAGACGGACCAACAACTAGAAAACACGACAATACCTTAGATTTTATCAAACAATAAAACAATGTAGCTTACCTTAGGTAGGGCATATTTGGGGTGCTAATACCTTCCCTTTACGCAACCAGTTCCCGTACCTGACCTCTGAGACCGGTTAGGGTTCCTAGTGACCAAAATACTAGGTGGCGACTCCCATTCTAATTTTTCATTGATAAGAGACAAGAATTCCTTGTCTCCCCACATTTACCACATAAGATAGAATTTGAAGGTGAATGTTTTCGCCGTGACACCGCACACGTGCAACAAGCATCAACAAAGATAACAAAATAACGATAGTCGTCTGAAAAAAAAAAGGGGAGTAGGGCCCCATACATCACTAAAAATTAATTCAAGTGGAGCAGAAGTTTTGTGACCCTTAGGTCCTAAAGACAAACGTGAGGATTTTCCTAAAGGACAACTTTGACATTGAAAATTAAGTCGTTTGTTGTTAAAAATGATCTTATTTTTCGAGACTAATAATTGAAAAATACGTGAAATAGGATGACCTAGTCGACGATACCATAAGTCGGCAGAGGCAGAAGTGCAGGAAGAGCAATAGGCTTGAGGAACTAACGTGACGGAAGACTTAGTCAGGGCATAGAGACCATCTTTACTATAACATGAGAGAAGGACTTCATGGGTGTTGAGATCCTTGACATAAAACACACGAGGGTGAAATTCAAAATAAACATGATTATCAAGACAAAATTTTTGAACAGAGAGCAGAGGTTTCTTGATTGCAGGAACATGAAGAACATTAGATAGGATGAAAGAACAATGTGGTGTATATATTTTTGTATGACCGAGATGAGATATAAGAAGGCCCTTACCATTACCAACATGCAAATTATCATTACCAAGATACGGTTCTGAAGCAGTCAAGGTGGCAAGATCAGGTGTGACATGTTGATTGACACTGGTATCCGGAAACCAATCAACAGAACCGGTTGAGGAGAGGTTGCACTGCACTAGATTGGCAGTAGATTGTTGGCCATAACCCCGCTGCTAGAATTGAGGACAGTAGGCAGCGGTATGGCTAAAATTCTGACATAGTTGGCAGCGCGGATTCTGCCCCCTATTGCTCTGCCAATTGCCCTGCCATGAGCCTTGTCGACTGTCACCGAATGAGGAGCTTTGAAAGCTGCGGTGTTCAGGTCTTGAGCCAGAAAACCGGTTGCCTCTGCTACTGGACTGGTTGGGACGCCAATCACCATTGAAGCGGCCCTTGCTGCTGCCAGAATTGCTAAAGGTCTGGCGTTGCGCAACAAGGGCAGACGGTGGAGTGCTGGGTGTGGGCAGCAGAGGAGCATGTATGGCAACTAAAGATTTGTGAAGAAATTCATGTGTGAGGAGATGATTGTGAAGATTTGCATACGATAAAGGTTCGGACTTGGTAATAAGATTTGTAACTAAGTCTTTAAACTCTCCCCGAAGACCACGAAACACATATAAATTGAAATCTTTAAGCGAAATTAGCCGGCCAGCAACGACCAATTGATCAAACAAGGCCTTAGCTTTTTGCATAAATTGAGTTACTAATTCATCACCATGGTGAAGATCCTAAAGAGCGCCATGAAGTTGCATAATACGAGAGTTTGAGGTGGAAACGAGAGCTCGCTCAAGAGTGCACCAAGCTAAACAAGAGCTTTGGCAGCCAACAACAAGATGCAGAACTTCTATGGATAAGGAGGAAAGAAGAGCACTCAGAATAAGTTGGTCATGTTGTTGCCAGCGAAGAAAGAGCGGATTTACCTGAAGAGAGGTACCATCTCCGGCAAGAACATGTGGAGATCAACATATGTTGGAGCCATTAACAAAACCAAAAACTCCTTGACCTAAGAGATATGGTACCATCTGCATACGCCAATATAAATAATTGGTGCATCAAACGTAGGCTGCAAGAAGCGAGTGTTGTGAGGGTTGAAGAGGGGTTTTTCACCTGCCATGGCAAAGGAGAAATCAGGTGGTGAGGCAACAGAGGAGGGCAGAGGAGCCGCTGCAGGAGAAGAAGTTTGCACTACCGGAGAAGAAGATTGGACTGCTGGTGCTGCAGAAGAAGAAGATGGATTGAGCGGCTGTTCCATTGTAGGGGAGGCTGTAGGGAAGGTGTTTTAATAATTTTAGGGCTCTGATACCAAGTTGAGAATAATAGAATGTGTTAAGTTGTACCCTAGCCAACCTTCCTATTTATATATATGAGGCAGAACACAGTAGTAATTGTAGGGATTACAACATTGAAATAATCCTATATTAATTTTCTTTTCTGATATATACATGCTATAATACAACACATGTTATTTTAGCGACGGTATAACATCTTTTTATTTTTGAATTATTTTATTTTGTCAGTAATTTTGTCGGTATTTACCGACAAAATAATTTTATCACTATAATAATTGGGAATCTTCAACCAAAATATTTCATCGCTTTAATTATTGAAAAGTATCAATAAAAAATATTCCATCAATAATTTTGTTGTTTGTTTTATAATTTTCTGAAATTGAATTCCCAGTGAATATTAAGCATGTAGAAAATGATGTGTCGCATAAAATATGAAGTCTAACAAATCAAAATGGGGCCTGTAGTTGCATCTACCACGCTTTTTCTGCAAATTTTTGGTGGTTCATTCGGATGCCGTCAGGTCAACTTCAGAATATGTGCCCTAAAGAGTCAATGGATCATTTATTTCTCTGAGCCACAATTATTTAAATGGATTAGTTTGCACATTTATCACGTCTCATAAAACATTTCATTACTTGGAATTTATAAATTATAAGTTAAGAATATTGATTTAAAATTAAATCAAGATTTTTACTCAGCTCTTAATAGGTTTTTTATGTAATTCAAACGTTATTAATAACCAAAAATATTTATGACTTTTCAATAAATTAAAGAGTTTGAATAATAACTTAAATTAACTTGCAAGAATCATGCTACACATAATTTTGTTTAAATTATTTTTAGATCTTGATTTATTAAGATGGTAAATATTTTTTGGCTCATGATCATTTTAAATATTTTTGTTTCACGTAGTTTTTAAAGTTTAATTCCTCCAGCTACAATGAAAAAGTGAGATCCGAAACAAATCCTAGGAAGTATGATATAATTATCCCTTTCATTTATTATCTTTTCTATGAATATTTAGTTTCATTATTATGTAATTAAATAAAAAAATAAATGATAAAATATTTAGCAAGTAAGATGCTAAATATTGTCTTAGTTCAATACTAACTATGCCAGAGGTTAGATTATAAGGTGGATTCGTTGTCTGTGTGTTAAATATACAGGTTAACAGGGGAAAGGGAAATCAAGTAAGACGCTGGTTTTTGGTTTCACTAGCCATTTTCAAATATTATAGTCAGATAGTGCCATACTATTCTTTATAGGTTCATTTACTATGTTGATTTCTTCTCCCTTCTGTTTACCAAGTTCAGTGAACTATCGTGCAGCATTTTGGATACAGTTGATGAGTGCCTGCATCATAATCGAAGTGGGAATAACTGAAGTTTTGGCTTTGTTTTGTTTGTTTGTTTGTTTTTAGTTATAAACCCTCTCAGTTTATTTATGTTGTTTATTACATGGAATTAGTGGCTCAACGATCCTTCTTAAATTCCTGTGGTGTAATGAAGTACAAGTTGTGATTTACTAGTTTGCATAAGAGATGAGTGGTGAATTTTCAACGCATCCTCTTTGTGATTTAAACCTTTCTCCCTCTCTTAAAGTTGCTGGATTTAGACCAAAAACGATGTATTCAGTAGAAATAGGGCTCAGTTGTCTGCTTTAATATTTCTTTTCCACAGCGGAATCTCTAACCTTATGTTCAATTAACAAAAAAACTTGATTGAAGTTGATATTGGTTGAATACTAACTTGGGTTTATATTTCATGTTGAGATGTTAGCAGCATCCATTTTGTAAGAAAAATATTTAAGTCTTCATTACATATTAGTTTCATTAGTTTTAGCTTATCGGCAAGTAGTTGTAATCCTTTGTGAACCAAAGGATTGGAGTCCTCTGTGGTTCAATTGTTATCCAGAAAACGTAGAAAAACTTAGCTCTATCTAAACCAAGCTCGCCGAGTGTTATCATTCTTTGTTGTCATGAGAGTGATGCAGTTGTTAGCAAGTTAGCATGCTTCAGCACTTTGGTAGAGATTTGGACCCATGAATATGAGACTTTGGTCTGATCTCCCACGATGTTAAATGGACACCATGTAGGCTAGGCGTTGATGACATATAGTGAATCCCTGTTACTGAGATATAGACTGTAGATAGGGCAAAGGAATGATAAGGGAAACAGAAAATTAATCTTCACTTGTGTTAGTATCATTTCCTAGTTTCAGCAACAAAATATTTGATATAAAATCCCTGCATTATTTTGCTTTCCTCAACTCTGACGGGTAATAAAAGTAATCTCTAAAGATCAAATTGCTCAGAGAGAACAAATCTGGAAAAGGGCCGATGAGTAAAACTAGAATTTCATCGGAACAGTTTATGGTCTGACTGTTACTGAGAAGTAAATTTAAGCCTTTAATGTTGGCATTTGGGAAGATCAGCTGATGGAGGAAGCAGCTTCTGATCTGGAAGTTCGCCATCGAGGACAGCCCAAGCCATCCTCGAACATGTGTGCCCTCCTAGATGGCTTTGCATGAACCATAAACCTGTTCACATACAATCAACATCATCACAGGTCCATTTGGTCCCTCACAGGTTTGGTTTTTAGGACATTGGTTTGCGTCAGACCAACTGTGAAGAAAAATTGCCTATCGACCTTCTGAGGCACATTGGCAGGGAATCCATCACCAGCTAAGCTACGAAGTTTGCTTGTAAAATCTGTAGCAAATGAAGTGTAATTTAGAGGTGGTAGATTTGGTTTATAGAGTGCGAGTTTCGTAATCGAGTGGTTTAACTGAAAGGTTTGCGGGTGATAATTCATATTCCAAAATGCCAACAACTATTGAATTGTAAGAAATTCCTTGTCCATTCATGCATGCAGAAGCTCAAAAACGGCACAAGCAAGACACGATATAAGCCGAGACAGGGATAAAACAAAAATAAGCTCTAAAATCTTATTTTTATTTCTAAAATATTAATCTCACAAAGTTTGTCTCTCAACAAGGTTCATAATGTCTTTAAATAAGCTAAAAACCTATCTAAACTAGGTAATGAAATAAAAAATTATAAATATAAAGGAAAATAACATAAAACCCAAAATAACACAATAAATCCGGAAAAATCAAGAAAAATAACAAAAAAAAACTTTCAAGCCTAATTTAAAAAAATCTGTGTAGCGGATGGATTATCGAATAAGCTTTTTTATGAAATTAGTCCTTAAAAATCTCCTGTAAAAGTTTGAACTTGACCCAACAGTCGAATAAAAAATTATGGTTCATTTAAGCCATTATATTAGTTTTACATGACCAAACCTCCTCTTAGGGTTAACTTTATCCTACTAGTTAGTAAAAGCATTTGTTAGGCTATCCATATAATTTGTTTGGGAAAGATCCCTATATACCAACATTTATTAGGCCTTCGGTGGTCCATCCGTTAAAAGGATTTCCTGAAAGTTCTTGTTTTGCTAATTTTCCTTGATTTTTCTAGTTTACTTGTGTTGTTTTGGAATTTATGTTATTTTCCTTTGTATTTTAGAATTTTGATTCCATTTTTTAGTATAGGTTGATTTTTAGCCTATTTAAAAGCATTTCTAATCTTCTAAAGAGGCAAATTTGATCAAATTAATATTTCAGGAAAAAAAAAGGTTTTAGGGTGTTTTTTTTTGTTTTAACCCTATTTTATCATATTTTATGTGTTTTTGTACTTGTTGCTGCTCTTGTTGTGTTTCCGCTTGTATTAGTTGGTATCAAAGTCCAATGATTTCTAGTGATTAATTGTTATGTTCCATTGAATAATCATGGTTGAAAGAGATTATAGAATTGAACATACTCATGTTAGAGGGGATAAGAAAGCTCTCTTTTGAAAAAAAAAACATTTTAAAATTAGTATGTTGTTTTCATATACATCAATTGTTATTATTAGAAATTTCAATGACGGTGACTCGGGTGATTCATGATGAGGTAATTTATACAAAAATATTATGTTAAGAATATATATATATAATGGATGATCTGTATAAAAATATCATGTTATGTTAGCGGGGTTTGAGATTTAGAAGAACTTACGCTATTGACTGTGACAGTGCTCATGATATTTTTCACTGATGTGAAGTTTATGCTAACTATTTTTGTTTTTGGCATTAGGTATTTGCAAATGTAAATGCCGAAGAAATTTGCAAGAAAAAAATATTCTAAAAACGTTAATAAATAACTCAAAAAATAATTAGCTTCTAAAAATATATATATATATATATATATATATATATATATATATATATATATATATTCTATTTTTGAAATTAATACATCAAAATAATTCAAAAAATTAATAATTAATTCGTTTCTAATTACTTTTATCAGGAAAAAATGATTTTTAGAAGTTATTTTTTTATTCTAAAAACGATTATTATTATTAACCCATTTCCTTAAAAAGCTCATTCTAACTCCTAAGGTATTTTTATCATTTCCATCTATCATCCTTTTATGATTAATATTTATATTTGCCATCTTATTATTTATTTGATATGAACGTTAATAAAAACTCACCACCATATTATATATGTTCTTAATGTCTTATTTTATAATATTGCTGTACTATTTCTAGCTTGAATAAATAATATATAAGAAATATAATTTATTACCATTTGAGTGTTTGTATTTTTAGAAATATATCAATTGAGTGTTTTTTTTTATTAACGGGGTATCCGGGCCAGCTTGTGTCCACCTCGACTAATCTCATAGGCTCTGAAGTTAACGACCATGTAAGCCTCTAGGGGCTCTGAGGTTTGTGGGACTCGAACTGATGATTTCTAAAGAGCAATTCTAGAGTTTGACCAATTAAACTATACCCATCAAATTAATTACTTTTAATTTTATAAGTGGAGGAGACTCACTTGAAATGTGTAGTAATTGAATTCATGAACCAAATTGAGAGATAAAAGCACAAGAAGTTGCATTGAAGGAGAAAGCATGAACAATTGCTTTCATAGCATGGTGGTTGTTGATGAAGCTGTAAGAGTCTTCTCGTGTTCAGAATAATTCAGTTTAAAGGTTGATCTCCATGCCCTTTTATGAATATAAAAGTAATAAATAATAGAAAAAGGTAGCTTGCAAATTAAATAATCAAAAGGTTCGACGATATTCGTTTCCTTCCTCAACTCCAACAATGGTAACCAAAATAATCTCGGAAACTAAAGCTCATGAGAGAAAAAACACCGAAAAGAAATAAACAAGCCTGTTACAAAGAAAACCCGAAGAGAAAAAAAATTAATCAGGGAAGTTTCTGGTCTCAATGTAGGTGATGAAAAGCAGCTTGAAGCCTTGAAAGTTAACACTTGGGAAGATCAGCTGGTGGAGGAAGCAGCTTCTGATTGGGAAGCTTTCCATCCAAGACAACCCAAGCCATCTTCAAGCCCCAGCTTGTGTGCACTTCTAGATGGCAATGCATGAACCATACGCCTGGTGATAGCCACCATCCACAAATGATAACATGTCAGCAAACCAGGGTGCTACGTTCATACTTAATCATCTAAGATAGGATGTTAATTTGCATGTGTTGTATATACTGATGATGATTAATTACCAACCTGGATTGTCTGCTAGAAACCGTATAGCAACCCAGCCTCCGGAGGGCACTCCCACAGTATTCCTTTCAACGGGGTCAACAAGATTGAAATTTGCGGGATCCTTGCTTGGATCAAAGTTCCCAAAACCTTGACCGACAACAAAGAAATTGAAACCATGCAAATGAAGAGGGTGGCTCTCAGCACCAAGTATGCTGGTGTCCTGCATGATGAGCTCCACGCTTGTGTTGAAAGGAAGAACAACTAGCTTTGTTCCATTGCTCACCATAGTATTGTTCGGTGGTGTGCCAGTATAGTTAAAAGGGATCAGTGGACTGATTGGAAAATAAGGACTGTAAACACCCCTTGATTGACCAAAATGGTGGGCTTGGAGTAGAGCTGTGGTTGGCATTACAAATGATACATTATTGACTGAAGCAGCAAACCTCGTTCCGTTTGGTCCCTGGCAGGTTTGGTTTTTAGAGCATGGGTTTGTTCCAAGGCCTACAGTGAAGACAAATTGTCTGTCAACCTTTTGAGGAACATTGGCAGGGAAGTCTGCACTGGCTAAGCTGCGGAGCTTGCTAGAAAAGTTTGTAGCAAATGAAGTGTCGTTTAGTGGTGGTAGATTTGGTTTATAGAGTGGGAGTTTCTTGGTGGAGTGGTTTGATTGACTGGTTTTGTTTGGCACTTCATATTCTAAAATGCCAGCAACAGTTGAATTATCGAAAGTTCCTTGACCAGTCGCGTAAGGTCTAGCAGACATGAAAAATTGGGCATTTGGGTAGTCGGGTTTGGTTTTCAGAAGAACATTTGTGGTTTGTCCAGGGGTAATGAGAAGTGTCTCGGCATCAAATGGCTTGACATAAACAGCATCAACATCAACAACTGTGACTTTGTGGTTTGCTATGCTGAAGAAGAGCTCGTCATTGAGGGCAGCATTGATCATGCGGAGAAGGTAAGTCTTCCCTGGCTTTACCTTCAGCTTGAAAGTATCTGCCAGGTACCATGTACACAAGTTAAACGAGGGAGGAAAAGGCAAAAAGAAAAAGAAGAAGGTTCAGTATTGTCGTAGAAGGCCGACTCAGCTAAAATATTTTACCTTTGGCAGAGCAGTTATACAATGGTCCTGGAAGTCCATTGATAGTATAAGCATCAGAGACATTTGGGCCTCCACCAGTTTGCATTGCCTGACTAATGATCGCCTCTGGATCTGCATTAAACCACTCCCCTGCAATTTATTTGCATTATGGTTTGTGTTAGCAGACATAGACTCCCTCAACAGGAAAAACAAAATCAACGTAAATTTCAATTAGCTCCTCAAAGTAGCTTGATTTCTTGTAGTTGATCGATCGATTACCAAAGATGATTGGAACCTCCTTGTAAGGTTTAGCAAATGGGTAAGGAGTGCCGAGTTTGGGAAGAAGGATTATTGGACCGTGGAGAGTTGATCTTAACCATGATATATGGGCATGCCACCAAAGAGTGCCTCTCTGTCCTACAATGGTGTAGTTGTACACATAGCTTTGTCCAGTTTGTATAGGGCACTGAGTTACGTATGCTGGTCCGTCTGCCCACCCGCTGCGAAGCTGTCGAATCCCATGCCTGCATGGATCAATGAAAACATAAACTAAGATTTAGGCAGAGCCTTTTTTATACAAGAAGGTCCATTATACTTGGTGAAAATTGAAGGAGGTCGTCCTTGTACCAGTGAATAGAGATGTTGTTTTGGACATGGTTGACCACTGTAATAACAAGACGATCACCCTCTCTAGCTACAATGCGAGGCCCCGGGAACTTCCCATTGACTGTAACCATGCTCTTGGTATGGCAAAGGCGTGTCACATTTTGCAGCATAACCTGTAAAATTTTATTTTCTATACTGTCAAAAAATAAAGTGCAGAACTCACTCGACTAAGAAGAAAAAAAAACAAGAAGAGAGAATATTTGAACAATTTTAGGAGCTTTGCCAACGACATTTCACATGTAACCCATACATCAAATTTGTAGTGCCTAGTAATGGCAAGTGCAGGCTCAGGATTGACGGACAAAGTGACAAATGAGAAGAGAAACACTGCCAGAAATGCTGGTGGAGGAAGAAGAGAGGCGCCCATTTTTCTGATATGTTTCTTCTTTTGGAGCAAGGTAGAAGAAAGAAGCTGCTCTTTTTTGGAACTGTGTGCACATCAAAGCTTGGAAACCAGTATATATAGAGAGAGTTGAAGGAGAGTTGTTTCGTTGATTAGGTGCAGAAATTATAAAGTTTAAAAATGAAAAGAAAACTAGAACAAGCCTCATGAACCAGATGTGTCTCTGTAGATGTTTTCAGCTCAGTAACAACTCTAGAGTGCAGTCAAAGCCAATTTCCTTCGCGTCCCTACTTAAATAATGATATCCCACTTTTTTTTGGCATGGCATTGCCCAGATTCCTTCCATGCATTTTCCGTTTTTGGTAAAACAGACTTCCATTTTCAGCAACAAGGAGACTTTTCATCTAAACTGCTTCCACGCACATCCCTGGCAATATTGGAGTAACAAAGACTGTAAACGCCAGAAACAATGGTTTGCTTTAGGCATAGTTTTAGGTCAATTCTTAGCGAGTTTTTCACCTTATATATGATGATCAGGTTAGAAAATGGAAGTTAACCTTGCTATATTCTTCCTTCAGTAAAATCACTTTCATCTTGAATATTCAAATATCTTGAGATGTTGGCAGATTACTGTTGCTTAAGAATATGTTTAGCCTTTTTGTGTTGAGTGCTAGCGTTGCTACTGTTGACCATAAATGCAATGGATTGATTAGCTAGCTTGCACTATCAAATCTTAGTGGAAGTTCTTTCAGTTGGTCGAATTACCATTTGCGCAACCTACTAATTGTGAAAGAACAGTCTTAGCTAGCCAACATTATATGTAAGATCATTATCAACAGTGCTTGTTGATAAAGCTAACCAAGATAGATGTTTCCATCAAAGAAAAGTCTATTTCAGTGTTAGATGGGCGTCATGAAGTACAGGCCATATATAGATGAATCGTAGGGAGACCGCACCTGAAGCAATTTTATCTCAAGCAAACATAGCAACGTCCTAACTACCACGGGAAAATATAATCATAACCAGAAAATCTTAAAACACTTATGGAGTATTCTGTCGGTACTGTAAACACACTAATTTTGTTCGATGTAAAAATCACATCACTGATGATCTTATTGTTGGAATCGTGTTATTAAGAAATATCTCGTCAATGATGCATCCTTGTCGGTAATTTTATCATTGATTTTTATATCAATGGATATAGCAACGAATTATTATCATCGATCCTTAAAAATAAACCGACCAACATCTATTGCCAATTTTATTGGTAAATATTACTGATGAATACTTCTATCTGCAATATGTTTGTCTCACGAACGGTTTCACCGATAGAACATTGATGGCATATTGCTTCGTGTTCCCATCATAATGGGTCAAAATAATTAATAATTCTTTGTAATTCTCTAATGAAAAGATTGAACATTTTCGACAAAAATTATAATGTTGGTATTTAAACAAAATGTTTTTTTTTAAATGCTATAAAACAATTTCACAATGGAATTAAACAACTTCAAATAACTAATTTAAATTGAAAAATAAATTTTATATAATGTTAAAAAATTACATGTCTATAAAAATCAATCAAATTGAATTACAAAATTTATATAATGTAAAAATCAATTGCAAATGTATATGCAAATCAATTACAAGCTCCAGGTGGAGGTGGAGGTGGAGGTGGAGGTGGAGGTGGAGGTGGAGGGGATCTCGTGGAGGTTTGTACAGGAGAGGGTAATGACTGGAAAAGTATGCTTCATACTTTGTCATGATCTTCTCCAGATTTTTTTCTTGTGCTTCATACTTTGCTTTCATTTCAGCCATCAGAGCACCAACTCGTTATTCAACCAACTCCTCAACAGTTAGTGATGGTTGACTCGAACTGAATTGTGGTATGTCTAGAATCGAAACACTACAACCTGATCTCATATCTCGGGCCAGAGTCATAGATATACCATAAACCCGATTCTTATCAGGTCCACCGGTTTCTCCAGCCTTCAACTACAAATTCGGACCGTATTCTAGATGAATTGAAGGGTCTTCTCAATGTTTTCACACATTGCAATGTTATAATGTCCCTACACCACAAAAAAAACAAGTCAGAGATATGATGAGAAAACATTAGTCCAAACAATATACAAAAAGTCTACTTACAATAAACACCTCAATTTGGCTATAAAAAAAATGTTACATCTCTCTTTGTCTATCCTCCCTCTGTATATGTGTTTCCATATACCACTCTATTAGAATAGGCTCGCTCCCAAGTTGTGTAGCTTATAAAATAAATTTGTCTTAGTTAAATACAAATTACAGGTACCATTTTAAGAAAAATACTTGAAATTAAAACAAGCTCTCTTATAAGGTGTTTTGCATGGTTTGTAAAAGGAAGTGACTTGTCGGTATATTACTAATGAAACTGTTAGTCTCCTTGTTTCTGTTTGAGGACCCACTCCTTGAACACCTCCTAAAACCCTATGACGTATAAAACTCTAAATAGTTCTCCTAGTTGCTCTTAGTGGTACGGAGAGGTCAAAAATTCTTCCATTCCTCAAAGTTATTTGACTCGGCTCTTTTTTTAGCACAGGTGTGTGCTTTCATATCATAAATCACAACCTAGTTCAAAAATTCATTAAACTAAAAAAAATATAACTAGAAAAATATTAAAATTTTACAAATAAACATTTATAATTAACAAATTAAAAGTTACCTAGTTGAGCTATAATTTTTCTAAACTTGTCTTGCCACCTTTAAGTTTTCCTCATCCCATCATAATTTTTCCTTGAAATTATTTTCTTAAAATAACTAGTTTCCAAGTTTTAAGAACATCTTTTATCCACTAAAAGTGTTGATTATATACTAACCTTGAACTTCCTCCACCAAGTATCAACCACTAGCCTCCATTTTGGATGAACAAATCTGGAAAAGGGCCGATGAATAGAATTAGTTTTAAGAAACCAATAGAAGAGAATAAAAATTTCATCAAAACAGTTTATGGTCTGACTGTTACTGAGAAGTAAATATAAGCCTTTAATGTTGGCATTTGGGGAGATCAGCTGATGGAGGAAGCAATTTCTGATCTGCAAGTTTGCCATCCAAGACAGCCTAGGCCATCCAAGCCACATATGTGCCCTTCTAGATGCCTTTGCATAAACCCTATAAAGAGAAGATAAGAAGCAGATTAATGAGATAACTTCACACACTTTTTCATTTACATTGTGCATGTATAAATACAAGATTGAAGAGCTTATTAAGCCTGACGTTTTACTATTCTGTAACTAACTGCAAGCTGTCCATAATTCAAACATTCAAATTAAACATAAAGATTTGATTCCGGTGGATGAGGATTTTGTAGAGGAACTGATGCTGTTAGATGAGTGATTTGTGGAAGAGTGATGACTTTCCTAATATGCCCCCGCAAGATGGAGGTACCATCAGTAACTCCAATCTTGGATCTTAAGGTTTGAAACCGGTGGGATGGAAGAGCCTTCGAAAGCAAGTCTACAAGCTGATCCAAAGTGTGAACATGACTGACAGTAATGCGACCTTTCTGGACAAGATCACGAACAAAGAGATGGTCAATTTCGATGTGTTTCATACGAGTGTGTTGCACTAGATTTAAGCTGAAATGAGTTGCACCAATGTTATCACAAAAAATCTGGGGAGGATTTGGAAGATGTAAGCCAAGTTCTGTGATTAATGAGTGAAGCCAAACTGTTTCAAAGGTGGCAGCAACTAATGCACGAAATTTAGCTTTTGTAGAAGAACGCGATACAACCCTTTGTTTGCGTGCAGACCAAGAAATGGGATTGGAGCCTAGAAAGGTGATAAATACGGTGGTGGAGACCCTTGTATCAGTGTTAGCAGCCCAGTCCGCATCAAAAAAGGTTTGTAGGTTTAAGGGGCTGGTCTGTTGAATAAGAATCCCATGAAACATTGTTTGCTTGAGATACCTGAGAATTCGTTTGGTTGCAGTCCAGTGACACGTTGTTGGTTTGTGCATGAACTGGGAAAGTCGATTTACTGCAAATGCAATGTCAGGTCTAGTCAAACCAAGATATTGCAGTGCCCTAATAACTCTGCGATATTCGGGGTTGTCTGCAGGAGCTGAACCATCGGTTAAAATCAGTGGTGTGGTGGTTGACAGTGGAGTGTGAATGTCTTTGGCCATATCCATGGAAGTTTTAGAGAGTAAATCTCATATGTATTTGTGTTGTGAAAGAAAAAGGCCCTTGGCTGTAGGAATAACTTCAATGCCAAGAAAAAAATGGAGGTGTCCCATGTCTTTGACAAAGAAGGTGTGACTGAGTTTGTTGATGATAGCAGCTACAAATATGGAGACATTTCCTGTGATAATGATGTCATCAACATACACAGGACAATAGCAGAGAACATTGTTAGAGGCATAGATGAATAAAGACGTGTCCGTAGCTGAGTGAACAAAACCAAATTACAGAAGAGCATCCCGGAGAGCTTTGTACCACTAGCGGTGTTATAACCCGAATTTTGACCCATTTGCCTTTTAATCTAATTTTAAAGGGTTTAAAATTTGAAATTGGAAAGATTAGAGGTTTATATGCAAAATTTAGAAACTACAAGGACCAAATTGAGAAATGGTCAATTTCGATCCAAAACAATGTTGTTTTAGCCATGCACAGTTTCTTCTTCTTCTTCCTCTAGCGTTGCAAACCCACTTGCAAAGAAGAGCAAAAAGGTGAAATGATAGCATCCCAGTCCTACTAAAACACAAAGACTAATTCCTATCCTCATGAAGATAAATGCCCCGGGGAGATAAGGATCGAGCTCAGGTATTCAAATCCTAATGAAACACCCACGCATCCCTCCCAGCCGTGCTTATCCAAAGGCATGCCGTGCGCGAAGAGAAGACCAGGCACATCCCCTATAAATACAAAGCTCTGGAGACAAGAAAAAAAGGGGAGGAGAGACAGAGAAAAGGTCGGGGAGAGACCGAATAAAAAGAGCAGAAAACAGGGGAACAAAAAACCAAAGACAAAAAGAACCCATAACAAAAAAAACACAAAAGCCAGGAAAAGAAAAACGTTCTCCAGATAAAACCGTCTCCGCCTTCATCTTCGTCATCGTCAGGTAAGGCCTTTATTTTCCTTTTGTTTCTGCATCTCTTGCTGCAAAAATAAGAAAACAAGGCGAAGGTAATTTAATTACCAAACAAACCCCTTTTCGATAACAGAAAATTTCAAAAAATATTTGGGGCTTTCGTTGATTTATTTGTAGGCCCCACGCACTTTGTTTTATTTTTTTTTCTTTGTGTTTGTATTTTTTATAGATGTGATCAGTTTGTGGACAATTACTATTAAATGTCAATATGTCGTGCAATGTTTTTTGTACTTCCATCTAAAAAGGACAGATAATAATAAAGGATAAACAAGAAAAAATGACATGGAAAATTTCTTCTTCAAATTCATTAATTTTTTGCGAAAATATTCACTGATGCCAGAGTCAGGAGTATCATATTTTTTGGATTTGTGCAATATTTACCAACGCCAGAGTTGGAAATATTCGTAGGAATTGTTCACTGACGTCAGAGTCAGGAACATGAAAGGAAGAATAAAAAAAGGAAAAGGAGAACAAACTCTTAGCAATTTTAGATAAAACTAGCAATGCAGCCTACTTTAGAAAGGATGCTTAAAGGGTGATAGCATCTTCCCTTTTGAGTAACTAGTCCCGTTCCATAGAATCTCTGTTGACCAGTTAGGGTTCCTAGTGACCATAATACTAGGTGGTGACTCCTTAAACTAGACCTTTTCCCCTAAAAGAACAAGATGTCAGATATCTGTTTTTTTTCCAATTGAGTGTTAATTTTTAATTGATCACCGCGATGTCCGGGTGTGACAGGCGGGGTGCCTATTTCAGGCCATAAATATTTTTCTTCAGTTTACAAACATAATCAGGCTTGGAACTATCTCTGAAGCCCGGAGGTTGATGCATAAACATTGTTTCTTCAAGATTTCCATGAAGAAAAGCATTATTTATGTCAAGCTATCTAAGGGGCCAACCATTCATGAAAGCAATGGAGAGGATTAAGCGAATTGTAGCTGGTTTGACAACTGGACTGAATGTCTGGGAATAATCAATACCTAGTCTTTGATGGAAGCCTTTGGCAACTAGACGAGCTTTATATCTGCTGATGGTTCCATCAGGATTTCGTTTTGTTCGAAAAACAAATTTACAGCCTATAAGATTTTGATTTGCTGCAGGAGGAACAAGTTCCCAAGTGGCATGATTAAGTAATATAGTGATTTCTTCGGACATGGCATTGCATCAAAGTGGATTTTTAAGTGCTTGACTAACACATGTTGGCTTAGGGGATTCAAGTAATGGATGTGTTATGGTGGTGTGAAGCTGTTTTGGAATAAAGATGTTGTTCATAGACTGAGTGGTCATGTTATGTCAACTTTGAGAAACAACAGGAGCTGGAAGATTTACCTGAACTGTGGAGACTATGGTTGTAATGTCCGAATTGGATGCAGGGAGAGAGAGTTCTTCTTGATGGACAGTAAAGACTGGTGTAGAGAAAGCTTGGTTGGCTGGGGTGACAATCTGCAGCAGTGGTGCAGGTAGAGTAGGAGCGATAGGTAAGGAAGACTCGGAGGTGGACTGGTTGATGATGTTTTTTAGAGGATAAGTGTTTTCATCAAACATAACATGTCGTGATACATATAAGCGTTGAGTAGGTAAATGGAAGCAAAGATAGGCACTCTATGTAGTGGAATAACCAAGAAACACACAGGGAATAGATTTTGGCTGGAGTTCGTGTGTGGAGTAAGGTTTCAGCCAGGGAAAACACACGCAACCAAATGTTCTGAGTTTGAGATAATTGGGAGCTGCTGTGAACAAGGTTTGAAAAGGAGATTTGTGATGAAGAATAGGAGAGGGCAATCGATTGATTAGATAGGTTGTTGTGGCAAAAGCATAAGACCAAAAATAGAAAGGAAGATTGGCGTGACTGAGAAGTGTGGTACCTGTTTCTACTATGTGTCTATGACGACGCTCTGAAACGCCATTTTGTTGAGGAGTGTGTGGGGCTGTGGTGTAATGGCTTATGTCGTGGAGAGTAAGAAAAGGTTGTAGAGCAACAAATTCTCCATCATTATCAGAGTAGAGACTTTTGATATTAGCATTAAACCGATTTTAGATCATTTTATGAAATTGAGGAAAATGACTTTAACATCAGATTTGTTACGAAGTGGAAAAAACCAGATATATTTTGTGAAGTGATCAATAAAGATCATGTAATATTTATGACCATGAATGCTGATTTGTGGTAATGGTCCCCAAACATCGGTATGTATTAAATCAAAAGGAGCAGAGCTAGTGAGGCCATGTTTATGAAAAGGCAGGCGATGAGATTTATTGATAGAACAGGAATCACAAAATGAGATATAGAAGAATTGCTGGAAACTAGAAGAGAGAATGAGGAGATCATTCTGTCTACAACTTTTGAGGAAGGGTGGCCTAGGCGCTGATGCCAGTCATTTATAGACGTGTGTTCATGAACCATTGCAATGGGAGTGGAGGTACAGGGATGAGGTAGAGGATAAACACCATTCTCACATGATTTTTAAAGAAGAATCTCTCTCGTCCGTTGATCCTTGACAAAAAAACAAGAAGGACGAAATTCAAGAAACACATTGTTGTGTTTGGTAAAATGATGGACTGAAATCAAATTTTGATTAATGGTGGGAACACCAAGAGTGTCTTGAACTTGGAAAGTGCGTTTAGGAAAAGGAAGAGTAAGAGAACCTGAGTGAGTGATTTTCAAACCTGAACCATCTCCAATGAGTACTTCATCTGTGCCATCATATTCAGAGTGTAAGTGCAAATTGGATACTTGAGAGGTGATGTTATGCGATGCAGCAGAGTCAATGAGCCAATGCTGATCTGGACTCTAAGAAGCAGTAGTACAGTTAGCTGTAGCCTTCCTGGTGTGTAACTTAGGACAGTATTTTGCAACATGGCCAAGTTGATCACAGTATTGGCATTTGGGAGTATACTTTTGCTGCCTGAAATAGCGAGGTTGAGATTTGGAATCATATTTCCGTGTGGCTGCATTTAGAGAAGACCATGGTTTTTTTTTTATGAAAAAACTATGATTCCTGCGCTGAGTATTATGTGCTGTAACATCCAGGGGAGGAGAAGTAATGTCCAGGCATTTGAGGTAAGACTCATGACCAATGAGAAGATCATGAAGTTCTTCAAATGATAAAGCAGATTCGCGTGTACGAATAGGGGCTACCATTTCTCTATATTCAGGACCTAAGCCATTGAGAACATAAAGAGTAATATCATCAGCAGAGAGAGGGGCATCAATGAGAGCAAGCTCATCGGCAATGGACTTGATGGAATAAAGAAATTTTGTGACAGTGCGTGTTCCTCGCTGAATGAGAGTGAGATCCTCTTTGAGTTGCATGACTCGTGTTCTAGAACGACTGGCATAAAGCTTGGTCAATTTGTTCCAGGCTTGAGAGGATGTTTGGGAAGCTGCTATGAAAGGTATCACAAAATCAGACACCGAAGTAAGAATAGCATTCAAAATTAATTTATCCCATCGAAACTAGTGAGTAGAGGTAGCAGTAGGTGCTGCATCAGAATTTATGGACAGGGGACATGTGAGTGTACCATCAATATAACCATATAGGTTGTATCCGAGAAAGAGGGATTCAAACTGTGCATGCTAAGAGGGGTAATTGGTTGGTGTGAGTTAGGTGGTAATCTGCTAGGTGGCATTAATAGCAACAGGGGGAGAGGCTGAGGAGGCCATTACAGAAGCGAAGAAGAGAAAGAAAAAAAATCAAATGAGAACTTGTTGGAGAAAATAGGGCTCTGAAACCATAAAGAGAAGATAAGAAGCAGATTAATGAGATAACTTCACACACTTTTTCATTTACATTGTGCATGTATAAATACAAGATTGAAGAGCTTATTAAGCCTGACGTTTTGCTATTTTGTAACTAACTACAAGCTGTCCATAATTCAAACATTCAAATTAAACATAAAGATTTGATTCCGGTGGATGAGGATTTTGTGGAGGAACTGATGTTGTTGGATGAGTGATTTGTGGAAGAGTGATGACTTTTCTAATACCCTACACATGTTAACATACAATCAACATCATCAGAAATTAAACATAGTTGGCATTGCGAATGGAACATTGTTCACTAAAGATGCAAACATTGTTCCATTTGGTCTCTCATAGGTTTGGTTTTTAGGACATTGGTTTGTACTAGACCTACTGTTAAGAAAAATTGCTTATCAACCTTTTGAGGCACATTATTGGCAGGGAATCAAGCACAAGCTAAGCTACGAAGTTTGCTTGTAAAATTTGTAGCAAATGAAGTGTAATTTAGAGCTGGTAGATTTGGTTTATAGAGTGCGAGTTTTGTAATTGAGTGGTTTGAATGAAAGGCTTAGGGGTGATAATTCATATTCCAAAATGCCAGCAACTGTTGAATTGTAAGAAGTTCCTTGTCCATTCATGCATGCAGAAGCTCAACAAGGACACAAGCAAGCATAAAAAGACACGATATATGCCGAAACAGGGATAAAACAAAAACAAGCCCTAAAATCTTATTTTTATTTCTAAAATATTAATATGACAAAGTTTTGCCTCTCAAAGAGGTTAACAGGGTTTTTAAATAGGCTAAAAACCCATCTAAACTATGTAATGAAATCAAAATTTTAAAATATAAAGGAAAACAACACAAAACTCAAAATAACACAAGAAATCCAAAAAAATCAAGAAAAAATAACAAAAAAAGATTTTCCAAGCTTAATTTTAAAAAAATGTGTAGTGCATGGATTACTGAAGAAGCTTCCTTATGGAACTGGTCCTTAAGAATCTCATGTAAAAGTTTCAACTCTCAACAGTCAAATAAAAAATTATGGTTCATTTAAGCCATTATATTATTTTGACATAGTATGTAAAAACATTTATTAGGTCATCCATATAATTTTTTTATGAAAGATCCTTACATAACAACATTTATTAGGCTTTCGGTGTCTGCTAAAAGAATTTCTTAAAAGTTCTTGTTCTGTTAATTTTCCTTAATGTTTTTGGATTTCTTATATGTTGTCTCGGAATTTATGTTATTTTTCTTTATATTTTAGGATTTTGATTCCATTTTTTAGTGTAGGTTGATTTTTAGCCTATTTAAAAGCATTTCTAACCTTCTAAAGATGTAGATTTGATCAAATTAATATTTTAAGAAAAAAGGTTTTAGGATTTTTATTTTAACCCTATTTCATCATATTTTATGTGTTTTTGTACTTGTTGTGTTTCCACCTGCATCAATTGGTATCAAAGTCCAACTATTCCTAGTGGTTAATTATTGTGTTCTATTGAATAATTATGGTTGAAAGAGGTTGCAGAATTGGACGTATTCGTGTCAAAAGGGATAAAGAGGCTCTCTCTTGGGAAAAAAGACATCTCAAAACTAGTATGTTGTTTTTATATGTGTCAGTTGCTATTATTAGAAATTCTAATAATGTGACAGGGATTCATGAATGATGAGGCAACCTACACAAAAATATTATATTAAAAATCCACTATGAGTCTTAAAATAGTGTGTGAAAGTGCTCATTTGCTTCCAAGAAACCATGTGTTTTGCTTTTAAAACCGTTATATTGGAGGCAAAATACTTTTCCGCTTTTAACACTATCTGATACACCACTTTTAGAAGCAATTTTGCAGTGAATAGTGTTTGACACTACGGTAGGAAAGTGTTTTTGAAAAATTTTAAGAATTTTTTTTGCTTTAAATTAACATGTTTTTGATGTTTTCAAATCATTTTGATATGCTGATATCAAAAATAATTTTTTAAAAAAATATATTACTTTAATGTATTTTAGAATGAAAAGCACTTTGAAAACCAAACGCTACCACACTCTCAAACACCCTTGATCCGCTTATAATGACTTTTAGCAGCAAAAAATCAATTTTTAGAAGTGACTTTTTTATTCTAAAAACGATTATTATTATTAACCCATTTCCTTGAAAATCTTATTCTAACTCCTAAGGTATTTTTATCATTTCCATTTATCATCCTTTTATAATTAATATTTATATTTGCCATCTCATTTATTTGATATAAACGTTAACAAAAATTCACCACCATATTATATGTGTTCTTAATGTCTTATTCTATAGTATTGCTGTACTATTTCTAGCTTGAATAAATAATAGTATAAGAAATATAATGTATTACCATTTGAGTGTTTGTATGTTTAGAAATATATCAATTGAGTGCTTTTAATTAATTTTAAAAGTGGAGGGGACTGACTTGAAATGTTTAGTTAATGAATTCGTGATCCAAATTGAGAGATAAAAGCACAAGAAGTTGCCTTGAAGGTGAAAGCATGAACAATTGCTTTCATAGCATGGTGGTTGTTGATGAAGAAGCTGTGAGAATCTTCTCGTGTTCAGAATAATTCAGTTTAAAGGTTGATCTACATGCCCTTTTATGAATATATAAGCAAATTAAATAATCAAAAGTTTCGACGATATTCGTTTCCTTCCTCAACTCCAACAATGGTAACCAAAATAATCTCGGAAACTAAAGCTTATGAGAGAAAAAAAAACACTGAAAAGAAACAAATTAACAAGCCGGTTACGAAGAAAACCCGAAGAAAAAGAAAATTAATCAGGGAAGTTTCTCGTCTCAACGTAGCTGAAAAGCAGCTTGAAGCCTTGAAAGTTAGCACTTGGGAAGATCAGCTGGTGGAGGAAGCAGCTTCTGATTGGGAAGCTTTCCATCCAAGACAACCCAAGCCATCTTCAAGCCCCAGCTTGTGTGCACTTCTAGATGGCAATGCATGAACCAGACACCTGGTGATGGCCACCATCCACAAAAGATAACATGTCAGCAAACGAAGGCGCTCCGTTCATGAACTTGATCATCTAAGATAGGATGTTAATTTGCATGTGTTGTATATATATATATATACACTAATGATGAACAATTACCAACCTGGATTGTCTGCTAGAAACCGTATAGCAACCCAGCCTCCAGAGGGCACCCCCACAGTATTCCTTTCAACGGGGTCAACAAGATTGAAATTTGCGGGATCCTTGCTTGGATCAAAGTTCCCAAAACCTTGACCGACAACAAAGAAATTGAAACCATGCAAATGAAGAGGGTGGCTCTCTGCACCAAGTATGCTGGTGTCCTGCATGATGAGCTCCACGCTTGTGTTAAATGGAAGAACAACTAGCTTTGTTCCATTGCTCACCATAGTATTGTTCGGTGGTGTGCCAGTATAGTTAAAAGGGATCAGTGGACTGATTGGGAAATAAGGACTGTAAACACCCCTTGATTGACCAAAATGGTGGGCTTGGAGTAGAGCTGTGGTTGGCATTACAAATGATACATTATTGACTGAAGCAGCAAACCTCGTTCCGTTTGGTCCCTGGCAGGTTTGGTTTTTAGAGCATGGGTTTGTTCCGAGGCCTACAGTGAAGAAAAATTGTCTGTCAACCTTTTGAGGAACATTGGCAGGGAAGTCTGCACTGGCTAAGCTGCGGAGCTTGCTAGAAAAGTTTGTAGCAAATGAAGTATCGTTTAGTGGTGGTAGATTTGGTTTATAGAGTGGGAGTTTCTTGGTGGAGTGGTTTGATTGACTGGTTTTGTTTGGTACTTCATATTCTAAAATGCCAGCAACAGTTGAATTATCGAAAGTTCCTTGACCAGTCGCGTAAGGTCTAGCAGACATGAAAAAATGGGCATTTGGGTAGTCGGGTTTGGTTTTCAGAAGAACGTTTGTGGTTTGTCCAGGGGTAATGAGAAGTGTCTCGGCATCAAATGGCTTGACATAAACAGCATCAACATCAACAACTGCGACTGTGTGGTTTGCTATGCTGAAGAAGAGCTCGTCATTGAGGGCAGCATTGATCATGCGGAGAAGGTAAGTCTTCCCTGGCTTTACCTTCAGCTTGAAAGTATCTGCCAGGTACCATGTACACAAGTTAAACGAGGGAGGAAAAGGCAAAAAGAAAAAGAAGAAGGTTCAGTATTGTCGTAGAAGGCCGACTCAGCTAAAATATTTTACCTTTGGCAGAGCAGTTATACAATGGCCCTGGAAGTCCATTGATAGTATAAGCATCAGAGACATTTGGGCCTCCACCAGTTTGCATTGCCTGGTTAATGATCGCCTCTGGATCTGCATTAAACCACTCCCCTGCAATTTATTTGCATTATGGTTTGTGTTAGCATGACATAGATTCCCTCAACAGGGAAAAAACAAAAGTCAACGTAAATTTCAATTCGCTCCTCAAAGTAGCTTGATTTCTTGTAGTTGATTACCAAAGATGATTGGAACCTCCTTGTAAGGTTTAGCAAATGGGTAAGGAGTGCCGAGTTTGGGAAGAAGGATTATTGGACCGTGGAGAGTTGATCTTAACCATGATATATGGGCATGCCACCAAAGAGTGCCTCTCTGTCCTACAATGGTGTAGTTGTACACATAGCTTTGTCCAGTTTGTATAGGGCACTGAGTTACGTATGCTGGTCCGTCGGCCCACCCGCTGCGAAGCTGTCGAATCCCATGCCTGCATGGATCAATGAAAACATAAACTGAGATTTTGACACAGCCTTTTCTATACAAGAAGGTCCATTATACTTGGTGAAAATTGAAGAAGGTCGTCCTTGTACCAGTGAATAGAGATGTTGTTTTGGACATGGTTGACCACTGTAATAACAAGACGATCACCCTCTCTAGCTACAATGCGAGGCCCCGGGAACTTCCCATTGACTGTAACCATGCTCTTGGTATGGCAAAGGCGTGTCACATTTTGCAGCATAACCTGTAAAATTTTATTTTCTATACTGTCAAAAAATAAACTGCAAAACTCATTCGACTAAGAAGAAAAAAAAACAAGAAGCGAAGTTACATTTCACATGTAACACATACATCAAATTTGTAGTGCCTAGTAATGGCAAGTGCAGGCTCAGGATTGACAGACAAAGTGACAAATGAGAAGAGAAACACTGCCAGAAATGCTGGTGGAGGAAGAAGAGAGGCGCCCATTTTTCTGATATGTTTCTTCTTTTGGAGCAAGCTAGAAGAAAGAAGCCGCTCTTTTGTGGAACTGTGTGCACATCAAAGCTTGGAAACCAGTATATATAGAGAGAGTTGAAGGAGGGTTGTTTCGTTGATTAGGTGCAGAAATTATAGAGTTTAAAAATGAAAAGAAAACTAGAACAAGAGCTCATGAACCAGATGTGTCTATGTAGATGTTTTCAGCTCAGTAACAACTCTAGAGTGCAGTCAAAGCCAATTTCCTTCGCGTCCCTACTTAAATAATGATATCCCACTTTTTATTGGCATGGCGTTGTCCAGATTCCTTCCATGCATTTTCTGTTTTTTGTAAAACAGACTTCCATTTTCAGCAACAAGGAGAGTTTTAATCTAAACTGCTTCCACACACATCCCTGGCAATATTGGAGTAACAAAGACTGTAAACGCCAGAAACAATGGTTTGCTTTAGGCATAGTTTTAGGTCAATTCTTAGCGAGTTTTTCACCTTATATATGATGATCAGGTTAGAAAATGGAAGTTAACCTTGCTATATTCTTCCTTCAGTAAAATCACTTTCATCTTGAATATTCAAATATCTTGAGATGTTGGCAGATTACTGTTGCTTAAGAATATGTTTAGCCTTTTTGTTTGAGTGCTAGCGTTGCTACTGTTGACCATAAATGCAATGGATTGATTAGCTAGCTTGCACTATCAAATCTTAGTGGAAGTTCTTTCAGTTGGTCGAATTACCATTTGCGCAACCTACTTGTGAAAGAACAGTCTTAGCTAGCCACCATAAATAACCATGTTTGTCATCTATGTAAGATCATTATCAACAGTGCTTGTTGATAAAGCTAACCAAGATAGATGTTTCCATCAAAGAAAAGTCCATTTCAGTGTTAGATGGCGTCATGAAGTACAGGCCATATATAGATGAATGGTAGGGAGACCGCGCGCACCTGAAGCAATATTATCTCAAGCAAACATAGCAACGTCCTAACTACCACGGGAAAATATAATCATAACCAGAAAATCTTAAAACACTTATGGAATATTCTATCAGTGTAAACACACTAATTTTGTTGGTGTAAAAATCACTGATAAATTTATTAATGAAACCTGTTGTTAGAAAATATATTGTTGTTGATGCATATTTATCAGTAATTTCATCATTGATTTTTATACCGATAGATATAGCGACGAATTATTATCATCGATACTTAAAAAAGAGCCGACCAATATCTGTCGTCAATTTTATCGATGAATATTACCGACGGATACTTTTATCTGCAATATGTTTATCTCACTAATGGTTTCGCCGACAGAACATCGATGGCATATTGCTTTGGTGTTCCCTTCGGGGTGGGTCAAAACAATTAATAATTCTTTGAATTTCTCTGATGAAAAGATTGAACATTTTCTGACAGAAATTATGATGGTATTTAAACAACATGTTTGTTTTTTAAATGCTATAAAACAATTTCACAATGAAATTAAACAACATCAAACAATTAATTTAAATTGAAAAATAAATTTTATATAATGTAAAAAAATTACAAATGTCTATAAAAATCAATTAAATTGAATTGTAAAATTTATATAATGTAAAAATCAATTGCAAATGTATATGCAAATCAATTACAAGCTCCAGGTGGAGGTGGAGGGAAATCTCGTGGAGGTTCGTAGAGGAGAGGGTAACGACCGGAAAAGTATGCTTCATACTTTGTCATGATCTCCTCCTGTTTTTTTTTCTTGTGCTTCATACTTTGCTTTCATTTCGACCGTAAAAGCACCAACTCGTTATTCAACCAACTCCTCAACGGTTAGTGATGGTTGACTCGGGCTGAATTGTGGGGTGCCTAGAGTCGAGACACTACAACCTGATCTAATATCTCAGGCCATAGTCGTAGAGATACCATAAACTCGATTCTTATAAAGTCCACCGGTTTCTCCAGCCTTCAACTTCAAATTCGGACCGTATTCTGGATGAGTTGAAGGGTCCTCTCAATGTTTTCACTCATGGCAATGTTATTTTGTCCCTACACCACAGAAAAACAAGTCAGAGATATGGATGACAAAACATTAGTCCAAATAATATACAAAAAGTCTATTTACAATAAACACCTTAATTTGGCTTCAAAAAAACTGTTGCATCTCTTTTTGTCTATCCTCCCTCTGTATATGTGTTTCCATAAACCACTCTATTAGAATAGGCTCGCTCGCAAGCTGTGTAGCTTGTAAAGTAAATCTGTCTTAGTTAAACACAAATTACAAGTACCATTTTAAGAAAAATACTTCAAATTAAAACAAGCTCTCTTATAAGTTGTTTTGCATGGTTTGTAAAAGGAAGTGACTTGTTGGTATATTACTAATGAAACTGTGAGTCTCTTTGTTTCTGTTCGAGGACCTACTCCTTGAACGTCAACTAAAACCCTCTGACGTATAAAACTCTAGATAGTTCTCCTAGTTACTCTTAGTGGTGTAGGAAAGTCTAAAATTATTCCACGCCTTACAGTTATTTGACTCGGCTCTTCTTTTAGCATAGGTGTGTGCTTCATATTATAAATTACACAACTTGGTTCAAAAATTCATTAAACTAAAAACAATATAACGAAAAATATATTAAAATTTTACAAATAAACATTTACAAGTGACAAATTAAAACTAACCTAGTTGAGCTATAATTTTCCTAGACCTGTCTTGCCACCTTTGAGTCTACCTCATCCCACCATAATTTTTCCTTGAAATTATTTTCGTAAAATAATTAGTTTCCAAGTTTTAAGAACATCTTTTATCCACTAAAAGTGTTGATTACGTATTAACCTTGAACTTCCTCCACCAAGCATCAACCACGAGCCTCCATTTTGAATGATCTTTAAGTTGACTCCATTGAAAAAAAAGCACATCCAGCGATGATTTCATCATTGATGTTATTGTTCTTACAGCTTCTAAATTTAGGAACCTGAAAATGAAATAATTAACTACAAACTAATAAACATGTTAACATTAATTTAATGTTATGTTTGAACAAAATTAGTTTTTTTTACATGCTTACATTCAGCTTCTATTTCTCAATTAACTTGCTGGAATGCGAATCCCTCACGTATAGGACCATAGATCTGCAACCCATAATTGACAAGTCATCATCGTTAGATGGTATATCACGTGTATCTTCATGATCAACATCTAAATGAACTAAAGGGTTATGAACAATATTGTTTGACGATACAGTAGCGCTCTGTTTTGACCCTATACTTACTATCAACATCTAAACAATATAACTAAATAACTAAGAATATTCACTTAAAATCTCAATCATAGGTTTACGTTTTTTTTATTTTAGTGCATCTATCAATTTATAACAAAATTTCAGCAACATTTTTCTTATATGGGACCCAGCCCAACACATGTACACACACAATGAACCATAATATCACAATCCAACACATGTTATTTTAGCGACGGATTCACAAACATAAATTTTTTTATTTTTGAATTATTTTATTTTATCGGTGATCCTGTCGTTATTTACCGATAAAAATAATTTTATCATTATAATAATTGGGAATCTTCAACCAAAATATTTCATCTCTATAATTATTGAAAAGTATCAATAAAAAATATTCCATCAATAATTTTGTTTTTTTATATAATTTTCTGAAATTGAATTCACAGTGAATATTAAGCATGCAGAAAATGATGTGTCGCATAAAATATGAAGTCTAACAAATTAAAATGGGGCCTGTAGTTGCACCTACCACGCTTCCTAACATGCAAATGTTTGGTGGTTCATTCGGATGCCGTCATGTCAACTTGAGAATTTGTGCTCTAAAGAGTCAATGGATCATTGATTTCTCTAAGCCATAATTATTTAAATCGATTAGTTTGCACATTTGTCACGTCTCATAAAACATTTCATTACTTGGAATTTATAAATTATAAGTTAAGAATATTGATTTAAAATTAAATCAAGATTTTTACTCTATTCTTAATAGATTTTTTTTATTATCAACGTGAATTTTTGGACCAACTTACACACACCTCGACTAATCTCACATGTCTTAAAATTAATAATAATATAAATCTATAATGATTCTAAAACAACTCAAGCCATTATTAATAGATTTTTTTATGTAAGTCAAACATATTAATAACTTTTCAATAAATTAAAGTGTTTAAATAATAACTTAAATTAACTTTCAAGAATCCGTGCTAAACATAACTTTATTTAAATAATTTTTAAATCTTGATTTATATAGAAGGTAAATATTTTTTTGTCTCTTGATCATTTAAATTTTTTTTGTTTCACGTAGGATTTAAAGTTTAATTCCTCCAACTACAATGATCCGAAACAAATCCTAGGAAGCATGATATAAGTATCCCTTTCATTTATTATCTTTTCTATGAATATTTAGTTTCAATATTATGTAATTAAATAAAAATAAATAAATGCTAAAATATTTAGCATTCTGGAGGAATCAGCAGGACACAGAGAACAAGATAAATATCAACATCGGGAAGAACAAATGAGAAAAGTCTGGAAATGTTACCTAACCATCCCAGTTCACAGAACCATCTTTATTCCTCTATGCCCATGTATGTTTGCGTGTAATCATGGAAGACACAGATAATCAGTGGCTGCCAAGGAAACGCTTATTTGAGCACGGTGTTTGTAATTGCGGTGAAAATTATATTTTAAAATATTTTTATTTTAGAAATATATTAAAATAATATTTTATTTTATTTTTAAAAAATTATTTTTGATATTAGGTTGTTAATTTTGTTTCGATAGGTATTTTATTTTTTTAATTAAAATGGAATGTTTCCGTTTGAGTGTTTCCAGTGCCGTTCGAGTTGTATTGTTCATATATATATATATATATATATATATATCAACAAACATAATTCAAATTTAAGATAAATTAATTATAAATTATGCAATACAAACACAATGTCAAACAAATATAATTTTAAAATTTAAAATATTTCTAAATAGTCAAGATTAAATAGATCTTTAACTTAAAGTAATTCAACTTAAACAAAATATCAAAATATTATGAAAGTAAAATATTTTAACACAAATATTTTAAATATAAAGTTAGGTCAATGTTATCAAGGCTAATGGAATCTAAAATATTTTTTATTTTGTTTAAATTCCTACAAAGTATAAACGTGAAAAAAACAACATGAATATAAACCATATATATTAGTGATAAATCTGATTTTAAAAAATTAATATCATTGTTAATGAAAATAGTAATAATAATTTTCAATATTATTATTAATATCATTGTTATTGAAAATAGTAATGAAAAAGAGCTTTTTATAATTGGATGGTTTAATTAATTAAATTGAACAAAGTTCAATTTGATTCAATGGCTTTTCAAGAGCGGAACGGAACATGTCGAATGAAACCGGAGCGTTCCGAGCGGAATTTAGCCGAAAAATCCGGAATGGACCAAGATTTAAAATGAGATGAAATTTGTTCCGTTTTGTTCCCTTTTTTGAATTGATATGGAATGTTTCGGTCATTCTAGGCGAAATGGAACGGAATTGACAATCTTATTTAGCACATCAAAATAATACAAAAATATTAAAAATAATATTAATTTGAAGCAAAAATAAAATAATTTTTTTAATTTTTTCAAAAATATTTCTGAAACACAAAAATAAACAGGTTGTTATACAAGATGTGCACAGTTATTTTGTTCTGTATTGAGCAACACAAAATAATCTTTGGATGGGAATGCTTGCTTATAGTTATACCGTGCATGGATATAAAACCTAGCCTGGCGGTGACCCAGTGTAACTTATGTGAGACCCGAGCTTTTGTTTTACATTTTTTTTAATAAGTCTATAAAATGTAAAATTAATTTGTGAATACTTTTCATATCTATAATAGCCAGCTATATTACATAATTTTTTATAGCTTATATCTCTATGAAATGTTTATTAACTTCTTTTCATATGGAATAGCCAATTATATTTGTAGTTTATATCTATATAAATATTTTTTAACTTTTATATATATATCCTCCGTTCACATAGATTATTTTTTTATTTTTTTTATAGGATATACATAAACTATATGCACATGAAATGTTTCTTAACTTTTATATATGGAATAATTATATATAGCATACATCCACATGAAATGTTTCTTAACTTTTTTCATGTGAAATATTAAAACTTTAAATATTTTTCTTGTTTTTCTAGATATTTTTTGTTAGAAAATATATTAAAATTAATATTTTTTAATGTTTAACTTCATCGCATTAAAACAATTAAAAAATATTAATCAAAGCTTTAAAAAAATTTAAAAAACATGATTCAACAACAACACTAAAAGTATATTAATTTCAGCAAGGTGTTCTTCTTTCTCATTTATAATGGTTCGGACATCACTAGAAGTAAAACTCTGTCATGTCCAAGAAAAATGAACATAACTAGTTAACTACTTAAAAAAAACCCGTTCAATTTATAATCATTGGTTTTTTTAATTTTTTTCATTCGAGTCTATCAGCTATTATCTTTGTTATTTGAGTGTTGAATTTAAAAATATATATCAAGTATTTGTATTAGATTCTTAGTATGGATGAACATTTCATTTTATTTTCAATCGAGTGTATGTGTTTTTTAAATTTTAAAAAAATAAAAGATGTAAAAAAATAAATGTATGTTGATATAACAGATGAGGTACGAAAATAAAAAAAAAAGGAAAAAGAAAACAAACTAAAGAAGTGTTAAGCTTTTGATGAAGCTTGTTATATGCGTACTTGTGTTTAAATATACATTAGTAAATGAGATCAAATATTTTATTGAGAAATTAAAATATTTATAAATTATAGAAAAAATAGCTTTGTATATAATGAATTTGTGTTTAATATTATTAATTTTATAAAAAAAATAGTTTTTACCTTTCACCGTTAGTGGTGGAAATTTCTTTAGCATGGGAAAAGGTAGAGAAAATCAAGTAATTTGAGTTTTATTTTTATTTTTTTATTTTTTTATTAACATAAGTGTCCGGATTAACTTGCATGTACCTCGACTAATCCCACAGACTCTACCGTTATACACACAATACACACAACTTTTTTCGTAAAAAATTCCAATAATTAGATATATAAATACACCTAGTTACCATTTACCATGTAAAGTCCAAATTGATCATTGATTATACAGAGTTTCTCTTAGTCATTGGAAGTTAAATCTGTCAACATATATTTACATTCTCCCTAAAAAAAAAAAAAAAAAAGTCAGACATATACCATAAAAATCAATCATGTCATTCTAGCCATACCGTAGAGAGAGAGCTTATGTTGGTGGTTTTTTATATTTTTCGAAGTTATTAATTGGTTTAAAAAGTTTCAAAGATGCTTTTTTAAGCCAAACACTCTCATTTTTTTCTTTTTATTTATTTCTTTTTTAAATACTACTTTTATATATTTTTAAAAATAATTTTTACATTTATGTTTTAATTAATACCTTTTCTCTATGATTTTTTTGGCTTATTTAATTTTAAATGAGTTGAATTAATTGTTTGACAAATATCCATATTACATGTCTATAATACTAAATTGAACTGGCTCACATCAATTTTTTTTTATCTAATATGTCCATCCATGTTTAATTAATTAAAAATTAAATGGTATCATCTTTTTTTCTCTTGAAAAAGTTTATTTTTTCCGCGTATGATCTTGATGGCTTTTATATATATTTTCACGTTTGCTATAATTATTTTTATATATATAATTCAAATAAAATCAGTTTGTTTAATTTTTCAAAACTATAACCTAAATAATTGAATTTTTTATTTAAAAAAACATATTTTCAATACCTAAATATTTTACTATAAAAATACTGTGAGTGTAGTATGATAGTAAATATGATCACCTGACCATGCACAAAGTTGACACGATGACCGCGCTTCTTGAAGAATAGACAGTAAGACTACATTGTTGATAAAATAAAATAAAATAAAGACTACAAAGTTTAAGATCTTAAAAAGAAAAAGGAAAGTTAGGGACTAAACTTAATCAGTTATCCTTTGCGAAACCTTCAAAGCGAGTCTACTGATTGAGAAGAAGGTTCCAATTCGGTGACCAGCTGCACCTCTGTTTTGAAGAGAAGAATAAACAGCGAGTCGATCGAGAAGTAAATGAACCCACCTGGTGAGTGAGTCACGAAGGACCCAAAACTCTTCCCTACCACGCAGTGCCATGCCACCCCGTATGCCGAGTCAAACTCCTGTCCAAAACACAACCCAGCTCCGTTTTTAAGACTCAGTTCCATATGGCTACATAACTAGTTAAAACATGCTAGAATCACTTTGAAAATGAAAACGATTCCTGCTATGGCATTTGGATTAGCCACTAGTTAAATCCTCTGATACTGTAGGACTATCAAAGAACTACTGAGCCGAACATATATATATATACTGTGTTTGGAGATGGAGAGAAGAGAGACCTTTTTGAGGGCACGAGCAAGGAGGGTAAGATTGGGGCGGGGTTTGGGAGCTGCTGATGATGGTGATTTGTCGAGAAACGATCTTGCATAGCGAAGGGCTCGTTCTTGCATGTCGACTGGCATGTCGGAAGATCTTAACCTTACATTTAAGCTTAAAGCAATGGCAGCAAGCTTAATCCTGAATTCCTCTGTCGGAGACCTATCTTGGGTCATTACTGTTGCTTCTTGTTGACTAATTTGAACGGTGGGATAATGTTGTTTCGAGCCAGCTTCCTCTTCTTTATATCTTCGAGAGGCCATGCCGTCCATGGACCAAAACAAAACAAAAAACAAAGAGACAACAAGCCAGGACAGAGAGTGGAGCTATGGCTCTCTTCTGGTCTTCTATGGAGAAAAAATGCTGATAGCCTGTGATTTATGAAGAGAGATTGATTGTAGGGATGTGCAATCAACAAAGCATTGACCAATAGTAGTTTGTAGAAGCGTGCAAGCGTAGGTAAGTCTGCATCGTGTGATTGGATAGTTCTTGCATGTGGAGTCACAGGGGCGTTGTTATAGTCAAGGTCTCTGTAGCAGTCTGGGTGTTCATGCTGACAAGACCAAAGCATGGAAATGCTGTGGTGATAGGCTTGAAATTCTCTTCTGATCATGATAGATAGTCAAAGATCAATCGCATTAGTTACGAATCTTTTGGTGCTGGGATTTTTAGCTGTAGAAATACAGGGATAAGCTACAGCATGATATTGCGTGTTTGTTTTTATTTTTTTAAAAGTATTTTTTTTAAAATGAATTTTTTAATGCATACAAACATATATAGTCAATAAAGAAGCACAAATTTTTAGTGCATAAAAAAAAGGAATACCATCATGCTACAAGCCCAAAGATGAACCAAAATAGGATTAAGTTATAACACCAGGTGATAATTTTCATGACTTTTTTTCCCTTTTTTTATACTCAAAATTATTCAAATGCAACTAACAAGTTATCAATTCTGTCTAGTATTTTTTTAAAAAAAAAAAAAGCATTAGATTTTCTTGTATCAATGTTACAAAGAATCTACAAGCAAAGTTTCAAAATCCGACCCAGAACAATGTTTAGATTATGAGTCAGGAATATCAACTTGAATTAACTTTAAATTTTATTTTTTAAAAACAAATAAATCAAAATGAAGTTGTTTTATAAAAAGTCAACAAAATGATTGACCGAGTATTGTTGGTCAACCCGGGTTTTTGATCGAGACACACATGTTTTTTCCTTTCTCTATTTTTTTTTAACTTGAATTGATCTAAGCCCCAATTCGATCAGGTCCTATGTCAACCTGACAAGCCAGTCTAGGTTTTATAGCAATGTCTAAAAGGTGTGGGGAAAATATTTATTTCTCCATATACAAAACATTGTGGATTGAAATAATGTTGTTTTTTTTTTGTTGTTGAATTTTTTTGATTTTATTTGACACACACACACATACTAATCAATTAATCTGCTCTCCGTCGCAGGTCGGACTGATTTTCTTGAAACCTAACAATCTATCTCTTTACCTAACTTGAGTTTCCAACTAAATTGTGCGGGAGCTAATTCAAATTAAATTGATTGATTTCATGGATCTAAATATAATCTTGATAGCTGGCAAAAACATGACTTGGCTTTTAAAAAAAATCAAAATGATATCTTTTTTCAAAAAAGTTATTGAGACAATAACAGATTGACTCACTCTCAGTCCCTAAGCGACTCGTATCATGAACTCCATTGAGTTTATATTTTTTTTCTAAATTATATTTTTTAATTATATTCACAATTTATTTTTCAATCAATCCAATATTAAAAGATAAAATCGAGAAAAAACTATTAAAAATAATTAAAAGACCAACAAAAAAAGGCATATACAACTAATGGGTGAACTCATTAAACTTATGAATCAGGTAACCTAAGCTAGCACGCCAAACCTGTAAACCGGGTTATTGACTCCAGTAAGATTATAATTTGTTTTTTGAAAAAATATTTTTTATTTAACTACATGATAACAAAAATAGACAATTGCAAAATCAAACTTCAACCAAATACTAAGATGCTGAAAACAATAATGAAAAAAAAAATAAAAAAAGTTAAACTCGTTAGACCTTTTCTATGAAACTGTTTTTTTTTAGAATATGACAAACAAATAGACGAAAAAAAGTCAAGTTCAATAATAATATAAAAAAAACACCCCAACAAACCAATCTTGGATTCGTAATTTTTTTCTTAAAGAAACAAATTAGAAAAAATAAAAGATAAATTAAGATCAAGATATTTAATATCATAATAAGGGTAATTTACCTTGTTGAATGTAATGAATTTTTTAATTCAAAATTGAAATAGAAATCGACAAATATATAAGATTTATTAGATAAAATAAAATAAAAAAACTATTATGTAAGGCTACACATATTAAAAATATCATAATAAATAAATAATTTTTATTTCTAAAAATAAATTTAATATATAAAAAATATTAAAAAAAACTACAAGTGAATAATATGAATCTCTTAAAAAATTAAACAAATTCAATATATTTAAAAACTAATCACTATTTAAAAAAGGATAAATAAACAAAAAAATCATAGAGAAGTAAAATAAAAATTTAAAAAATATTTTAAAAAATATAAAAAAATTAAAAAAAAAAGAGAGAAAGAGCAAAGAATGAGGCCAGACCTAGCATCTGGGCCACGACTAAAGGATTTGCACGCGAGCCTGCAATGTTAGGCCCTGTCATGTGGGATTTTTTTTGTAAAATAATGTCATCCGCCCCGAATCAATTTGAAAAAAAAAAAGAAAGAAAGATGATGTGTTGTTTGGCATACCTAAATTTTGACCAATATAGTGACTAGAAAATCAGGGTGTCTGATTTTTGTCCTTTAAAATCAAATTTTCAACCCCAAACACCTAGAATCATAGTTTTTAAACTCGGTCTGGTCCAAGGCCCGGGTTTTGAGTTTTAACCGGGCCACCAGGTCGCCCGGGTCAATCTCTATTTTATTAAAAAAATCAAAACAACGTCGTTTTAGTAAAAAAAAAGTCAATGGGTTGCAACCGGGTTTTTTACTAGGTTTTGCCGGGTCACACCAGGTCATGACTTTTTCTATTTTTTCTTCAACCCGGCCGGGTTCCAACCCTGGGTCCCGGACCGGGTTTCAAAACTATGCCTAAAACACACCCTCATAACCATTTTCAACTCATTCTTAACCTCCAAAAGCACAAAAAATCAAATCAATCCAAAACCAAGAATCAACTTGTAACCCAATTTCTTTTCTAACTCATATATGTTTTTTTAGGCATTTTCAAAGTAACAAAACACCTAATTCAAACTCCCCTTGTCATATGAAACCATTTGGAATAAAAACTCTAATGTTTTGGTGGTTATAATCGTTGAAACAACGCCTTTCTCTCTAGACCAGATTTTAATGATTCTCTCTCTCTTTCCTCTCACCCAATAAAAACTAAAAATGTTGAAATTGAAGTTTAGTACATAAATGAATATTTAAAAAATACAAAGGACTGGTCACCTTACAGCAAAAAACAAATATGGGGGTAAAAATATACTTCACCAATAAATTTAAATGTGCCACTTATGTTATCCATGTAATGTAGCACTTCAGTCACTTGTCTTGCAATTCAATCCTTACCCTCTAAAAAAATATAATTTGACTCTAATTTAGGCTTAATTATGCAAAAAACAAAGTTTGAGGATCATATTAAAATTTTAAAAAAATTCCATTATTGTAATTCATAGTAAAATGTGTGAGGGTGAATAATAGTGTGGTTACAGTAAAAACATCACACCATATACATATACATATACATATACATATATATATATATATATATATAATTGAAAAATCCAAATTAAATGAAACTAAAAGAGCTCCTTTTTTATTGTAGCATCATTATTGTTCCCCATCTCACAAATCATCATGAATTACTGCAATGATTTTTTAAAATTTCTAATTTGATCCTTAAATTTTTATTTTTTTAATTTAGCTCTTTTGAATCCAAAATAGCACTCAATTGCATTATTTTTTTTTTTGGAGGGAGGGTTTAATTGAAAAACAGAAGACTGAAATGAACACAAAACAGGTAAAATAGATGACAGCTTTGAAATTTGTTTGAAATTTATATAATTTTGAATCATTTTGATGTTTTATATATATAAAAATATTATTTTAATACATTTAATCTAAGAACACTTAAAAAAAAAAACTATTAACACAGATACATCACCAAAATCTCTCTTTCAACTCCATGCATCATCATCATCCCCAATCCTTTTACATCTTTCAAAACATGTCGATATTTATGTCAAATGATATCATTTGATAAGAAGAATTAATATAATGAGTTTTTTCACCTTTAAAGTTCATGAAAAAACATATATAAACTCGAGTTGATTTTTGGATTCGAGTTGATTACAGGTTTTGAAGTGATTTTTTGATGTCATAAATAAGTTTGTCAAGGTTTTTACGATGTTTTATAGGTGTTTTGAGTAAAACAATTAGTTGAAAAACAAGTTTTTGGGTAAAAAAATCTTAAGTCCCAAATTTTTAGTAACCACAATAACAATAATCTAGGTAAATCAGATGACGTGTCATCTGATTTATTTTAAAAAAAACTTTAGGTCAAACAATATATTGTTTACCCTAGAAAAAAAAATAAAAAATAAAATAAAAGTCCAATTATGCAGGCCTACACATGGAACCCAACAAAAAATAATTACCCAAAAAACTATAATTAAAAAATCCCTATAAATCATATTCTTGACTTTCATCTAGTATACGCAATTTGTTTTTAACCCCTTGAAAGTGCAAGAAAAAATGAAATTTATGCTTACATTTCATAGTCCTAGTTTCTTCTCCATTCTCTTGAAAAACTTTATATACCTTTATTTCTTCATTACGAATATGTTTAGAGTTTTAAGAATATATTTGTTTTCAATAATATTTTATTTGAAAATTGAGATTTTTTACATGAGTGGTCTTAAATTTTTATTAGTCATAGTTATATTATTAGTCATAGTTATATTATTTGAAAAACATAATAAATTCATGTTACACTAATTTATTGTTTTAGAATCTATTTGATTTTGTGGTAGTTGTTGTTTTTTATTTTTTATTTAAAAATATATTAAAATAACTGAAAAAATAATTTGAAGAAAATAAAAAAATAAAAAAATTCTTTTAAAAATTTTTGAGCTTTTTTATTTCAAATTAAGTTTTTTTATATAATTTTGAAACATATGTTATATTAAAAATAAATTTTAAAAATAAAAAAAATTATTTTAATATATTTTTAATTTAAAAATAATTTATAAAAAAAAACTGCAAACACAGCTACAAGATCTATCTACATCATCATCATCATCATCACCCATCTCTCTCCATCACTCTTTCCATCACTCACTGGTCTTCTTCAATTCTCTCGATCTCTGGAGACCTAATCCCGAGCTGATAATACGATTCTCCACATGGCTACTGTACTTGAATCCCTCACCGTTCCTTCTCGCTCTTCTGCTGTCTTGCCTAAACCTACTACTACGCTTGTCACTGCTTTTGCTTCAACTATTAATCGGAGATCGCTTCGCTTCCCACAACTCAAAGGCCTTAAGATTCACTTTCATTCTTCATCGACTGTAAATCGCTCTCTCGGATCGGTGAGTCAGAGTAGTTCTAGACTCGCTTGTGCTGGAAGGATCGTTTGTGAAGCGCAGGACATTGCTGTTAAAGGTCCAGATCATAAATCCCATCTTTCGTTCTTTTTTTTTTCTTTATTTGTGATTTTTAATATTTTTATTTTTTAATATAAAATTGTAAATTTAGATATTGAAGTCATAAATAAGGGTTTTCTATTGAATAATTGGAATTAATTATTGTGTAGAAATGGCTCACATCTCTCTGTGTTGGAACCGCAGTGCCCGCTGTTACTGATGCAACATGGAAGTCACTTGTGCTGGAATCAGAATCCCCTGTTCTGGTTGAATTCTGGGCTCCATGGTGTGGTCCGTGCCGGATGATTCACCCTGTAATTGATGAACTGGCAAATCAATATGCTGGAAAGCTCAAGTGCTACAAGCTTAACACAGACGACTGTTCTTCAATTGCAACTGAGTATGGGATTCGAAGCATTCCCACTGTTATCATCTTTAAAAATGGTGAGAAGAAAGAGGCCATTATTGGTGCTGTTCCCAAAACTACCTTAACCACCAGTATCGAGAAATTCTTGTAATGCAGGTGGTAAGTCACAGAAGCAGCATTTCCTGCAAATAAACTCCTCTTCTCTGTTTAGCTGCCAGTGCTCCAATATATATATATATATATATATATATATATATTATCTGCCCTTGTATAGTTATCAGATGCAGCTGTATTTTCTGTTTTCTCTAGATAATCTCGGTAACTATATGTGTCTTGTCTAGTTGAATGCCTGTTTAGTAGCTTCTTTTTGCACAGTGTAGATTAATCTGCAAACTATTGGCTTATCCTTCTTTACATGCCTCATGAAGTTGGGTCAGCTAATCAATAATTGACACAAGCCTTTCAGTCTATGCGGTTCCATTATATTACCAATGCAGATTGGTTTGAAAGGCATAAAATTTCAGTTTTTTTATTTTTGTTGATTTTTTGTTTAGCTGAGGAAACCAATATGACTGAAATGATTTTTAGTCATCTCCTATGACACACATACAGAGAACTATATGTACAAGATTTGCATGAGTCGACCAAATTTTTTGAAACCAGCCTGGTCATACCATTCACTGAATCAAAATGCTCGGCCAGGGATCTTGGGGAGCTGGAGCCAATGTCTCAATAGGTGTATAGTTTTTATCTGATGTTAATATTGATTGCTGGGAATGTTTGGTCTTGGATGCTTTGAAGGAATATTGGAGAAGTTAAGTAGAGATTCTCAGTTGGCCTTGTGATATGGAACACTCTCATCCTAATTCCATAGGGGAGTCTTTGTGTGCTGATGTAAATTGATTGGGGGATGCATCAAGTTTGGAACAATTGTGTTTCAAACTGTTCTTGAATACAAGACACTTCCAATTCTTTGTATTCAAAAGCATTTTTTAATGCCAATGTAGACAACAGATGATCAATGATGAGGTGATCTGTAGCATGTGATTCTTATATTTCACATGCTTCTGTCATATGATAATCCATTTATATCTCTTTAGTCTCCAGTGCAATTTTTGTTTTTCTTAATCTGCAAGTTCTGCAGTATAAAGGAAGGGTGACTGCTTGTCAGTTAATCTAATGTTCTGTGCTTTGGTAATAGTGGGGGTGGGTCCTAGCTCTTGTTTTGGACTACCTCCTCATAGCTGCAATCTTTACCCAGTTGCTCCCTCTTGTCGGCCTTGTTTAGAGGCTTTAGTTTTCTTTCTCAAAGATGGATGAATGTTCATCTTGAGAGTAGCTTTTCGACTCTTTAAGATGTATTTCAGTGAAGAGGCTTTGAAGGCCTTTCTGAGGAGAAAAACGAGAACATGTCTCTTCATGTCAACCAGTCGACCATCAATTCATCGGATTCTAAGTTGCAATATTTGTGTGTAACCACTCCCACTACTTCAAGTCTTGGTATCTGAAATAGATGCAGGAGTGATTTGTTGATTGTGTCGGGAGTTTGGTGTGTTATCATTTGTTCAACTGTTCATTTTAGGTTAGACTCAGATGTCCTCTATTAGATTTTCTGGGGTCTTTTTATACGACCACCATGGAAAATCGGTGCTGTGCTGCAGTGACAATTGTTTCTTACAGGATTTGGATTGTGACACTGTACCCTTGCTCATTTGGAAGTGCTGTCATATATTCTTGGGCATGAAATTGTAACCATCTGAAATGTTCATTCTAGCATGAGTTTATGTATCGACTCTGCCATGGCAATACAAGACCTTGTTCTCTCCCTTGTCCAGTAATTGCTCGTATAAATGATGGTCTGATAGGACGAAGAGTACTCATTTAAGAAGGTTCTTGTTTCTGCCTTGCATGTTTTGGACTTTTGAGTGGATATTTATTCCCGTCGCCCACTTGGGCATATTTTCTGGATGGAAGCTTAGAGTAGCAACAGTGACGGATAAGTATCAAATTTCGCCTTGCTGGACTTTAGGTGCTTGTATATCAACTTGGGAATATCATGGTAATATACCCTAGGCTGATATTTCATGTTCCACATTTGAAAGATTCATACAGTTAAGTGTTGTGTGTCTGGGAATGCTGTTTTTTTCATAAATTTAAGTGTTTTTGGTTTAAAATTAATTTTTTTTATATTTTTTTTATCATCCCATAAATTTAAGTTTTTTTCTTTTTTTTATCCTCAAATCTTTTTTCCATTTGCATCCTTTTATTTTCAATTTAATGACCAATTTCATATGGTTTGCTATGGAAGGACAAGATTCAACAAAAATTAAATAATGTATAAAATAAGGAGAAACTGCGTAGCCATTCTCAAATTCGTGTGAAAAAGTTATTTTTGGTCCACATACTTTCATTTTCATCCTTTATAGTCTTTATAGTTTTTGTATTTTTAATTTTGATCTAAAAATTTATTTTATTCATTTTTAAGTCCTTAGGCTTTAAAAATGAGAGTGCTATGTCTAGCCCTCTATGTTTTTTTAATTATGTTTTTTATTAGATTTATATTTAAATGCACTATAAAAAAATTAACATTAAATTTTAATTATTATTCAAATTTTTCATATTTCTCAAATAATATTATAGGTTTTTGTGAGCATGTTAACATTTTTTTTTCCAATTATTATGTGCCTAATATGAAAAGAAAAGCTCATGGATATTCAATTAACATAATTTTTATAAAAAAAAAATAATAGTTTTTTATATGATTTTATCTTCAATCATATATTAATTATATATTAAGTACAAAGACTTTATTTTAATGTTTTTTTTTAAGAATTTCTTTTAAGATCATGATGGGTTTTTATTTAGAAAACAATGCTTGCAATTTAAAAACATGTTTTCATTAAAAAAAATCAAATGAAACATTAATAAGAAAATAGAGTTTAAATTAAAGAAATATTTTTTTTCTTCTTATTTTAAATAGCTAAAACTAGATAGGTGCCTCAAGCTAGCTTAGTTATTTTTCAACGTAAAAAAAGGATGTCAAAGTGACCCAAGTGTTCCTAAAACAAGCAAAAGAAATTTGAGCTTGACTAATTTAAATAATATAAATAAAAAAATCCAATATAGATAAATAAATTGATAAAAAATAACATAAAAAAAAGGTAAAAACAACTTGACTCTAGCACATCTAGGTTAGCATGTTAAATCTATAACTTGATCATGATACCGGGTAATTTTATCGAAAACAAATTGAATAAAATTATGAAATTCAATTACTAAACAACTCAACGATGAAAGGTAAAATCAAAAAATAAAATAAAATAAAAAAATAAAAAAAAATATGAGTCAAATCAGGTTAACCCGCTAACTCTATGGTCATGGGTAAAAGATCGGGATAACCTTATGGAAAGGAAAGTGGGGAAAAAAACATGAAGACCAATCCTCAATCAATAAAATGCTGAAGGATAAAATTAAAAAAAAATAAAATATTGAAATATCTTATTTGATAACAGAACAAAAATTAAATGAAAATGTGACAACCTCGTATAAAACAATATGGAAAAAAAAAATAGAAGCTTAATTTGTAGCAAATAAAATATTGAATGACGAGATTGAAAAAAAAATCAAAAAAGATTGAAAAATCCAACCCGAGCCCACCCGAGTCAACATGTAAAATCTACGACTTGATCAGAATATCGAGGTAACCTTGTCAAAATAAAATTGAATAAAACTATGAAGCTCAATTATCAAACAACTTAATGTTAAATGGTGAAATTACAAAAAAAAAATTAAAAAGCAACAATAAAAAAAATATATTGAGTCAACTCAGATTAACTTACTAGCCTCTTGATCATAGACATAAGATTAAGATAACCATATAGAAAAGAAAGTGAAAAAAAAAAAGAAAGCATGAAGACCAGTTCCTAATAAATTAAATGTTGAAAGATGAAATTGAAAAAATAAATTAAAAAATAACTTAAAATGATCAAAATCAACCCGTGTTAACCTTCAAAACTCGTGACCCTAGTTATGAGGCCAAGACTAATATCATAGAAGGCAAACCCTAAAAATAACAAAGCAAGTTCTCAATTAACAAAAAGCCGATAGATGAAATTGAAAAAAAAATACAATAAAAAAAGAATTCAAAACAAAGCAAATAGCAATAAAAAGAATGAGGATCAAATTTGACATTAAAATCAAATGATGATGGATGAAATTGAAAACAAAATTCATTTAGAAAAATGATAAATGAAATAAATAACAATTAAAAAAATAAAAACCATATTTGATTTAGAAATTAAATAAAACTAAATGATGATGGATAAAATTAAAGAAAAAATAAATCAAGAAAAGATATATATATATATATATATAAACAAATAAAAACTAAATTGGATAAAAAAAACAAATCATATGATATATTTATATCTTGGCAATGAGAAGAGAGATAAAGAGATGAAGACAATAAAATAGTTCACCGGAATCTAACTATTGCTCTGTTGTGCACATGTACTTGACCACCTAGAAGACCATGTTGAGACGCTTCCAATGCCGCCGTAAAAGATGATGTTTGACCATCGAACAACGACATACGCGTCATCTTAAGGTCCCTGAGCATTGCTCTTATGCTACCGCGTGCATTGCACTCATCAAGTACTTTTTGTTTTTTAAATTATATTTTATATGTATTAAAATATTAAATTGTCCTCACTCAACTTGATAATAACAAAAAAATAAAATAGTAGAAAAACAAGAAAAAAGCCCCTCGATAGAAGTTAAATAATTTTTTATTTTCAAATATAATTAAATTATTTTACCGTACTAACAAAATATAAAAAGGCCTTCCTTCCCCGATCAATTTATAAATAACTAACGAGCCATAAGAAAAAGATCATATTACCCTATGAAGGAATGATTTTTCTTATAAGAGCAAAACAATAATTGCTCTACAATTACTCGTGTATTGGTATCCAGTGAAAAATTGAGCACTTGTAGATTTTCGCTAATTTTATTTTATTAAAGTATAACTTGTTATTTTGGTTAAAAGAATATTAGCATCTAATTAAATACGAAAATTAAGGAGATTAGTTATGTTAATCTATGTATAATTATTGATTTATTTTACGAAACATGCGTATTAAATTCTCATCTTACGCTACAAATATTTCTTGATATTAAAAATTAACATCGCTGCATTGTTTGTTTTCTTCGTTATAAATTTTTTTTTTATAATCCAAAATGTTCGGGTCAGTTTATGCATACCACGACTAATTTTGGAATTCATCAAACATTTTGCAAACCTAATAAAAATGTAAGGCACCATAAAAATAATAGACATATACATAAATGCTCGAACCCAGAACATATAAACAGGATAAAGTCTACTAAAACCACTTACCTGCAAGCCTCGGTGAATTATAAATTAATTCTTGATTCGACCGGTGAAGAACATGTGAGGAGACTAGTTCCAACCTAGAAGATCCCGATGGATCAGAAGAAGACGACGACCAATGGGGACAGCTATCTTCAACAAGTCCTTTCTTGGTGAAGAAGAGAAAAGTCTCCTCGAAGAAACAGTTCCATAAATTGAAAAATCCCGAGTCCTCTGCCGACCAATGTTCAACGCCTGTGACTGTGAGGTTTCTCTTCCTTTACCAGTGTTCGATTCGCTTCAGCTGTCTAGAAGGAAGGCTGGCTTGTTCTTTCAAGGTTTCTCTCCCATGATTTTTTTTTTTATTCGAGGAAACCTTATTTCTTGAAAAGCGTATTTTATAGATCCAGATGAGAGAGTAAAATCCTAGTTGTCCTAGACTCTTACAAGAGGTGCACGTTCTGACTCGAACTCGAGACTTGCTGTGCAGATCTCAAACTCTTTACCATCACGCTACGGCCCTTGAAGACTCTTTCCTTTCAATTTAAGTAAAAACAGAAACCCCCCAAGGTTAGATCTTTGAAAAATCAATCAAATAGATAGGTTGTTGTCAAGTAGAAGCTACCTTTGTTTGTTTCCTCGTGAGAGCGTTTGGGAAGATGGCTGGCCATGCGAATCTCAAAATTTTTATTTAATTTTTTTATATATTTTTAAATTATTTTAATGTAAAAAATATTTTTAAAAAATTAAAAATATTATTTAAATATATTTTTAAATAAAATATACTTTAAAAAAACACAAACAAGGACTAGGTGCAATTTTGAGAGTAATCAAATCATTTTAATGACACTATAAAACAAAATATTAAAATAAATTGGAAAGGAGTGAGATGGCATTAAACTAAATTTCTCTAGAATAAAAAGAAAAATATTAAAAGATGAAATAAGATTTTTTTTCCTTATAAGACAAAAATATATGGCTGATAAAATGTGTCAGCGGGCTTGCTTGGCTTGCGAGGCCTAATAATGCATAGTTTTTGTTTTTTTTTATTTTTTTAAATTAACAATGTTTTATGGTTTTTTCTTTAAATTTTTTTAATTTATATTTAAATTAGTACCCCTTCTCTTTTTTATTTTGTTTGGAGAGTGACGATAATTTTTTTAGTTATGAATTTAAATTTGAAGAGTTTTTATAATTCATCAATAGTTTTTTTTTTTATCTTTTGTATGAATGGATTTTATTTTTGAAAATAAAAAAATATTTTCAGATAATATTTGTAATATATGCAACCTTGCATGATGTTTTTCTCCGCTTTTATTTTATTCGATCAATTTAATCCGTGTCTTTTTTTTCTTATCATTTGCTTGAATAAAAAACATTGTTTTAATAAATAAATTTAGCAAACACAACCAAGTAGTATCTTATCTTCGAGATTAAATATCTTGATTTACATCTGTCTTTTAATTTTTTAAATTTAATTTTTAGACATTGCTAGTGACTCTTTATTTATTTATTCGCACATGTAGTATCTTGTCTTTTGATTTTTTTAAACTATAAAAATACATTGAAAAAACTTATATATAAAATTTTTTTATAAAAAATAAAAATAAATGACTCGTGTAGTAACGCGGACCATATAATTAAGTTTATACACACACGTGTGTACACATAAAGATTGTATTAATTGATGGGACCAACCAGCCATATTCAACATTTAAAACCATAATAAATAACATTTAAAACCATAATAAATAGTTGTTTAAATCCATTTCTTGCTGCGGAAGGCATAGATCAGCTGACGAAGATCCATACACTTATTTAAAATAGAGATTAGATTAATTAAGATAAGGATTCCATCACAAAAAGGATAAGGATTCACATCGTCTGCGTGTATCCGTCGGTGATCATTTAGAAATATAATTAATGATGCTCGTAATTTTATTTTATTCCTCTTAATTATAATAGGGAATATATAATTCATTGCATATGTATGAACTATTATGCTTATACCATAATTAATTATTAATAAGATAGAAAACTATGTGATTTTATGGTCGCATTGTGTTTTTTTTTAAATAATTTTTTTTTAAAATTAATTAATTTTTATTTTTTTATTTTTTTGATGTACTAATATAAAAATAAATATTAAAAATAAAATAAATATTATTTTAATATATTTCTAAAGAATAGAAAACTATGTGATTTTGTGGTTGTATTGTTTTTTTTAATTAAATTAATTAATTTTATATCTTTTATTATTTTGATGTACTAATATTAAAAATAAAAAAATATATTATTTTAATATATTTCTAAATGATAGAAAACTATGTGATTTTATGGTCGTATCGTTTTTTTAAATTAAAATTAATTAATTATATATTTTTTATTATTTTGATGTACTAATATAAAAAATAAATATTAAAAATAAAAAAATATTATTTTAATATATTTATAAATAAAAAATACTTTAAAAAATAATCAATAACACAATTCTCAATAATACCATAACCCTGTGAGAAGATTGCATATGTATGAATTATGATGCTTATACCAGAATTAATTATTAATAAGATAGAAAACTATGTGATTTTGTGGTTGTATTATGTTTTTTAAAAAATAATTTTTTTAGAATTAATTAATTTTTATATTTTTTTATTATTTTAATGTACTAATATAAAAAATAAATATTAAAAATAAAAAATATTATTTTAATATATTTCTAAATAAAAAATACTTTAAAAAATAATCTTTAACACAATTCTCACTAATAACATAACCCCGTGAGAAGTTCTCTTGCTTTTTTGCAACAACAAATAAGTGAATGCATTTAATATTAGTAGTAGTGATAGTAATAGTAATAATAATAATAATAATAATAATAATAGCTAATTCAAGATTCGAGGATATGATATTAAGGATATATAATCATTTTTTTTTCTAAAATAAAATATATTTTCTTTGTAAAAAGGTAGAATTGCTAGTTGTGTAGCAAAAAACATTTTCTCCATTATTTTTTGCGTATAATAAAAATACGGCAGAAAAGTGTTTGGGCAAACCTCTGTATTAGTCCCCCAGCTATGCACCGATTTTCAATAAGGTGCCAAATCTATACATTTTATCAATCGAGTCCCAAAAATATCCGACATTCGTCAATCAAGTCCTCCCTCCATGTCCATTAATTTTTCCATCTACATTGCATATCTTGTGCAACAATAAGATTCTGCTTCGAGAAAATATAACTTGTATTAGAAAAAGGAGGATCTTAAGCAAGAGACTTGAATATAACTTGTAAAAAGGGACTAAATTATAAACAAATTTAAAAATACAAGGATTAATTATATATTTTTAAAACTCTAAGGTTGAATTAATAAATCCTGTTAAACTACAAAAACTAAGTCAAAATATATTTAAAACTCGACGCACTTGCTAAGATCTAAAGAGCTATATTTATGTTGTTTCCTGTTAAAAAATAATATAAATTATATTTTTTAAAAAATTAATATGGTATCAGAATCTTAATAATAAACCAAGTTTAAATTTTATTATTTTTATTTATTCAATAAAAATTAAAAATAAAATAGTATAAGTTGGTGGAAGCTTGAAGAGATAATTTTTATTTTAAGAAAAATAAAAAGAATTCCTGCTGCGTGTAGAGAAACATGGTACCTTTTTCCGAACGTTCTAATACAGTGGGCGGTTGGCTGCTGTCCAGTGTCTAGAGAAGAGGTTGGTAGGTGCGGTCCAAGGTGGCTATAAGTAGACCCAGAGCATTTCAATTCAACCCTTGGCCTTGAATTAGCCAGGAGCTAGAAGTCAGCTTATCTAGATTGCTGTGACTCAATTATGCTCCCATTATTCTTCTCTTTATTTTCACCCTTCCTTTTCTTACAAGTTAGACGAGTTGAATCCTTTTACGGGCTTTACATCTCATTCATCAGAGAGAGGTGTAAAATGGAAGCTAAAAGCAAACAATTCTATGCATTTAAGCTTCTTTTTTTTCCTTTTCATAGCAACTCCAATGAAACTACTAATGACGTGATTGAGAGTATAATTATGTTTTTTAAAATGTTTTTTATATAAAAATATATTAAAATAATATTTTTTTTATTTTAAAAAATTATTTTTGATATTAGTACATCAAAATGATCTGAAAATACTAAAAAGATATTAATTTAGAACAAAAAAAATTATTTTTTTTAAAAACACTTTTAAAACGCAAAAATAAACTAGTTGGTGATGTTTTAACAATCTAATAGCTCTATTTTTTGCACGATAAAATAGTTATTGATGTTTTAATAAAATGTGTAGAAATAATATTTTAGTGGGAGAAAAGCTATTTTATATGTTGATTTAGACCCTGTTTATTTTTGCGGTATAGCTTAGAAGCAAAACAAAAGAGTTTGTTCTATATTAAAACCCAAGAATATTGTAATTATAAAAAAACATTTAAAATATTTAATATTTACTTGTCAAAGTTTCACTTCTAAAAGGTTATTACAACTATATGGATGTAATAAAAAAATTATAATAAATTTTTTAGGTTTTTTTTATAGGAATAAAATATTTTTTATTCACTTTGAAGAATAAGAGATTTTTTCTAGCTAGAAGAGAACAATCAATTTTCTTTTATTTTCTTATTTTTGGAGAAATAACAAAATATTCCTTATAGGTAGAACTACTAACTTTAGAACATCACCAAAAATAGAGTTTGAAAAGAAACGAAACGAAACGAAGTGATATATGATGACACGTAATTCACACGTGGTGGAGTATAAGCGGTCCAGAAGCAACGCTCCTAGGTAGCAGCAAATCTATGTACCCCCACCCACAGACAGACGGACATGTAATAAGGAAAGGCCCACTGTTTTTCTTTCTTTTAAATTAATTTATATATTATTTATTTATTTTTTATCCTTAACATCCTTCCTTATATACGTTGTTGATCCTCTCCATCCTCAAATCTCTCTCCCTTCTCTTTCCAGAAACTCACATCCTCTTGCGTTAAAGAGACTGCATTATAGTTTCTGCATTATTTTAAAGGGCATTCTTCTGTTTCTTCTTATTCAGTTTTTACGTAATAGGTATCATCTCCTTCTCGCTTTTCTTTTTGTAGGGTTGTTTTCTTGTTTTGAGTTTTTATTCAATAAACTTTGCGGGGATTTTTTTGATGTCAATTTAGACTTTGATTTGTTTCTGAGTATTTTAATATTGGGGTTTTGATCTCTTTTGTAATCGTGATAGAACTGTAGTTTTTTTTTTTGGTGGGTGTTCTGGAATGGTGAGAGAAATTAAGCTGCTAATGCGTAATTGTTTTTCTCTTGGATTATCTGTATGTTTCTTTCAAAGTTTTGTTCGATACTTTTTGAGTCAGAAGTTATTAAAGCCTTTTGCTTTCGGATAGAAAAGATAATGAGTTTTCATGTTTTTCTTAATCTCAAGATTTAAAACTATGATTGGTTCTTTTTGGCTGTCAAACTTCTTCTTGATTTTATATGTTAAGAGGATAAAAAAAATAGGTCTTTGAAAGCAATTTAGTGACTACCCTTTTGGCACTTTTCAATGTGAAAGAATCTGAGTGCTTTAGAAATCAGTTTAATTGTAGAAGAAGACCCTAATTCATGGCCCAAAACATTGCACTGTTCAGTATTTTTTGGACCAGAAATTTGTAATTGGGAGCATATAAGTTTATTACAGGTTTTAGACAGCTCCAAGTGGCCCTCTGATCTTAAGGTGCTAGGTATGTAATTAAGATTGGTGAACTCAACATAAACTATTCCGCTGCTGTTCCAGTCATCTACCTCTTGACCTCTTTATTTGCTTGGAAGACTAATTGTAACCCGTAGTTTTGTTCTTCTCATAAATGGTTGATGGGTTGAGGAATCTTCTTACATGGCTCTTCATTTGATTAACTTCAAGCCAATTCTTTGTCCTTTTGTAGTATTCCACTTCAAAACTTTAGCCTTTTGCTGTTTGAAACTTTAGCTCTCCCCCTTTATTATTTGCTTGTTCTTATTTGGATGCTTAACTTATCTGTGTTTGAAACTTTAAATATCTGGTCTCTGGGAAGGAGTATTATTGGCAATTGAACTGTATTGCATACAGCGGATACTTTTTTCTCTGGAATATTTCCTTTTTCTTTTGTTTCTGCCAATAGATGGTTCTTGCTTTATGTTTCTGGGTCTCTCACGCATTGTCACACGCACATAGTTTGTGCACTTGCAGAATGGTCTCTCTATGAATATTTATATGCTAAGAAACCTTGTTTTTAATGCAGAACGTGTGGATATATATGGAACATCACTTCTTTGATCACGAGGCACATTTTGAATCTGAGGAAGTTGTTGGACCCGAGCAGAAATATAAATCCATCCCAGCCCCAGCAGCAGTCTCAGACAATGACAGTGACCTTTTCGAATGCAATATATGCTTAGACTTAGCACATGACCCTGTTGTCACCTTCTGTGGTCACCTATATTGCTGGCCATGCATGTACAAATGGCTCCATGTTAAAACCTCCTCCCCTGATGCTGTTCAGCAGCAGCCAAGCTGCCCAGTCTGCAAGGCTGCTATTTCCCCAACTTCATTGGTTCCCCTTTATGGCCGCGGCCCACCCTCATCAGAATCAAAATCCATGGGATCATCGGTGGATGCAGCCTTACCCCGTAGGCCACTCCCTTCGGGATTGAATACTGCGAGTACAAATACTTCACGTCAAAGTCGGCAGCCTCATTCAAATTCTTTCAATCCACAGTCTCAGTCGTTTCAACACCAACAATACTTCCATGATCCTCATGGAGATTATGCGGCCATGACCTCATCAAACCTTGGGAGTACGGTAATGACAGGTTTTTTCAATCCAATGATGGGGATGTTCAACGAGATGGGGTGCTCAAGGATTTTGGTACATCAGTCACGAATATGTTTGCCCACCCTTACACAAATCCTCTCATGGGAAGTAACAATCCTAGGATGAGGAGGCAGGAAATGCAGCTTGATAAATCTCTAAACAGAGTGTCCATCTTTCTTTTTTGCTGCTTCATTCTGTGCCTTCTCTTGTTTTGACTAGCTCTTATTAGAGCTTTTGTATATAGGTGATGAACATACACACTGCAGGGACAATCCGCTGTAAAGTTTTTTCTTGTAACTCTCTTTAGGAGATTTTCCTCCACATTTTTGCACAACTCGTTGCCATTCTTTATGTTGGCCTGCCATTTTTCCTGAGCTGTCTTTTAGATTATTGAGTGCTGAAGATCCATTTCCTACAGTTCGAAAGTTAAAGAGAGGAAAATTGACAACCTTTGAATATCAACTAGTCAGGATCACACGCAACCGGTATTCCAAATTGGTGAAGGAAATGAGTGGTAAATTCTAAGAAAAACTAGGATGTCACCCTCGGAAATCTTAAACCATAAGCTCTTGACTTATTCCAAGTTCTGCAGTCTGTTTAATTATACAGGTCCCTCATTGCCTGTGATGAATTATTGAAGATTTTCTTCTTACCAGGAATCCCTTAATTGGTTTAGATCTTAGGTTCTTTCATTTGCTTTAATTAATTAGTCAGTAACTAAACTAGTTGAGCAGTCTCTAGTGTTCCAAATCTTGTATCGCTGTTTTAAAGTTCCTTGATTAGCTCTCAAACCGAGGGGTACTGCTTTCCAAAGCAAAATCTAAATGGTTTCGTGTTTCTAATATAATACAAGTATACTTGTTGGTCAAGAAAATCTGAGAGGTACCTGCTAACTTCTCAGTCTAGGCTAATCCTGTCTATCTATTATTTACCGAGAAAATTTTTTAAATATTTATAAATTATTTATTGGTTATTCATTAAATAAAAAAATTAAATATTTATAAATTATTTATCAAGTTTGAAGTATTCAATAAGTTATTATTTATTAATTAATAAAAAATAATATATATATATATATTAAATGATAAATATTATTCATATATCAAGTGAAGCCCTCTAAACCTTTGGAAAAAAAAAACAAAGAAAAGAAAATGTATTTTTTTTAATATTTTTTTCTCTTTATGTAGTAATAGATTTATATAAACTTGACATATTATAATAAAATATTATGACTATTAAAAAAACTATTAAAAAAATTATATAACTGTTAATGAAATAATTATATTTTAAATTGAATTGAATAACTATTATTGAATTTTATAACAAGTCACAATTATTAAAATTAATTATAAAATAAAAAAATAAAAAAAAATTAATTTTTTTGATATTATAAATATCCATATAACCGTATTAAAAAACAAACTAGAAAAACTCATCTATCATTACTTTTATTTAATTTATTATACAATAAAAAAATTCACGATTATAAATACCTAAAAAAAAATTATTTCTTTGCCATATGAGATAAAAATCTGTCTTTCTTTATTTACTTTTAAAATTACACCAAGAACAATTGCCCTGCCCTCCTTAAATTTTTTTAGCTCCGCTATGTTTTGGGCTTTGAACTCCGTCATTTATAGTCCCCGGATTTAGCAAATATTATTTTGATACCATGTGTATGGGAATATTATATGAATCCTAGAAATTAAACGAAGTGAAGCTTTTTCAATACTTTTTTGGATTTTAAATAGGAGTGTTTGGCACGTTTTAAAAAATTTTAAAATTTTTATTTTAAATGAAATTTTATTTTATGTTTTTAGATCGTTTTGATATATTAATATAAAAAATAATTTTATTTTAATATATTTATAAATAAAAAATATTTTAAAACACTACCACTGTAATAATCCTAAACAGTTTTAATTTTTAGTTAGCTAGGCTGTAATTCCTACATTAAAACCAAATTAAAACATCCCATTAATTGTTATTCCTCAGTGTTCCTAAAAAAAAAAAAGGAATAATCCCCCCTCAAGCAAAAGTTATTATTTACTGGTTTATTTATTTTTGTCTTATAAAAATATTTTTGAAGATTTTTAATTTTTTTTTTATTTTTTTATATGTAATTTTAAATTATTTTGATGTATTAATATTAAAAATAAATTTTTTAAAATAAAAAACATAATATTTTAATATATTTTCCAACAAAAATATTTTAAAAAATAACAATTATTACCGCCTTTATAAACCCATTCATATGAAAGATACACAAAAGAGTTAAATTAAAGTTCTCTACAATAAGCCTTAGTTTAGAAGATGGATAGTATCATTATCATATTAATAGCTAGACATAGACACACCTTCAAGTGATTTATTATGTATTTGAAAGTGTGGCAGTAATTGCTTTTCAATATTTTTTATTTTAAAACATATCAAAATAATTTTTTTTTATTTTTTAAAAATTATTTTTGACATCAATACATCAAAATATCTGAAAACATCAAAAAAATATCAATTTAAAACAAAAATAAAAATAAAAAAATTTTAGTTCTTTTAAAAAAAACTTTCGAGATGCAATACAAACGCAATTCAATCACATGGCAGGCTATAAGCATCACATGCATTTGCTGAGGGTGTTTGACAGTGTAGTTGCGGGTACTTTTCAAATAACTTTTCGTGCCAAAATGCATGCCAATGATTTTTTTTATTTTTTAAAAATTATTTTTGACATCAGCACATCAAAACGATCCAAAACATACAAATCATATTAAATTTTAACAAAAAAAAAATTTCAAAATTTTTGGGAACACAGCCGCAGCCGCGTTCCCAAACATTACCTTAGTACTTGCTATGTTCATGGGGTGCATATTTTCCGTACTTTGTGAAAAAAGTATTTTTATTTAAATTCAATTTCATTAATTATCTACCCGGAAAATCCTCAAGCAAAAAGAAAAGAAAAAGAAATATCCATATTCGGAGTAAGAAATTAAAGCATGGATCCAGATTCTAAAATAAACACCCGACAACCGTGTATATTGGCATCTGGTAGTCTATAAAATGGAGGCACTTAATTTCTTCATTAATTTTATGTATTATGGTTTCTGAGATTGTTTACAAAGGAAAATCTATCCTTTCCTCACTCTTTCTGTTTTGGTTTGCCATTTTTTATGGGGAGATGAGTTGTCATGTTTTATAAATGTTATTTTTATTTAAAATTCATGTTTAAAAAAGATAAAAAAAAAACATGGTAATAATTTAATATTTTTAGACTCAATTACATGTCGAGACCCGTAAATATAGCTTTGATTGATTTCTAGACTCAACATCTCACCGAGCTCAAATAAATATAAAATTAATGATACTTTTAAGTTTTTTATTGAGTTATAAGCTTTTTTTTTTATCATAACTCTTAATATTAAGGTAGTACATAAAAGTTTTTTAAAAGAACCTCTTTTTTAATAATAAACGCTGAAATTTTTTTATATAATTTTGAAATTCGGCCTGGCGGGTCGATCCAAAACCTGGCCGACATGGAGTTGAAACCAGGACGGATTTAAAAAAAATAAAAAAAGACAAAACCTGGGATGACCCGGTTACAACTCTGTTAATGATTCTATTCATTGTTAATTCAGCACAATGCAATCCAATCCTGCATCAATATAGCAAATTTTTCGATGATAATATAAAAACCGATCAATTTAGTGATAAAATAGATAAAGTTGTTTGAGGTATTGATTTTCATTGTATGATTTCCTTTCCCAAAAACAAAAAGAAAAAGAAAATTTGAAGAGTATGAACAGTGCATGATTTATCAAAGAGGTCCCTGGTGGCTCTCTTTTGCTGCACATGTTTAAACGATTGAGATTGATTAATCCAAACAATCTTAAACCTAAATCCTTATATTAATTTTAATATTTTGTATTTGTTTAGTTGTTTTTTAATTAATTTTATGGTTATTTAATTTATAATTTTTATGTTATAAATTTATTAGTTGTTTTATAATTTGCACTTTCTCATAAAATTTTAATAAAAAAATATATTTGGTTATTATTATATAAAAAAAATATCATTGTCTTATATTTAAGAAATAGATACATTGCTTCGCAAATATTATTATAATAATTACTATTTTAATATAGAAAATTATATTATTATTTTTTATAATACTAAAAAATCTAAAAAGTTCAATATCTAAACTTTAAAAGTTTAAAATAAAATATATAAATTAAATTAAATTTAATTTGATTTGCTTTGAGAACAATTAGTAATCCTCAAGTAAAGTTTTCACCTACTTTGTAATTAAATTTTAAAAATATTTAAATTTTAAAATTATATTTAACATCCTGAAACCGAAATATATTATTACAATAAATTAAAAAAAAAAAAAACATGATGCCAACCAGAACTCTACCAGATCAAAGGCGAGTCGAGTTCGATAATTTTATGAGAAAGTAGGCTCGAAGTCCTAAGAGGAGTGAGCTTCCCACCTGCTTAAACCCCTCTAAAACCCTAATCCTAAGTTACTCTTCCAAATCCTTTAATTAACCCAGAAAAACTACCATCCACTCTCTTCCTTCACTGTAATCACTGAATTCTGGATTTCCCTAAATGGCAGCGCTATTCTCTTCTCTTGTAAATAGAACCCAAAACCTGGTAGCAAATGCAATCATGAGAAGATCATACTTCAGAAAGGCAACAACTCAAAGGAACAACCTTTATTCTAGAATCAGTCCACTTGGTGACCCACGTATCAGTTTGGCTCCAGTGCTTGATCAGTGGGTTGAAGAGGGCAAGAAAGTTAAAGACTACGAGCTTCGAACAATTGTTAAAGGCCTTCGTGAACGCAAACGCTTTAAACAAGCTCTTGAGGTTAGTGGCCAATGAGTGACTTGATTTTGATACTCTGCAACCAAAACCCTTGTTTGATTGATGAGAAACTTGGGGGGAAGGAGAGGAAAATAAATGTAGTTTTGTGTTGGATTGTGTTTTGTATTGTAGAAATGGATAATTTTTACTGAATTTCGGTGCTTGGTGCTACTTTTTTAATTATGTCTGCAGTTGTATTTGCTAATGGGAAAATGTAAAGAAAAACTGAAATATTTGTTTGTGTTTTTCATGCTTGTTGGGTTCATTTGATTAGGATCAGGGAGCTTTTGACTTCTTGTATTGCTCTCAATAAATGAATGGACAAATAACAAGTTGAATTTCGTTAAGTTGGAACTTGGGAGGAGGAGTTTTCTGGGATTGAACAACTCGAGTGATGGCTCATTTGGCCTTGTTTTTAATTAAGGCTTGTGTATTCTCTAGAAACGTGGAAAGTGAAAAGGGGAAGCTCAGTCTGATATCTAATGCCGGTTTATTCCTTGAGACTAGCGATAATGATGTTAAATCAAAATCAAGAAAGTGGAATTTAAGATGAAATAAAGCAAATATATTCAATTTTGCTTCCTTTCTAATAGCTGTTGCGGAGCTACCTTTTTCTGCCTTAAGTGTTTGTAGCTTTGTTAATTCCATTTGAGCTCAATACTAACAAGTCACCAAGATTCGTGAATGATAGGCCTTAGCATTCTTAAAAATGCCATTACTCAGTTACTTCCTGCTGAAATCGGTTCTTAGGAATTAGAGCACGAGAAAGTCATACCATTCAAGCATTTTTTGTATGAATTGGCTGCTCTCAGGTCTTCAACCCGTGACCTCTTTGTTAGGCCCGTGCATTATATTTCTCCATCAAATGGGGGGAATTGTACAGATCCTGATGTACTGATGTAAGAATCCCAAGCAACCATCCAGGCATGACTTAATTTGTTTATTGTGTTCTTGTTTGCAGATCAGGCTTGAATTTTGAATCTATTTGGTGAATCATTGCTAAACCAGATGTTGTATTAATCTTTTGCATTATTGTAGTTTTTTTCTATTTGATGCATGGGAAATAGAGGGATTTATCCTCATGGGGCTGGTCTTAGTGGTACTGAAATTTCTTAGATATCAGAGCTTGTTTAAAAGTAATCATCATAATTACTGTGTTTGTATATACATTGTAGTTTTATTTATTTGATGCTATGAACCTCTCTTGTGAATCTGTGTTCCATAGACCAATGTCCTGTGTGTTGGAATTATTGTGCCTCTTACTAACAATCACTATTAAACACAGGGAAAAGAGGAACTTTTGAAGTGCTCCGCATTCCTTTTCTTTTCTTTTCATATTCATTCAATTTCTCAAACCCTTGCTTTAACATATTATTATGCCAATATCTGAACATATCTCTTGTATCGAAGACCTGAATGCTAAATTTTTCTTAGCGCCAGGTAATGTCTGAATCTTGACTGGCACTTTCAGGTAAAAGGTTCAACATCTCTTAATATTTTTTGTTTGGATCCTGGTCTGTGCAGGTTTCTCAGTGGATGAGTAGCAACAGGCTCTGCAATTTCTCACCATCTGACGATGCTGTGCGGCTGGATCTGATTGGCAAAGTTCATGGACTGGAATCTGCTGAGAGCTACTTCAAAAACTTGGATGAAAAGGATAAAATTCACAAAACATATGGTGCTCTTTTGAACTGTTATGTCAGAAGTGGTCTTGTTGAAAAGTCCCTTTCCCATGTGCAGAAGATGAAGGAGCTGGGTTTTTTTTCCACTGCTTTGAACTACAATGATCTCATGTGCCTCTATGTGAACACTGGCCTGCTAGAGAAAGTTCCTGATGTGCTTTCAGATATGAAGGAGAATGGCATTTCCCCTGACCTTTTCAGCTACAGAATTTGCTTGAAATCTTATGGGGAAAGATCTGACTTTGATAATGTGGAGAAAATTCTACAAGAAATGGAGAGCCAGTCGCATATCTCCATGGACTGGAGAACATTTGCTACAGTAGCCAATATCTATCTAGAAGCAGGTCTGAAAGAGAAAGCACTTGTCTACTTGAAAAAATGTGAAGAGAAGGTTAATAAAAATGCACTAGGCTACAATCATTTGATTTCGCTCTATGCAAGTCTTGGGAACAAGGATGAGATGATGAGGTTGTGGGAGCTTGCAAAAGCCAACTGCAAGAAGCAACTCAATAGAGATTATATAACCATCTTAGGATCTCTAGTCAAGCTTGGTCACCTTGAAGAAGCTGAGAAATTGCTGCAGGACTGGGAATCATCTTGCCAATATTATGATTTTCGAGTTCCAAATGTCGTCCTGATCGGGTATTCGAGGAAAGGTTTACCTGAAAAAGCCGAGGCAATGCTTCAAGACATAATAGAAAAACAAAAGATGAAAAATCCAAGTAGTTGGTCTATTATTTCAGCAGGGTATATGGATAAGCAGAATATGGAAAAGGCTTTTGAATGCATGAAAGAAGCTCTGGCTGCAGAGACAGAAAATAACGGGTGGAGACCGAAACCTGCAATGATATCCAACATATTGAATTGGCTTGGTGATAACCGGGACGCCCAAGCAGTAGAAGCATTTGTGGGCTTGTTGGAGAATAAGGTCCCAAAAAGTAGGGAAATGTATCATGCGCTCATCAAGTCGTATATCAGATGTGGGAAAGAAGTGGATGGACTTTTAGAGAGAATGAAAGCTGCTGATAATATAGATGAAGATGAGGAAACAAAGACAATTCTTAGTTCAAGACAGCAAGTATAACGATTGAGTCGCTCGATTTTACTGGTTCTCCCCAAATTCTTAGACTAGATGCTGCCAAATCCTGGCAAGGTGCATGTGCACATTCAACCAAGTAGTGAAAAGGGCTTTCAGATTCTTCGACAATCTAGCTTCAGCTTTCAAATTTGTATGGAGAAATATTTGAATCATTTCCCTTCCCCTCAAAATTAATCATTGGGAAATTATTTTGTTAAATATTGAAAGTAATTAGCAGTAAAAAATGTTGATCCCCACAAACACTTCTCTAATATTTTCATGGATTTACTCTGCTTAGAATTACGTTTTATAATGTTTTTTATAATATTTTTATATTGTTTTAATGGAAGATAATATCAAAAATAAATTTTTAAAAATAAATATACAAACACCATAATAATTAGAAACAACACCCACAATGAAATGGGCTTTTATAAGTTTTCACTATTGGTGTAAGCCCACTTTCCTTTTGCTTTTTTTTGGTTGAAAAAAAAATTGTGGGGTTGGAACTAGAAACTACACGCTGGAGGAGTTCGAAGTTTTTTCCGGTCTTCTAATTTTAATTAGAATCCAAACAGGGCACTATCTAGCTCGAGCTCACTCAACCATAATCTACTTTATAAATCTCACTTATCTTCCACAGAACCTAAAACCCACGAGAGGAGAAAAAAATGGCCAAAGATGAAAACGGCACCGCGTCGGATAAAGGCGGCGACGTCGTAGAAAGCAGCGGAAAATCAAAAGACAAATCTCGAAAACAAAATTCCGAATCCGAAACACATAGAAGGAGGAGAGCGCGAGATAGCACTGATTCCGAGTCGGAGTCAGAATACGAAGACACCAAACGCAGAAAATCGAAGCGAAAGTCACGGAAACGGAACAGAAGTAGAAGAAGCTCCGATTCGGAGCCGGAATCAGAGTCGGATTATTCGAGTGAGAGTGAAGAATCGGAGAGGAGAAGAAGGAAGAGGAAGGAGAGGAAAAGAAGGGAAAGAGAGGAAGAGAGGGAAAGGAAAAGGAGGAAAAGAGAGAAAGAAAAGAAGAGGGAAAGGAAGGAGAAAGAAAAGAAAAAGAAGGAGAAAGGGAAAAAGGGAGCAGTTACTAATTCATGGGGCAAGTATGGGATTATTAGAGAAACTGATATGTGGTATGATTTTTTTAGTCTTTCTTTAATAAAAAAATGTTTTTTTTTTTTTTGTAATTTTGAAGATGCAGTATTATGAAGTGTTGTGTGTGTTAAAGTAGATGAAATTTGAATAATAATAATTTTAGGGTTCGGAAATGGGAAATTAGATCATTGTAGCAAGTTAGTGGAGGTAGGATGTATAGGCCTATTGCGATGGATTTTTCAGTTTTTCTTCTTCTTCTTCTTCTTCTTCTTCAATGAATTGAGAGTTTGGGCTTGCTTGCCAGCTCGCTCTACAAATTTTACTACTTTTCCTTCCTCTTCTTGTTTTTTTCTGTTTGCTTGTTTGGGTGCCTTGGACAAAATTTTGTTAAGGAAAAGTAGTGGAAATGAGAAACCTGAAATCACAGTAACTTAGTATCAGGGTCATATTAAGGCCTATAGAATTGAGCTGTTTATGTTTTTACATCATCATATGTTGAGATTTTGGTCTGCTGGAAGGGTTTGGGTAATAAATATGCAGTAGAAATTTTGTCATTGACGCTTTTTTGTTACGAAATTGTGAAAGCTATGCATATTTTATGCTGCTCGTTTGTTTTATTGATGGCAAATTCAGTTAAGAGAATATGTTGAAGTTTGAATATTTGATGTCCAACAGTTATTTTGGTAATGTTAAATACAAAACCTTCATTTTGAAAATCTTGGACTTTACTTTTTTACTTGATCTGTACAAGAATCTAGGTCTAATAGAGTTGAGTGATTTGGCTTTTTGTCACATGAGGATTTGTACCTCAAAGTTGGTTGGATTCTAGGTTTTGTAACTTCTGTTTCTAAATCTTTCATCTTGTGCGTAAACCATTGGTTGAGAATTACTAGTTTTCCCTTGGGCCAACCTTATTTTCAAATGTTCACACTCCATTTAATAAATTAGGTTAGACAAACATAAGAGACCTAGGTTCTCGGGAATGCTAAATTAGTGGCTGGGAGTAAATTGACATGTTAAGAATGTTTCCTCGATTCATCTTCCATGTTGTTGACATGTTAAGAATGTTTCCTTGATTCATCTTCCATGTTGCTTCACATGTTATGCTGTTTCTTAAGCTTCATTCAGAGTTTGAGGTTGCTGTTGATGTTATTAAACTTGTTTCAATACCACTTCCATTTTCCTGTCAAATCATATTGTCTGATAAATTCTATACTTGCTTTAGATTTTATCCTTCTTTTGCATAACTGTACTCCAGTGATCTTATATATTAATCTCTATTTTGTAGGAATAAACGACCAGAGTTCACTGCATGGTTGTCAGAAGTGAAACAGGTATTTGTTTTATGGTTTTTCTATTAACCCATGCTACGTTTTATATATATATATATATATATATATTTTTTTTTTTTTTGGGGAGGGGGGGAGTTATTTATAGGCAGGTGGGGATGGATTGAAACTTGAAATTAATGATGTTAATTCTGTGAATTCTTTTATATTCTGTTTATCCTACTTCTGTGGACCATGCTATTTGGAGCTATAGGTCATGTTTTAATTGTTTGGATCTCTTTAAAGGTGAATCTAGAAACCCTGCCAAACTGGGAAGAGAAGCAAATGTTCAAACAGTAAGTACATAAAAAATTCTTGATTCCATGCATTTCTTTCATCAGAGAAACAACTGATGAAATATAGCTTAGTATGCAGCTTTGGTGCAACTTTCCAACTGAATTTTGAGTACTGTCTTAATTTCTTAGTGTCAATGATTTTACAGATTCATGGAGGATCATAACACGGCAACTTTTCCTTCCAAAAAGTATGTATCTGATATCACATGGATGCTTATACACTCTCTTCAGTTGTGGTACTCCTTGAAAGGAACTTTGAATGTTTTATTATGAAAATAATACAAGGCAATAACGTTACTAGGTAAAAAGGAAAAGGACTGGGTGGGATTGGCGAATGGTCTATCCCTGCTGCCAATTTAAATTCAGTTAAAACCATGAGAAACTGTTATTATATTAGTTAGATTTTACAAAGAATTGCTCCATTTTTGTGGTTTCAGATATTATAATCTTGATGCTTATTACCAACATAAAATGGAAAAGGAACTGAAGAAAGGTTTCAAGAAGGTCATGGCATCAGAGCGTACTGTATTTAATGATGAAGAACAGCGTCGGTATGTCACTCTTCACAATCTCAGTCTAATAAATTGAAAGGGATCTGGCATTCCATTTTTGTTGCAGTTTTCGTAGGTTGTTACATCTAAATGCTATTTGATTTATATACTGCCATACTTGCTGCTGCTATCCTTCTAAGAATCAATTTTCCATACACATGCATCATTCCCTGTTCTTTCTCATTGTTCTTAACCTTGATTCCAAGTTCTTGGTCACATGTTAGCTTTCCTCACTCCTCACTCTCTCTTTAGAGTTTGAAAATGTGGAGATTTTCCATAGAATGTTAATTTGTGTTTTGTGAGCTAATGGTTTAATCTGGTTTAATATGGCTGATTTTATACCTGTAAATATGTTTTGTATGTTTTATTTTCTTGCAAAACTAGTCTGAAATGGCTATGCATCCTGAAGTTCTTTAAGTTGATCAGTTAATCTTTGCTAGGGACCTCAAACTAAATAAACAAGTACACCTGTAATTCCACACTAGGTAATTTGAACTAGTTATGAACTGCTGAAGTGCAGAACATAAGAAAAAAATTACATTGATTGTCTTTCAAGTTTTGTTACCAATGCTGGTTTCGTTGACTGAAAACCATGACAGGTTTATATTTTTGTTTTTGTTTTTTTCCAATTATTTTCATTCATTTCTTCCAGGCAAGAACTAATGCGAGAACGTGAAAAGCAAAAGGAAGCAGAGGTGGAAGCCTTAAAGTGTTCTATGCAGAGTGGAATGGTTAGCGTCCTTTCCCTTTCTAATTATGGATTATTTGTTGAAATCTAGATGCGCTAGGAAATTATGCTTGTCTCATCGACTTGATTTGAATAGGCACAAGCAATGAAAGAACAAGCCCAGCTGAGAGAAGAGATGGCTTACCAGTACAAGCTTGGCAATTTTGAGGTGATGAAAACAATCTTGCTTTGTCTTTGCTGTTCAATTATCTTTTTTCTCCAGCTTATCATTGATAAGTCACATTACATTTATAGGCTGCGGCTGCTATTCAAAGAAGGTTGGACCCAGATGTTGCTATGTGAGTCTTACTAGCTTTAACGCGAAAGCCTAAACTATTACATATTCATGTATTTCTCATCTTATAACATGCACATGGATCCTGACCACCAAGCTGCCAAAGATATCACTTCTGGTGTTGATATTTATAGTTGACTGCCAAGGAAAACAAATGGATCATCTTAATGTTTTGGGGCTTAGGCATTTGTGTTTCTCATCATCTATGCACTTCCAGTTTTTGCAGCTACATAGGAATGCTGTATTTAGCAGCCATTGTATCAGCAGTAATGTTAATTCTGATTTTTCTACGCATTGCAAGTGTTCCTACCGCATGCCATCTATGTGCAACGAGTTGTGTCAACTTTTGGGACGGGTTTAAGTTTCTAGATGCAAAAGTGGAAGTTCTGTGCTAGGCTGTGTTGTCTTCAAAGCTTACTTACATGTTAGGCATCACCATCCAACAGATATATTCATCGAAAAGTGAACATAAATTAGCACACCCCAATACAAAGAGAAGACGATGATGCACAACTGATGTAGATTCTGTTTCCTCCACTCACTGTTCTCTGTTTATCTTAAGCTTCTTGTAGAGCGCACAAAATTAAGGAGATAAAAAAAAGAAGGGAAATTAAATAGTCGAGACCACAATTCCTTGAGCACCTTTCCTTCACAAGCAAGCAGCATATTTTTCCAGCGCCAGGCATGCTTGTATTACATGAAAGGTACCGGTAGCTTTCAAAGTTCTACAGGAACATATGCTGGGTTTGTTGACCAAATGAAGGGAAACAGCAACAACTAAAGTGAGAAAAAAAGGGACTCGGCGTATGCTAAATTTCTGTAAAGAAGCGTCGACAGTGGAGGTGGTGTTTTTACTTGTTAGGGTAGTATAGTGTCTCAGATCCAAAGTGAAGTGGAGGTGCTCTGAACCAGCTAGCCCAAACCAAATGTCAAGGATTTTGTGCGACAATTACAGAGACTTGTGCCTTTTGGTACTGCGACAATTACAGAGACTGGTGCCTTTTGGTACTGCCGCATGTGTTTTTTATTTAAAAATTATATTAAAATAATATTTTTTAATTTTTTAATATTAATATATGAAAACAATATATTGACACAAAAATACTAAAAAAAAATAATTTAAAATAAAAAAAAGCTCTCGAAATTTGATGAAAAGCCAGAGTATTACTTTTATATCCAAAACCAGGCATCTAGAAACCCTATCATCTAATCGTCCCGAGGGTTATTCTCAATTATTTGTGTATGTCAAAACACGATTAAATTTTTTTTTATTGAAAGATCATGATAAGTTTCGTATTTAAAAAAACATATTATTAATAGAAAAGAAGTAAATACATAAATAAAAAGTAGAGTTTTAATTAAAGAAAATTTTAATAAAAATTCATAGGCAAAAACTATTTGCTAGACACAATGATGTCTTGATAAAAATTAAAATTTTAATTTTTTAATAGAAAAGTTTCATGATAAAATAAACACCATCAATTTTTTCCATGTATTTATTATAGATTTAAATAGGCAAGGAGTGCAAAACAAATATAAGACAATCTATTCCTTGTTCATGGACTTCTTGGTAACCGTGGTGGGAACGGGAACGGGAATGGGATGGAACAAATAATAAAGAAAACAAAAGCTAAGCTAAGCTCCAAAGCAGAGCCAATTGATCAGGAGCGTCCACTTCAAAAGCCGCAGTACATGGATTCTCTCAAAATATTTGTTTCTTAAAATGTTTTTTTTTTTTAATATTAAAATAATTTTTTTAATTTATTTTTAATAATAATACAGTAAAATAATCCAAAAATATTTAAAAAAATTAATTAAAATTTTAATTAAAAACAAATTAAAACTCACTCCCATCCAAACACTCCCTAAACTCTCTTAATCTCTGCAGAAACATATCAATGGTATCTTTGTCTTAAAACCAAAAGCAAAATTATTAAACTACAGCTGAAATTTATTCCAAATCTAAAACACACCCTTTTTTAGCTTCCACTCTACTGTCCCTTCCCATTTTTTCTCTCACTAAAAATACTTTCCCTTTTCTGTCTCTCCCGCTCCCTCTACTCCTACTTTCCCTCTCTAGTTCTTGAACATTGAGAGATAAGAGAGCAAGAGATACAGTGGCAGTGTGTGCAGCGAGATGAGAGGACCTTTAGGGGCTGTGATAGGGAGGTACCCTTCAAGTGATGGGAGTACTCAAGTTGGTGGAATCATTAGACACAACAGGAAATGTCGAGATGTTGCGTTTCTTGTTATTTTCATAGCATTCTGGGTTGCTATGGTTGTTAACTCTAGCTTTGGATTCAACAAAGGAAACCCTTTAAGGCAAGTATCTTTTTTAGCTTTTTGTTTATAAACATGCTCACTTCGAAAACCCAAATGGGGTATCTTTATTTTCTTTGGTAATTTTTGCTTATTTGTGATTTTCATGTTAAGATTTGCTGTCTCTTAAATGGGATCGCTTTTTTAACATTTGTTAGTATTAATTTATTAAATTTGTTATTTTTAGCTGTATTTAGAAAAAAAAAGCAGCTATGCATTTGCTCATGTTATCTGAGTAGTCTTTACTTTCATGTGAAATTTAGAACTTCCATATGTTACGTAAGTCTCTCTGTTTTTTTTTTTTTAGCTTTTTTATTGTTTATCTGTTTGGTTGCAAAGAAAATTAATGAAGCAAAAATTGAAAATGGGAATTTGGAATGCCATCCCAAGTTTTAATGAAAATCTCTCTTCAATTTTGGTCAAGTGGTTTTGTATTTGACAGGTCAATAGAGATTTTCAACTTTTCTAGTGCCAAATTTGAGCTCTAGACTGTGAGATAATAAATTTCCCACTGAAGGTGTTGGCAACTTATAATACATGTTTTTTGGATAGCAAACGATACATTGCTTCACATTGACTGGTTGCTACTTCAAATCTGTGCAATTACTGTATGTAGATTTTGGCTACATTAAGCATCTTTGCTTGTGTGTATTTTCCAGTTTTGCTTTGATATGTTTTTTTTTTTCCATCTCCATTTTGCTCTTTGTTGTTCATTATTATGATTGCTTTTGCTATGGCTTATCAGGCTTACTTATGGGCTGGACTACAAAGGAAATGTTTGTGGTGACAGACATGCACACCCTGGTCTTCGTGAATTGGAGCTTACATATTGGTTAAATCCTAACCAGGTCTATCTTAGTGGTTTGAAGAACAGCCAATTCAAGTTGGCTAATGCTCGGACTATATGCTTGTTGGACTGTCCCATTCCCTCAGAAGATGCACTTAATTGGGTGTGTGATTATCCAGAAGGAGAAATCCGTCTCTCTGTGGATGATTGGATTGATAGGAACTATGACTATTTTGAGTTCCTCACTCCTGAAATGAGAAACACCTCTCTTCAACTTCAGGGTCCCTGTTACCCTGTGATATTCCCAAGTGTAAATGGTAAGTAAACTATATTCTGTTTGCGAGGCACAACTTTCTGAAGTACTATCACCAGGATATTAGGGTGCAACTATGTTGATTGATTACAGGCATATTGGTTCTTAACTTCAATTTTTTGTTTGCAAAATTGTGTATGTTTAATCTCAGTTTATTGGAGATGCCAATATCTTGCTCGTGCATCAAATGTATCTATGCGACATTGGCAGCAAATGGGTGGAGTGAACATCAATGAGGGCATTATACTAGACAAATCCATTCACAGGTCCATCAATGCTCGGTCATCAGTTTTGAAGGTTAGGGGACTTTCCCCTGCATTGCTTCTTTAGAATGATTATACCAGTGGATAAGTGAATTATATTACTTTATTCCTCCCTCTCTTTGTCATATGCATACTTTGTTTTTCCATGGAAACAACTATACATGTTGGGTTTCTGCTGTCAAAGTTCATCATTTATGTTTTGTATGCAGAGATACGTGGCTGACATTGAAAAGTCCTGGCCAGTATTGATTGTTTGTGGAGGACTCTTGCCACTATTTGTATCAGTGATCTGGCTACTGCTGATTCGGCATTTTGTTGCTGCAATGCCTTGGATAACAGTTGCCCTTTTTAATATTCTCATTATTGCAGTAACAATGTTTTACTACCTTAAAGGTTAGCTCTAATGCTTTATGATACAGCAGTATGTTGGCAATCATGGTAAAGGTAATTCTTATGAGGGTGGACTTAGAAAAACTTGGAATCATGGATTTAGCCAATTCTTTTAATGTAGTGCAGTAGCACTGCTTAGCTTGACCAATAAGAAAACAAGTTCCTTTTCTTTTTACAATGCTAAACGAAATAAAGATGTCCCTGTTTTGGGTTGTGGTTGTTCTGGTAGCTTTTCTGCTCTTGTTGGTGAAGTAGTTCTTCCTAAGTTTTTAAACAAAGAGTTTCCTTTTAGCCCTTTTTTGTTCAGCATTGATTGACTCTCCAGTTCTAAAAGTTTAGTTTTCTGTAGCTAACTTATTTTAGTCTCAATGGTCCCAAGTATTATGACAGAAGTTTCCTTGTACACCTGAATGTGGCAATAATTATTGTGGAGATGTTAACCTGAGTTTATTCTGCTTTTGTCTAATTTAGCTGGATGGATTGGGAATGATGCGATCTCCCCTATCATTGGTGCACATGATCCGTACTACCACGTGTTTGGACGGGTGGGTTTCCTCATTAATGAGTATATGATTATCTCTCCCTCTCTAATATCATGATTTGCTGTGGTTTTTGCATGTGCATGTGTCATGTTATTTACTCAAGTAATTTTCATCTTTCAGGAGCTAAATCATCTCCGCGCTGCTGCTGTTCTGATGACTTTTATAATGGTTGTTTCCATCCTTACATCAATTGCCATAGTCCACCGCATCCTTATGGCTACATCTGTCCTCAAGGCTAGTATATATCTAACTCAAACTAAAATATAATAATGAATAAATGATTTCTAGAAACTTATGAGTTATGGAAGACTCACAATCGTAGGCCCATTCAATGGTAATGCAGATTTTAGTGCTCCAACCTCAATAACTTATAATCTGGTAAATCTAATTGAGGGAAGTTTTGCAGATGTATTTGCATTTTAATTGTGGTCCATTCCTGAACTAGATTATAGTGATACTGCCAACCAGATCTCAGCTTAATTCTTATTCTTTCGCTGGGAACTTATAAATGCAATTATGCATTGCCCGTGCAAGTGTTAGGAATGCCTGATTGTTAAAACACCTTTCTGGACTGGATTACCTTTCAGCTCATCTGCACCTTGGATTCCACTGAATTGTGGTGCCAAATCAAGATATACCACTACTATCAACTACTAGACTACCAATATATGCTCAATAGATGTACAGCACTTGGATGATCAATAATTCTAAATCACAGGACTATCTAGTACCTTGAAATCCGTACTCTAGAATTAGAAAATTTCCCAGGATTGCTTCTTTTGCAGATGGTGTGCCTGAGCATATGAAAAAATTTCTTTTTTCTTTATTGAAAAGTGAGAATACCACTTTCTCAATAGTCTAATTGTGATGAGCTATATCTTCAGGCACAATTTGGTATTCATTATTGATCAACCACAGAATAGGTTGATGCAATTCTGAATGAATGAAGTACTCTTTTAATCTGTATGCAGGTTGCTGCAAAGGTCATAGGAGAAGTTCAAGCACTCATAATCTTTCCAGTGATGCCATATGCTATCCTTGGAATCTTTTATATGTTCTGGTTTGCAGCTGCATTCTATTTGTTTAGTTCCGGCCAGATTGTCCAGAACAATTGCAACTCCAATTGCTGTGCATATGATCTTGTATCTAAAAGGGTCAACTGTGATCGTTGCTGTGGTTATAGCATCCATTATACTCCCCACATATCAATTGCAATTTTTTTCCACCTATTTGGTTGTTACTGGGCCACCCAATTCTTTATAGCTTGCTCTTCAACTGTTATTGCGGGTTCTGTTGCCTCCTATTATTGGGCTCGTGGTGAGACATCGGTAAGACACTACATCATACGTCTAGTATTGAAAATTATGCAAGAATTGATTATGTGAATTCATCATATCCATGAAATGCTTGCGTTATATGCTTTTGATGGGATGGTCTCATTCTGACACAACCTTACTGCGACCACTCTGGACTTGATTGCTTTTAGTATCCATAGGAATAGTTTCTTTATGTTTGCATAATAATAAATCATTTGCTGATCAACAAAAGCTGCAATTGTCAGTTACCTATGGGTACATTACCTACATTGTATTCCAGTTTGGATATGGAGAGAAGTGGGATGCAGACTAACTGGTGCTTCTAGATATTTTTTACTTCATCTGTTTTATTGTATGAATGAATTTGGACCTCTACACTGAATTTTCCCACCTTACTATTCCATGGATTTCAACTATTGTATGTATGCCATGTATACTCTTTCCCTATGTGCATTCAGAAGCACTTGTGGATCTCAGATACTTTGTATGTGCAAGTTGTACTGATTGACTATTGAAATACTCATTAGGTACTACACAGTAGCTTTCTTTATTCAGATTGAATTCCTGCTGTTACACTACTCTGTTACATTCATAGTGAAGTTCCTGCCCTTTGGGTGGCCTGATGACTGAATTTGTGTGTTAGCTTTTTCCATCGAAAGTGAAGCACTTGTGGCAGCTCTGAAAGTTGAGGTAGTATGTTGACTGCCTATGGGCCAAAAAATCTGGACTTGTTTGCATGCATATGACAGATTCTGTTCATTAGTTAACTAATCTAGATGTACTTATAATCAATATTTTGCAAATTATGTTACCTGAGCAGAATTTTTTAAGCTGTTTATTTTTCACAATGCAGCCAGAGATTCCATTCCTACCTGTTTTTTCCTCTATGAAGCAGCTTATACGGTACAGCCTTGGTTCTGTGGCTCTTGGCTCCCTGGTGTTGTCATTTGTGGAATCTGTTCGCTTCATACTTGAGTCAATTCGTCGCAAACTGAAAGTTGCTAATACTACTCCTGAAAGCTGTATGGGAAGGACAGCATATCACACTTCTCGGTTTTGTTTTCAATGTATTGAGTGGATTATAAGATCTGTGAACCGCAATGCTTATATAATGGTAAGGTTCAAAACTATCAATTTCTCATATCATGTCTTGCATGGCTGCTTTGGTACATTTTGTAAGATATGCCCTGTTAAGTCACGGTAATCTAATATGGCAATGGGACTTGCCATTTGCAGTACAGTCCCCAATTATGTCCTTATTGAAGGATGAATAAGGATACCCATTGTTGTTCCAAAGACTTTACCTGCTTTATTTATTTAAAAAACTCCGGAATGGAATCAGTTGTTTTCACTTATTGGCAGTCACACAATTGTCACCATGTCATTATACATTTCCTTACTCCCAGAATTTATTTCAGGACTCATTGTCTGTTCAAGCATGGTTCTTTCATTGATCCGTATGCTATTTTCTTCTTTTCTTCTTTTACCTTTTGAATTTCACTGTTTATCCATTGTTTTCATGACTTCTGCAGATAGCTATAACAGGTAAAAGCTTCTGCAGAGCTTCTGCAATTGCAACTGAATTGATCATCAGCAACATCCTTAGAATAGGGAGGGTGAATGTGATTGGAGATGTCATTCTATATCTTGGAAAGTTATGTGTCAGCCTCTCAAGTGCACTTTTTGCTTTCCTGATGTTGGATACCCACAAATATAGATCGGCTCATAACAAGATTTCCTCCCCACTGCTTCCTGTGCTGGTATGTGCTTTAATTCCAAGCCAGACATCTAGATATTCAAATAGTTGCACAATATCTTTCCTCGGTACTTTTTCCATGCTATAGAAACCAGTGATTCAAAATGTCTTTATTTTGTGTGTTTCTGTACGTGTGCAGGTCTGCTGGGCCCTCGGTTACGTTGTTGCGACTCTCTTCTTCGCTGTGGTGGAGATGTCAATTGATGCTATCATTCTTTCATTCTGTCAGGATTCTGAGGAGCACCAGGGGACAGCACAATATGCTCCTCCTCTTCTGATGGAGACACTGGGTGATCAAAATGAGATGCAGAGACTTACTCAATGAAACATCCTAATGTATAAGTTGCTTATGTCGCAGTTGCTCAGTAGAATTTGATAATCTAGTCAATATTACTTGGTGAATGAACTTGGAAAGTAAAGGAAAAAGTCGCCAGTGCCGTTTCTATTTATTGTCCTTATTATTAGTATTTTGTTTTGTTCTCCCACGTCTTGGACTTTGGAGGCTGCCCACTTCAGTTTCCGCCTCTAAAAACCGCAAATTGCTCGGAGGAGGCTTTGCCAAAAACATCAAAGAACATTTTGGAGGCATACGAGGTACTCTTAATAATGTCTTGGAGAGGAGATTTAGTTTTGATTGATATTAGAGGATATCTTTCTACCATGGAACTAAAATAAAAATAAAAATAATATCTTTTTGTAAAATATCAGTAAAGGGTGTTCTTGTACCAGTTTGAGTGTCAATTAACTCCGTATCTTTTTCAAATAAATAAAAACTTCAAAATCTTTATAAATAATATTTTTTTTAAAGAAAGAATTACTTTCGAAAGTGTTAATACTGTCACTGTGTTTTTAAAAATTACTCTTTATATTTTACTATTTATTTATATAATTGATACATTTTTATAGAGAGAGAACTTAGTGAAAAATAAAAATATTACAAAACCAATGAAATCAATGCAGTCTGTTACACCTCTACAATCATATTCAGGGATATTTGAGCTTTCGTGCTAAAACATCAATTTTGTGTCGACCGGTATATAGTGTATAAACTGTAATTTCTGAGAAATAATAATTAAAAAGATAAAAGTAAGGTGTTACTGCATTTAATTGTCGAGAAAGTGAAATAATATATATATATTTTTTTAAATCAAACGGTGGAGCTTAGGGTTCTTTTCACGAGAAATTCCCTTTCTCCAGCCACTTGCTAACCTAAACAGGCCTCATAGTCAAGGTTACCTACTTTTGGAAGATAAACACAATTTGACCATTATGACAAGGCAGACTAGAGTTTCTTTACTTTTTCGTTTTGCTTACTGAATGCCACGTTAGAGTTGAGCAATGACTGTCATGGTTTTCAAAGTTGCCGGCTGGTTTTTATTCTTAATCAACAAGCTGATCCTAAGTTCCAACGACTGACACAAACAACCATGCTTGGCTTTCTACTTCCTCCAAGGTACTCTTTGTAATAATTTATAACCCACCGTGTTTTATTCTTATAACATCATGTAAAGTTTGAAACTTGATTGTGCAGTGTAGAAAGTAGTTGCAATTTTTCCAAGTTCAATCTTTCCTTGCTTTTCTTTTTCGGGTTTTGTTGATACTCTTGTTATTCATTGATTTTATGCATTTGGGTCTACAAGATAATGTCATCATCTAAGCTTTCAAGCTAAATACTGTTCTTTCGTCCTTGTGATGATAGAGGAAGAAAAGTTTTGTATTCCTTTTGTTGATTGCTCTTTATTACTAGCATTTAATCTCTCATTAAGACCCCAAAGTCTTAATCTTGCCATTAAGAATTCTACCTTTTGGCTGGTTAGGTATTGGTCGTGCTTGCCGTTGCTAAAAAATTCACACTTTTGAAAGGTATGGGGAGTTTTCTCTTCAAGACTGTAAGCGATTATTATGCTTATTTGGAAGTAACAGGGTTCTTGAGTAGCTGGGTTAAACTTGATACAAACTAAACAACCGTTGATGAACGTTACCCTTCCTTCCCAATTGACCTGCTTACTTTCCTGTTTCTCTCTGCTGCCAAGAACATAAAAAGCAAAGCAAAGCAAAGCTAAGCAGATAAAAAAATGTCTGATTATTTGTCTGAAGATTTGATACAAGAGATCCTCTACAAACTCCCCATAAAATCCCTGTTGCGATGCACAAGTTTGTGCAAGTCCTGGAACTCCATCATAAAGAGCCCAACCTTCATTTTCAAGCATCTTCAATATACAATTTCATCAACTGATCGTCAAAATCTTTTCCTACTTCGACTCTGTTCAAGGGAGAGAGAAGAGCAGTACTCTCTCCGTCTTGATGACCAGGATTTCAATGAGCACATGCAACTTCATTTCCCATTCAAGAGCTCCGAATCATATTTTCGTGTCATCGGTTCTTGCAATGGCTTAATTTGCCTTGCAAATATTTTCCGAAGTCTTATAGTATCCTTCATTCTTTGGAATCCATTGATACAAAAATACGTGATTGTCAAACCTAGAATCCTGGGTACTGTATACTCCTTTGTTGGATTCGGCTATGATTCCCGTGCTAATGACTACAAGTTGATAAGGATGGTCAGTTTTCGGAAGTCAAAGTTTCGCAGCGAAAATTTCCCAGAAATAGCGCTTTACTCACTTAATGAGGGTTCATGGAGGGGTATTCCACAGACAGGACCATTGAGATATGACACTGATCAGCTTGTTTCATCGGCATTTCTGAATGGAGTTGTTCATTGGATTGCTTATCGGGCAGACCAACATGAAGGGATTTCTAATGTGGTTTTGGGGTTTGATATGAGTGATGAGGTTTTTCTTGAGATTGCGTTGCCTAGTTGTTTGGCTAATGTGAGGCCCTCATGCTTGTCCCTTATGGTATATAAAGAATCTTCCATCTCTGTATGCCAGGCTAGCTTTTTGTCTTCTGTTCAGTTTCATATATGGGTGATGAAGGAGTATGGTGTGGTGGAGTCATGGACCAAATTGGTATTGACTCTTGCTGCACAAGGGGAGGGTGTTCCCAGAGCATTGGGAATTAGGAAGGAGGAACTTTTAATGGAGAAGAAGCGTGGCTGGATAGTTTCCGGTGACCTGGAGAGCCAGCAAGTTCGGGATCTTCGAATTTGGGGAGAACCTTCCCGTACCTTCCTTGGTTCCTATTTGGAGAGCCTAGTTTTACTTGACAAAAGTAATGCAACAAGCTATGGATATAATTCAAGTGGTTTGGATGCATATTGATGATTGAACTGATAATGCGAAGCTATACGTCAATGGGAAGCAAGCCAAACTGGAGGAACTATACGGCTAGTGCTTTTACTTGAATTTGCACCACATATATGCATTATAGCCTGGTCTCATGTATTGGAATTCAATTGCTTGTTGTTGCTATCTCTTACCTCTAATAAGTTTCTTTGATTACAAATTTATTATTTTTTTGACATTTATTGCGATGAATGAGATTTGATAGCTTAATCTTTTGGTTGGGATGAGATTAAATTTTTAAAGCCGTTCAGATCTTAAATATTTTTTTAATAATATTCATAAGATAATGTGAGTTTATATAACTTTCAAACCCAGAACTTTAATTTCAGGTGAGAGTTATTATAGGATAACCTTCTGTCTTGGATTTTACATCGTCCTTTAAATTGAAATAATTTTTAATAATATTTTCCATGAATGTCCCCAATTTTTTTATTTATTTTTGTGTTAAAGAATTATCATAAAAGGGAGAGATTATCTTGAAATGTATTTGCCAACCTATTTTCTTCCTGTAAAGCAATGCTTCATGAGCACCATGAATAGCACTTGTTATGACACAATTTAAAATGCGACCAAGTAGATTTAATACAAATTCTGCCTAGATATTTTTTATTTGCCACATTTGAAAGGAATTTACACCACCACCACCATCTTCATCACCATCCAATGGCACCATTGTAGCATTTCCAGTAACAGCTTTCTAAAAATCCTCGTCTTTAAATGGGATCTACATCTATATCCTTCGAATTTTCTTATCAAAGTCAGATGACAAAACCCACACCTAAACTACTACCAAACACCTGAAAACAGCAGTCATCAAGGTTATGGCTTTTATATCATTGGAAGAGGGGGGAAATAAAACAGCAGTCATCATGTGAATAGTGAAAACAATTACTATTTTTTTTTTAATTTTCAAACTTTTTTTCTTTCAATCATACCCTTCTATAATCGTATTTGAATAAATCAGGCTTGAAATTATAGTAAAACTACATAATTTAAAGATAGAGGACTAAAATGTAAAATATGAAGAAAATATATGACTTACTACACATTGTTTGTAATTTTTATTTTGGTCTAAAAGTTTATTTTTCTATTTTTTAGTCCTTGAGCTAGAGAGAAGAGATAGAAACTTATTTGAAAATAATGAGAAAAAAGAAAGTGATTGATTAACACTAATTTTAGCCATGAAAAAAGTTGATATTGGTGGCAAATGAGTCCTTCAATGAGAGTAGTTTCATTGTGTTTCAAAATTTCACTAGAAAATATATGACTAATTACACATTACTCATAATTTTTATTTTTTTTCTAAAAGTTTATTTTCTCAATTTTTCAATCCCTAAGCTAGAGATAGATGAGAGAAACTCGCATGAATACAATAAGAAAAAAGAAAGTGATTGGTTGACACCGATTCCAACTCAAAAAAAAAATCAATTTTAGTGTCAAATAGTTTCATTCAACAAGAAAAGTTCAATTATAGTGTTGTTCGGCCTTCACCTTGCCCACATTAGTAGATGTGGGCTCCAGAAGTTTTATTAATTTGGGCAGATTTTTGTTTTTTAACCCATTTTAAGTTATTTAATGCTATAAATGAGTTTATTTAGGTTTTTAGGGTGTTTTTTTTATCTTTTAAGTAAAAATAGGTGAAAATATAATTTGTGATAAAAAAAAGGTCATCTCTATTGATTTTCAGCCACCTGTTAATTAAATTCTAGGAAAAAGATGATAGATCATCTATCATAGCAAACAACTTGTTATCTATTTATTTTTTATTTTGAAAAGAAAGGATAGATAATATATCATGCACCCTTTATGAAAAAAATATTATTTGCCCAAGCGTGCAGGTTGGGCAAATAATTTGGTTTTGAAATAAATAGTGTTGTTGATTATGGACAAACGTAACCTTATGGTACCAAAATGAGCAATTGAATCTCACAAATTTGGTTTTCTCCTCTTTGTTTGAATGTGTTTTTGTATCGTGGTGCAAGATACTTTTAAAAATATTTTTGTTTAAAAATATATTAAAATAATTTTTTATTTTATTTTTGATACCAGCACATCAAAATCATTAAAAAACACTAAAAAATATCAATTTAATTTCTTTTTAGAACAAAAAAAAAAAAAAGCCTTACCAATCCCTCTTTCTGTCCCATATTGATGAAGTCATGGAAAAACTTTACAGAAAAATATTAATTTTTCCTGGTTGATGAGATAGTTGAACAAGAGATGCTTCAATATTTAAATCAGTATTTAAATTGGTTTTATCAAGTGATAAACAAGTAAAAATTCAAGAGAATAAAATGCGTATTTTTCGTATATAAAAAAAAATATGTGTTTTCTGTCTTATTGAGTATGTTTTCTATATAATGAAGATATGACAAGTGTAATGTTCTTGGATGAACAATCCCCTAAATCTTTGAATCAAAAACATAAAAAATATATCAATTTGAAGTAAAGAAAAAAATAAATTTTTTTTTAAATTTTTTAAAAATATTTTTGAAAAGCAAAAACAAACAGAATTTTACGAAAATATTCAATTAAAAAAATATGTAAAAATTACTGTACAGAAACTATATTTCAAATTTAAATTTTTTTATAAACTTTATATTATAAAATATAGTTTGATTTACTACTAAATATCTTGCTACGTTTCTTTCACTGCAAACACAAAAGTTCGTAAAAAATAAAACTAAACATCTTACTGAGTTTGTTTCACCTCATATGCAAATGCTGGTTAAACACGTGACATAAGCTCAATGGCTATAATCGATGAGTAATCGTTGAGAGTTCATCAAGACAAGGTGTCGACATCTCATAGGCTGCTGGTATGGCCCATGTATATGCCGATAAAAAATCTGGTGACATAATCATGGAACTCCTATTCCGATTTATGTTAAAAACTCAGTAACCCGGTTTAGTGACCCGCTTGCCCAGGCGGGTTTAGTAAACCCAAATGGGTTAAGCTTGTTTTATACTATCCAAAATATCCAGTAATTCCCCCAATTTCTTAAAGAATAAAGAGGATAATCTGAAGGTACTAAGTCTCCACTTATTGTTGGTGATTTTAATTCTTCTTTGTGCTACTGTAACCCTAAGAACCTATGATTCTTTGATTATAATAGTTTTTGAACCATGAATCAGACTCTTAGGGGCAATCGTGAGGAATGGAAAAGAATTCAACTCAAGAAAGAGACTACGAGGTAAAACTATCGTTGACGGCCTGTCCTCTGTTTAGCTGCTTTCACTTGCTTTGTCATTTAATAATTCCACTTTCCTATCTGTTTGCTGAGTTAATTTCTACTTTGAATTTTGAAGTTCGAACATGTATTGCATTAGTACTGTTATTAATCAAGGAATCAATTGTGCCTTTAAGGATGTGATGTGTGTTTGCAAAAATTGCTTAGTGTAATTCAATAATTCATAAACAGCATACTAATGTATATTATTAGGTTAATAGACACAAAATCTAGAAACAATGTTGATAAGATACTTGGTTGATGAATTTAGGATGAAAAGAAGTTAAATAGCATTATTGTCAAGGATTATATCCCTTGTCCTTAACACTACACAAATAGCTTTCCAGGATCCCAAATAGGAGATGATACTAGCAGCTATCTAGAAGTGAGTAAAAAATAGACTATAGTACTAAAGAACTCTCCATGCCCTGTTATATAAAAAAAAGAATGATCGATGTACAGCTTCCATAGATACATGACAACAGCCTCTAATCTCGTGGATAAACAAAGAGGAAAACATGAAATCAATAAAAACAGTCCATGAAAAATGGATTGGGAATCATCTGAATCTTATTTTCTTGAATCAGGCCGCATGTTGGATTTGCTTGTGCAAATGCTGGCGGAAACGACTCTATCCAATCGCTGCTAAGGCTGGAATCATCAGAAACTTCAGAGTCAGGATGATGATCAACGACTTCAGATGTAAAGGATTCAATCAGAATCGACCCCACTTGTGTAGCTTGAACTCCATCAACCTGAACAGGTGCTGCTTCAATGGCTGGAACCACATCTGCCTTATCAGAGCAACCAGTGGAATTTAGCAGCTCAAGAATCTCTTGACGAAAATCGTCATCCTCCTTGGCTGCAGCTTCCCCATCATTGTCGATGCAGACAACCTCGATCAGATTCGACCCTACTTGTGTAGCTTGAACTCCATCAGCCTGAATAGTTGCTGCTTCAATGGCTGGAACAACACCCGCCTCGTCAGAGAAAACAGTGGGATTTAGCAGCTCAAGAATATTTTGATGCAAATCGTCATCTTCGTTTGCTGCAGCTTCCCCGTCATTGTCGATGCAAAAAACCTCAAATGGTTTGAAGTTCTCGTCAGGATTCAATGTGGATACATTAGTTGGTGAAACATGGCCAGTAGTGGATGTAATGGAATTGGCAGCCATCTCACAACTGTCAAAATCCTGCACGTTTTCACGATAAAAAGACTCCAAATCTTTAAATCTCACCCCATTCGCCACTTCTTCAGATACAGTTTCGGATGCCCTGTAGAAACCCATGTTATGTTGCTGCTGATCGTGTTGATCTACCCTGGCCTTCTGGGATATGGTGTTTGCTGCATCATCAACACCCTCAGCATCGGCCCTCTTCCTCTTCTTGTTTTTTTGCGTCGACTGATGGGTGTCGTCGTCGTCTTTCCTTATCAATTGACACAAAACAGTGACCTGCGAAAGGGATGGCAAGCTGTACTCGTACATCATCCAACTGCAGCCAGGTTGGTGAGGTTGAGTATTTCGGTAACTGAAGCCTTTCTTGAGGGCTGTGACACTATAATTTTTGTCAATTTGGACACATACTTGATGGTCTTTGTCCTCTCTATGCCATGTTGCAGGGCCACCGGCGATTTTGCGGGAGACATTGGAATTGGGGCTTTTCCTTTTGAGGTCAGTGAAGAAGAAAACATCCTCACCATGGATTCTGTGGAAGGTGTTCCAGATTTGGAGAGGTTGACAGGCATAGAGGTTGCAATCTCTAACAGGAGCAGAGGTGGTAAAGCAAGGGTTAGTGAGTTTGGGATACAGAAAGAAGCGCACCAGTTCTTCATCATAAGGGTTGAATCTATAACCAGGGAGTAGTTGGATTGGAGTTAATGTTGCTAGGGTTTGTGACTGGGATATAGCCATCGAATCTGTTACTTACTCAGAAGATCAGTGGATGTATTGAGGGTTATTTGGATTGGTTAAGAAAGATAATTAATGTGAACAAGAGAAAAACAAGAAACCAAGAACCAAGAACCAAAAACCAAGAACCAAGAACCAAAAACCAAGAACCAAGAACCAAGAACCAAGAACCAAGAATCAAGAATGATTAATTCTTGAAGATCAAATTAAGCACTGCAGTAATTGAAAAACAGAGATGGAGAGAGACTTCCTCCCTTTCTTTATATGATCATTATTGATAAAGAAAGATGGGAATGGATGACTGAGTAAAAGAGAGAAGAAGAGACTCTCAGCTGGAAACCCTAAACAAAGAATGAAGAGGAGGAAAGAAACAAACTTACAGATTAAAAACAAACACGTAATTGTTATGCTACACCCATCTAAATATTAGGTTTTGAGGGGTTCGCGCTTCCAACGGTCACTGAAAATTTTGAAAGCTATAACTAACTCACACGAACAGAACAGCATGTAGAAGGCAACATTCTTCTCTTGTTTTGTTCTTAATTTTTTTTTTTTACATATTGGTGTCGTGGCAAAATATGGTTGGTCGCCAGGGAATCGAACATACTTCGTGTAATTAAGTTGGTTCCTGTCACTGTCAGCACTAGTCGACGACAAAAACAAATACGAGGAGGCTCGGCTGAGGTTGGTGGGCTGGGGACTGTCTTTGTTGGGTTGGGTGGGGCCTTCTCCCCTTTTAATGGATCTGTTGCTGACGTGTCAAGGGAGCCAAACTTTCTGTGAACGTACGTACGGTACCGTACTAGAAGCATACGTCTGCTTGCAGTTGCAGAGCAAGTGGGTGTGAGTAGAAAAGAAAAGAAGCTTAATTTTATAAGAGGGTTGGGTTGGATTGGATCAGAAGATGATGGATGGATCGGTCTGTCTGTCTTTGGGATTTGAGGTTTATATTCATTATTTTTATGGGTGGGTGGGGTCTGTTACTTGTGGGTTCCAATAAAAGGGGAACCCCTTTCGTCTTGCTTTTGGAGGTTTTAAGGATTTGTATTGTTTCTTCTTTTTACTAGCGTTTTGTTCTTTATTTTTTTCAAAATGGGTTGTGATTTGCTGATGATACCTTTAGGTTGTGCAAGAAGGTGATGGTGGGTTGTGGTTGCATTTGAATATCGGTGTGGACTTGGAATGCAGTTAATCGCGTGGATGGTGAAATTAGATTAAAGCGCTTCTTGATAGTGTGTAAAAGAATTCGAATTAGGGGGATTCAATACCCATTTGTATGTTTGTATTTTAGTAACTAATTAGCTTTATTTAATCCATTTGTGTTAGGAAATGCTAGCTAGCTGTGAAGGTTAAAATTATGAACCAGAGAGATTTAGAGGACGATCCCTGTAATCATGGGACCGGGAGGTTGGGTTAAGTTGTGCTGGTTAATTTGGCTTATGTATACTGGAATTGTTTGATGAAATTTCAGGTTAGGTTACTCCTTTTCTTTCTTCCTTTCTTTCTTTCGTTTTTGTTTTCCTAATAAGCCAAATTTCTGTGTTTTTATTTTTCTAACAAGCTACTGAACTTCAAAGTCCACCAGGCTTCAAAATGGGTAACCTTCCAGTGAAGTACTTGGGTGTTCCTTTTATCACTGGTAGACTTAAATCTGCAGATTACCAGGTGCTGGTTGACAAGAGCACACAAAGATTTCAGCACTGGCGTCAAAACTTCCCTCTTTCGCCGAGATACTTCTTCAAGTGAACTCCACTCTTATTTTTAGCCTTCAAACATACTGGTGTTGCATATTTATTCTCCCAGACCAGTTATCAAAATTATTGAAAGAAAGTTTATGTAGTGCATGTCTTTGAAATGGTAATGATGAATTTTCTGTTGGAATTGTGTTACTCTTCCTAATAAGAAATAGGGATTGGCTATTAGAAAGATCAAATAATGGAGTTATGTTTGTGTAATGGGATTAGAAAGTTTATATAGTGTTTGGAACATGTTTCTTCAAGCAGGTTCTCTATGGGCAGCTTGGTGTCAATGGCAACGTTTTGAAGGAGAGAAGCATCTGGAGCCTCAAAATTCCTAATGACAGTACACAAGGAACTGCAGGAAATTATTGAAGATAAGGAACCTTGTATGGACGCAATTTCAAGAACTGCCAAGTACTCGTAGAAGGAATTGAAGAAAGGACCTAATTCAAGAACTGCCAAGCACTCGTAGAAGAGTAAGCGCCATCTAGACTGAGCTTCCAAATCACAGTTTCGTTTACCAGTAGAATAAACTTTGCAGGAGTGATCCAGTAGTCCACAAGCTCCAAGTGCACTAGATTACCATGCGCACGTCCACATCGTAGCAAACCTCATAAGACTCTCTCTCCTCTCGTCGGTGATTCTCTATTCTTCTAAAGAGTTAAATGTCCCAACTCCGACCAATGTAAGTCGCTGGAACATCACAAAAGACTCCTCTCCTCCTCGCGAGCAAACCCCAGGTGGAGTCTTCATCTCCTTCTCCACCTTATCTTTATGGAAAAAGTCCATAATTACCTTCAGCCACCCAAAGCTTTAGACCATCGAATCTCTCTCTTCAACCATCAATGACCAACATCACCACTACCATAGGAATCCTCTCACCACAATCTACTAGAAGCTAACCTTGTTTGCCCGAAATATCACCGTAAAATTTAACCCCTCCAATAGTGGCCATGTGTGAGCTACACGCTCCACCAAGGGTATTTTTATAATTTATGGTGAAATTCAAGGGTAGTTTTGAGGACTTGTAGGGGTATTTAATTTGTTTTTTTTATACATGTATTTGTATTTTTTTTTGTATTTTGTAAAATACCCGAAATAAATATATAAAAAATGACAATATGGGTCCAACACCCAGTTTATCCCATCGTCGTGCGTGGGTTTAAAGCTCAATTCTCAAATATGGATCATGCTTATTTTTTAGCGATTCCAACGTAATCTTTCTTTTTAGGGAGAAATATTATTCTTCAACACGTTTTTTTTTATATAAAAAAATAGGACCTATATCAAAATTTAAAAAACAAATATGGATTATACCTTTTTTGTTTTTGCAACTTAGACATAACTCTTTTTTTTAGGGTTAAACATCAATATTTTGAAAAGTTTTTTATTTTTAGAGACTGATGTTATTTTTTGACATATCTTCTATTTTTAGGGACCGACGTTAACTCTAAAAAATAAATTGCAAATAAGCTAAGAATATTATAACATTTGAATAAAATTAGAGAAAACACAAGGGTAACTTTTCACTTGAAAGAATGTTTGAAGGGTGGTGTTTATCTTTTCTTAATCATAATTAACCCAGCACTTGAATCTTTGGGACCAATATCTAATTTAGAATTTCTAGTTTTCTCAAATTGCTAGATGACAACTCTAATAAAATCTTTATTTTCCCTAATTTTTTTTTCAATACCGAAAAGAATATAGGTGTCCCGCGATATCATGTATCGACAAAAATGATATTCAAAATTTCAGAATCTTTTAGGTAGAGTCTCATACAGGGAGATGTTGCCAAGATTTTGTTAAAAATAGATATATGCACTAATACAAAACACACATAAACCATAAATTAAGAATTGAATTGAATATGCTTCATTATTTATTTTCTTGTTTTTTATGTTTTAGTTATATTGTTTAAATGCCGAGAAAAAAGTTCATTATTGAGAGAAGGAGTGCTTCTACTTCTTCAAGCAATAATGTTGCTAAACCTTAGGTGCATTTAGGTGCCGATCATGAAGAAACATCTGTTGTACATGCTACCAACTTAGGCTCATCAAATACATGTCGTAAATCTGACATTTCATCTGGAAGAGAACCTTTTTCTGGCAAGCTTATATCATAATGGAAGCCAAATCACAACATCTAAGAAAAAACTTTTTCTCGCATATAACATTAGTTAATGAATTGATTAAGTATTTATATAGTTTTTCATTAATTAATTGCTTTTTAGGTTCACAAATATAGAAGTTGCTCGCACGATAACTTTGACAATGAAAATATCGATAGAAATGCCTTGGTTTCAATGGAATTAGAGAGCATCCTGAATTAATATCTATATACAAGGCTTGGTGAGGAAAATTTAAAAATTAGTAGATAAATAATCAATAGTTTTAGTTAATACATACACACACACACACACACTCACATATATTAAAATTTAGAAACTAATTATTTTACGAAAATGATTATAATTTTTTTTGTTGGAACGAGGCAAACTCTATGGTGATCAGGTGAGTCTAGAAAAACTGTGTCAACTTTTTTTCTTTTTTGTAAAATTGTTATATTTTTGTAAAATGTCAATTATAATTCTTTTTGTAAAATTGTTATATTTTTTCTTTATATTTTTTTTGTTTTAATTTTTTTTAACAAGGTTGTGCAATTATAATTTTATCAAAGATTTTGAGGTGTGGAAAAATTTTAAACCTCCCCATCTTGATTGCTTATGATTAGACCGCCATTGATCCATTGATAATATTTATCGATGGATTGGCTGATAAAAAAATGGTTAAAAAATCTATTTTTTAGCGTGAATATTTTATCGGTATTTCTATGAGTAAGTTATTTTATCCTTGATTCGAGAACAAAATTTTGAACTCGATAAAATCTATAAACATCAATAATTTATATTTTATCAATGATGATAAATTTTCTAATTATGAACATTTTTTTATGTTATTATTTTTTTCAGTTGACCTGTGGCATAACACTAGCCTTCAATCTAGATGGAGTACAAATAGTGTGGAGTGATGCAGCTGTATATAAAAAAAAATGGTTAGCTCGTTAGTTGTTAGTTAGGAGATTCCTTCGGTTATATTAATTCGTGTCACTCGTTCATGAGAGAAGTTGGTTAAAGGCAGCCTTGGAGCTCACTGTATAAATTTCTCGTTATTCCCTCTTCTTTCTCTCTCTCTTCCTTTTCTCTGAATTGCTGCTACCTAGCTAGTTAGGATTACTTCGCCATCACTGTCAAGTCAAGCCCAGGCGAAATTGATTCTCCTCGGAAAAATTAATCTCTTCACCTCGATAAAGTCCTCTCTGTTAATCTTGGTAAGTTTTTAGTTTCTTATTCTTAATTATATACCTTCTTGGTTGATCTTGTCCTCGTTTCTTGGACCTTTTTTTGTGTAATTTTCACTTCTTCTTCGAACCATTCAACAACATGCATCTTTCTTCTAATTCTAACTGGTTTCTCCTTTCATTTCTTTAATTTATTTTACAAATGATATTATAATTTGATTAACGATTTTCCTCTTATATTATTCCAAGTATTATGATTTGATTAACGATTTTCCTCTTATATTATTCCAAGTGTTGTATGATTTGTTGGGTTCTTTTAAGTTACTTTGATTTTAAAGATTTGATCTTTTTCACCCTTCCAGACAATGACCAAAGACGATAGACGAAAACGCTGCAAGGAGGTGAATAAAGATATGATTAGTGACTTGCCTAATGTGATTATTGGTCATATACTCTCGTTTCTTCCTACTAAAGATGCTCTGTGTACCTGCATTTTGTCCAAAAGTTGGAGAGAACTCTGGAGATCACTTTCCAATTTTGATTTTGATGATCGCACATGGAAAAGTAAGATCATCTTTGGGAATTTCATGGATAGGTTTTGTTACCTTCACAACTCTCGTGAAAACTCTATTACAAAATTTCGTCTCAGAGTAAATGGAAGCTATCCTTCTTCCCGTATGAGTGCGTGGATTTCTGCTGCAATTAAGGACAATCTTGAGGAGCTTAAACTTTGGATATACACAGCGGATCATGTTCCGTTGCCTCGGAGAATTTTTAGCTGTGAGAAGTTAGTGATTTTGGACCTTGGTTATCGAATTGATATTGATCTTCTTGGTGTTGGTGTACACTTTCCATGTCTCAAGGTCCTTCATCTTCAAGAACTCCCGATGCTTGATGATCATGCTTCCATAGAGAAACTATTAGCAGGTTCCCCAGTCCTTGAAGAACTGAAAATCGAACATGAAGATTGTGAATCCAGGAACGTTTTACGTATATGCTCAAGCTCACTCAAACGCTTGATCATAAGATTCCCATTCGTTGCTTATGACGAGAAGGATCCTGGTTGCAGAGAACTTACTCTTGATACCCCAAACCTCGAGCTTCTTAAACTAACTGATCTCGTGTCCGAGAAGTTAAACATGCTGCAGATTCCGTACTCACTAGTCGAGGCAGCTCTCAGTGTTGCTTATAAACATGTCTTCACCATACAAGTAGATGATTATATTGACATGGCGGTGCATCTTTTGAGACCGATCATGACGATTGTCAAGATCTTACGCTTGTGTGATACTACTATGAGGGTAAGTTTCATCCTCATTTTACTGTTGTGCTTAATTTCTCCATGGTCTGATCATTCCCTCCCTCACATAGACATCCCCTTTACAGACGTTATCAGACGCAGTTCATAAGAAGTTGCCTTGTGTCGGCAATCTTCCTGATTTTCAGAATTTGACTCGTTTGGAGATTGAAGCTAGTGGAAATGATCGTTGGCTGGTTTTGCATGAGATACTCAAATGCTCTCCCAAGTTGGAAGTCTTCATCTTATACAAGGACTCGGTTAGTTCCTGTAATATGCTCTCCTAAGCTATGTTTTCTCGAAGTAAGATCGGTATTGTTCTTCTTACTAACTTTTTTTATCATTCAGACAGAGAAAACTCCCAGATGGCGAAAACCTGAATTCGTGCCCCGGTGCTTAAGGTCATCCCTTAAGGTGATCGAGTATGTAGGTTTTGAAAGCGAGTTGGGGGAGATAGAAATGGCTGAATATGTCATAAAGAATGCGTTGGTCTTGGAGAAGATGACTATCGAATATGGATGGAAAATGATTCATGATTTTAAAGAGCGTGTTGCCGAGAGGTTGACAGAGTGTCGTCGGGGCTCCAAAGCATGTCGAATTGTATTTTCACCTTGAGGATTCTTTCTTTCTTTCTTTTCTTCCTTTTTTTTTTCCAGCATCCTTTTCGGTTAGAGATTGCTGAACGAGGTGGAGAGAACGTAAACCTATGATGTTCATATATGGATGATTTCTTTTTTATCTCTGCTTCTATGCATGATCAATCAGGTTAATTAAAAATTTTCTGAACTTCAGGGATTAAATTCAACCTTTACATAACTTTTCTTAACATGCAGAGACATAACAAAGAAAAATCAAGTGTTAGGATCTCAAACGCAAGAAAAATATAATTTATTAAAGCAACAATAATTAAGATAAAGGTTTCTAAAAAGTTTCAATCATTTGAAACAAGTAAGAAAAATATATCTATTAAATCTAAATTTTATTTCTTTATTATTTTAACGAAATTTGTTTTCTAATCAGAAACATAATTTTTTAAATAAAAACTTATTAAGATCTCAAAAGCAAGTTTTAATAAAAAAAAAACAATATTAAAATAATATGTTTTTATTTTATATGTAATTGAAAGCAAAAAAAAAAATTAATGTGATAAATTAAATCATGTAAAAAATTTATTAAAAAGAGCAAAAAACTTATTTCGATTGAATATTCATGAGCACGTTTTTATTTCATTTTGTTTTTGCATATTAGATATATAATTTCATTTAAAAACTATTTAAAATTTTAGCAATAATATAATTATCATGCTAAATATTTTATTTATGGTGCTTCTCAATTAAACTTTTTTTTATAAAAAAAAAACTTATATTACTGGGTCCTAGTAGCAATAGGGCCCAACTTTATTGGGTCCTATTAGGAAGCTGGGCCCACCGCTGCTGGGAAGCCAACCTACTACTATCATTGGGTCTGGTGACAAAGCCATACCCAATAAACTTGGGTGCAAATCCAATTATCCACCGCTGTGGGGTCCTGGTGGCAGTAAGAACCAACTTTCTTAGGTCCTGCTGTTGGCAGTTAGGCCCACCGCTGCTAGGCAGCCAGACCCATTATCATTGAATCTAGCTACAGAGCCATAACCAATAAACTTGGGCCTTGGTAGAAGGACCAAGCAACCGAGTACCCATCTGGGCCCACCGCTACTAGGCAACAGAGCCCAACATCATTGGGTCATGCTTGGCAGAAAGACACAACAGTGGTGGTACTGCTGGTAGGCAGGGCCCAACGCTACCATGGGTCTGGCTACACAGCCAAATCCAATCTCAGTATAATTTTTTTTAAAAAATAACATTTAAAAAAATAATACAAAAGGATTAAAAAGAATATTAATTTGAAGTGAAGAGAAAAAATGAAAAAAAAAAAAATTTCTTGGGTCTCCCTTCTCAGCCAGACACAATCTCAATATATTTTTTAAAATATATATATTTAAAAAATAATACAAAAACATAAAAAAAATTATTTTGAAGTACAGAAAAAAATTAAAATTTTAAAATTTTTTAGGTCTGACTTCGCAGCCATACACAATTTCAACAAAGTTTTTTTAAAAAAATAATACAAAAAATTTTAAAAAAATATTAATTTGAAGTAAAAAAAAAAATTAAAAATTATCAAATTTTTACAAAGAATTTTTGAAACACAAAATCAAACATGATTTATTTAGAAAATTCAACCCAACCTATATATTTATATATATATCATCACCCAACTTTTGGTCAATATTAAAAAAATCTCATCAATTTATTTTGAAAAATAAAATTAAATAAAAGAAATCTAATTTTAGTGCCTATTGGAATGCCACTTCCAAGCATTTCTGGTTCCCTGTAACCCCCGTAAGCCAGCCTATTCTAGGAAAAAAAGCACATCATGTTTAGGAAGCAATCAAGTAGGCAAGCAAATCAGGATATCCCTCTTCGGTTTCGAAGTTTTTCTTTCCCTTGTAATATTGATAGTTATGAATCTCTCTCTTTATAGAAAAAAGGCCTTATAGGCTTGTATATAGCCTATTCAATTGCTAAAATGAATTGCTACTGAGCTTATGTTGCTGATGTCTGCTGCATTGTCAAGTGCTCGTATTGGACCAGGACCCAATCATCCTGGTCTGGGCATGTACATTGAGTCTTGTTGGAAGGTCGAGTCCATCATTATTAGGTCTTGCTACTTAGCATGACCCAAGCTATTAGACCTGGTTGTAAAACGACTCAACATTGAAGCAGGGCTCAATTAAGTGTTGTGTTCTGCTTCGAGTAGGGCCCAATACTATCAGATCATACTGATAAGTAGAGTCCAACACAGCCATGGATTTGGCTATATAATCAGACCTAATCTCAATATAATTTTTTTTAAATAATATCAAAAGAATATTCATTCGAAGTAAAAAAAATAAATTTCTTGGGTTTCGCCAGTCATACACAATCTCAATATATTTTATTTAAAAAATAATACAAAAACATCAAAACAAAAATATTGTTTTGAAATAAAGAAAAAAATCAAAAATTTTAAAATTTCTTGGCTCAACATATTTTTTAAAAATAATACAAAAACATAAAAAAAATATTAATTTGAAGTAAAGAAAAAAACTTAAAAATTGTCAATTTTTTTTCAAAAGAATTTTTAAAACACAAAATCAAACATGATTTAATTAGGAAATTCAACCCAATCTAAAACAGAAAAAAAATTATCATCACCCAACTTTTGTACAATATAAAAAAATCTCGTCAATTTATTTTAAAAAATAAATTTAAATCAGAGAAGGTAACGCCCAAAAAATTTAATTGGGTATAATTGGTGGGTCTGACTGCACTTTTTGAAAGCGATTTGGGTTTAGCTTGACAGCTTTTGGTAGATAAGGCAACCTCCCAGCCGCAATTCTTAACCAAAAACATAGCAGGGAACACCCCTTAGGATGCTACAGTGTTGCCCACAGTGCAAAGACTCTATTGTTATAATGTCGTCCATAGTGTAATGTGTCTGTATTCACAATAAATCTATAATGCAAACCACATTGAAATCACTCTATGTACGTAGTAATTCATTGATCCCTCTATTGATCTCTTTTAGTTTTTTCATTAAACAGTGCAATTCATAGTAAAAGCACTTACAATCTACCGTACTTCACTCTATAATAGGAATCCCACATGTTTTAGAGTTTTGTTAATTAATTAGATACTTATCTACATTTTTCTGTGGGCTAGTGTTTATTTTTCAACAAAAAATTTTATATACTAGCTTTTTCAACATATTTTTATAGTTAAAAAATTCTAAACAAAAACATATATACATATAATCAAATAAATCAATAATTATATATGCTAATAAATGGGAAAAAAGCCATAAAAGATAACTAAATATAAAATTAAAAAAAATCAAGAGACATATAGATTAAGATATTTAATCTTGCAAGATGTGATAATTGCCCGACTATGCTTGCTAAATTTATTTATTAAAATAAGTTTTTTATTCAATAAAATAATAATAATAATAGAAATAGATACATATATTAAATTGATTGAATAAATAAAAGTAAAAAACATACTATGCAAGACTACATATATTATAAATATCATTTAAAAAAAAACTTATTTTAAAAAATAAAATTTATCCACACAAAAGATTTTTAAAAAATTATAAATAAATCAAAAAAAATCTATTCAAAAATTAAATCCATAACTGATTGAAAGTCTGGTATGGTCAAGGGACACATTATAAAATATATTATTAGTTATATTTTTTTTGAAAAAAAAAGTTTGAGGAGGGTAATTCTGTAGAATTGATAAAGAGATTGTAACATAGCTTAGCAAAAACCATATCATACCGAATACATAAACTTGTAATACTTAATACATTAATAATCACAAATAAGTAAGATTTCATATTAATATGATAAATTAATAATTTATTAAATTTATAAGATAATACATTTAATATATATATATATATATATATATATATATATATTTAATTTAACGTGAGGATTTGGATCAGTATCTATTAGTGTATTTTTCATTTATGAGAAACGTGCATACCTGTGGATGCCTCAAATTAATAGGTAGCTTGTTAGTTGCTAGCTAGGAGATTCCTTCAGTTATATTAACACGTGTCACTTGTTCATGAGAGAGAATCGTTGGAGGCAGCCTTGGAGCTCACTGTATAAATCCTCCTGATCCCCTCCTCTCTCTTTCTCTTCCTTCTCTCTGAATTGCTGTCGATAGCTGGCTAGGATTACATCGCCATCACTGTCAAGTCAAGCCCAGGCCAAACTGCACTATCACCATTGATTCTACTCAGAAAAACTAATATCTTTGCCCCAATAAAGTCCTCTCTGTTAATCCTGGTTAGTGTTTAGTTTCTTTTTCTTAATTACATACCTTCTTGGTTGATCTTGTCCTCCTTTCTTGGACTTTTTTTTTTTTGGTAATTTTCTCTTTTTCTTCGAACCATTCAACAACATGCATCTTTCTTCTAATTCTAGCTAGTTTCTCCTTTCATTTCTTTAATTTATTTTACAAATGATATTATAATTTGATTAACGATTTTCCTCTTATATTATTCCAAGTGTGGTATGATTTGTTGGTTTCTTTTAAGTTACTTTGATTTTAAAGATTTGATCTTTTTCACCTTTCCAGACAATGGCCAAAGACGATAAACGAAAACGCTGCGAGGAGGTGAATAAAGATATGATTAGTAGCTTGCCTAATGTGATAATTGGTCATATACTCTCGTTTCTTCCTACTAAAGATGCTCTGTGTACCTGCATTTTGTCCAAAAGTTGGAGAGAACTCTGGAGATCACTTTCCAATTTTGATTTTGATGATCGCACATCGAAAAGTAAGATCATCTTTGGGAATTTCATGGATAGGTTCTTTTATCTTCATAACTCGCGTGAAAACTCCATTACAAAATTTCGTCTCCGCGTACATGGAAACTATCCTTCTTCCCGATTAAGTCAATGGATTGATGCAGCGATTAAGGACAATATTGAGGAGCTTATACTTTGGATACCCCTACTTACTCGTGTTCCGTTGCCTCGGAGAGTTTTTAGTTGTGAGAAATTAGTGGTTTTGAACCTTAGATATGGAATTGCTATTGATCTTCTTGGTGTTGGTGTGCGCTTTTCATGTCTCAAGGTCCTTCATCTTGAAGGACTCCCGATGCTTGACGATCTTGCTTCCATAGAGAAACTATTAGCAGGTTCCCCAGTCCTTGAAGAACTGAAAATCGAACATGAATATTGTCAATCCAGGAACGCTTTACGTGTATGCTCAAGCTCACTGAAACGCTTGACCATAAGATTCACGCGCATTCGTTATTACAGGAAGGATCCTGGTTGCAGAGCACTCACTCTTGATACCCCAAACCTAGAGCTTCTTATACTAACTGATTTCGTGTCCGAGGAGTTAAACGTGCAGCAACTTCCGTGCTCACTAGTCGAGGCATCCATCAGTGTTGCTTTTACACATTTCTTCATCATACAATTAGATAGTTATATTGACATGGCGGTTCAGTTCTTGAGACTGATCATGCCTATTGTCAGGATCTTACGCTTGTGTGGGACTACTATGAGGGTAAGTTTCTTCCTCATTTTACTGTTGTGCTTAAATTTTCAGTGGTCTGATGACGCACCCCCTCCCATGTTTACCCCTATACAGATTTTATCAAACGCGGTTCGTAAGAAGTTGCCTTGCTTCGAAGATCTGCCTAATTTTCAGAACTTGACTCGTTTGGAGATTGAAGCTAGTGGAGATTGTCGTTGGATGGTTTTGCATGAGATACTCAAATGCTCTGTTAAGCTGGAAGTCTTCATCCTATACAAGGACAAGGTTAGTTCCTACAAGATAAATACGTGCGCAATGTTTTCTGGAAGCATGATCGGTATTGTTCTTCTTCTTACTGGCTTTAACCGTTCAGGCTAAGGATACTCCCAAATGGCGAAGTCTTGTATGCCTTAATTCTTCGGTAATTCCCAAATGGCGAAATCCTGAATTCGCGCCACGGTGCATGAGGTCAAGCCTTAAAGTGATTGAGTGTGTAGATTTTGAAGGGGATTTCTCGGAGATAGAAATGGCGGAATATTTCATAAAGAATGCACTGGTCTTGGAGAAGATGGCTATCAGATTTGGATGGGGCGTGACTCATAATTCAAAAGAACGCGTTGCCAAGAGGCTGTCAGGGTGTCAAATAGGCTCCGAAGCATGTCGAATTACATTTTCATCACCTTGATTTAGTTTTTAATTCATTTTCTGTTAGAGATTGCTCAACGAGGAAGAGAGAATGCAAACCCATATTTGATATCCATGTATATGGATGAATTCTTTTTGTTGTTCTAGTATAAAATTGTGTATTAAATACACAAATTTAAAAACTAATTAGATACTTGGATGAATTCTTTTTGTTGTTCTAGTATAAAATTGTGGTTAGAATCTTTTAAAAACTTAGATACTTGGAGAGAAAGAAGTATTTGGGTATTAAATAATCAGCTAGCGCTAGCTAATGTTATGCATAAAATTGTGTTTAATTGATCAATAATATATTTAATTAAATTATCAAAAAATAATAATTTCCTTAATTTTACTATCCGTTTTTATTTTATTTTATATTGAGGTGTTCTTGCTAGTGGCAAGTTATAATATATATATGAAATCCTAACCTATATTTGCAATGAATGAAACAAAAGTCATTGAATTTCATATATCTATATAAATTAGTAGATGATTTTGTGTGAAATTAATATTTAATTAATGTAAACTTAATAATATATCCTAGCTATAACATAAATGAAGAAACTCTACTTCATTATCTATAGCATAACTCAATATTCCATTGCGCCTTTAATAAAATATATCTAATAAAGAATGTTATCAAATCTAAGACACATAAATTAAAAAAAAAAGTGATTTGGAAAAATCGATTAAAAAATCAATCTTTCAAGAAATTCAAATTTCAAAATATTGATGAAGTGAAAAAGGAAACAAAATCAATTCATGAGATTCCTTAAGTATAATATTTTTATATTTTTTTCAAGCATTTGATTCCACTTAAATATATTATATTATCTAGAAAATCATATTTACAAATTTCTCATATGATAAAAAAAAAACGATTTTTTAGTATAAATAAAGGAATCCTAGTTTCCTAAATGTCATGAATTTACGAAATAAGGATTAATAATACAACAAGTTTTTCATACATTTTCATATAATTAAGATAAAGTATTGAATTAGAACAACTATGTTTAATGAATCTGTTACAGATAAAACAAATAAATATTTAGAGAACCTCCCAAATTTAGAGAAAAACACTTAATAAAGTATATATACCTTCCTCTCAAATTCTCTCTTGTTCTTTAGCTTTGCAATTCAGCATTATTGCCCATAGTCTAAACTGATTTTCTTCCAACAAGTGGTATCAAAACTTTTTCTGATTGTTTGACATGGCAATTCAAACTTCCCACTTTAGCCTCTTTGTTTGACAAATGATAAGTATAAGATTTGGTGTATCTCTGTGAAAGCTTGGATAGATTCCCAAGATGTGTGAGAAACGATTGCAAAAGGCTTTGAAGAGCCTGTAAAAAGAATGACGTTGACACATGTCTAGAAGGAGGCCATGCAAAAGGAATGAAATAAAGATCAACAAACACTCACAATCATTCATCAATATTTGGATGACAGCACTTTTGAGACAATGGCTGACACAACCACCGCCAAACAAGCATGACAAGTTTTGCAACAATCAAATTAAGGAGTAGATAACGTAAAAAAGGTTCGCCTACAAAAGTTACGAGGTGACTTTAAAAAATTACATATGCTTGAGTAAGAGAATATTTCAGAATACTTTGTTAGAGTATTTGACCATATACAATGAGATGAAAAGATATAGAGAGAAGATGAAAGAAATGTGTGTGGTAGAAAAGATCCCATGATCATTACAGAAGAAATTCCACTATGTGGTGGTCGCGATAGAGGATTCGCAAAATATAGATTATTTTTAACAATTCAAGATCTCATGAGAAAACTACAAGCCCGTGAAGAAAGAGTCAGTGAAATTCAAGAAACCATGAGTGCATAAGCACTCTTCTTAAAATTCTCTATAAAAGAAAAACAAGATGGCCCTAGATATAATCAAGGAGATAGAGGCAGATTTGAAAGAGAAGGTCGATGTAGCCTCAATAGGTTAACTGGTCAACTGATTGAAGCTAACCAATTGACCAGATTCTCAGATAATAGCAATCCAAGATTCAGGTTTGATAAAATAAAAATTAAATGCTATATATATATATAATTTAATTATTTACCTTCCATAATACTTTATTGGATATATAATAATCATAGGAAACCCAATGATAGCTTGGCATTTTTTTCAAAAAGTTGATGGATCTTTTTTGATGAATTAATTATGTAAATAAAAAAAAGGTCAAGGGACTAAGTTGTGATTTCTAAAATTATAGGGGCTAAGTTATTACATTGCTAAACAAAATAGGGACTAAATAAATTATTTACTCTTATTTAAACACATGCTTAGTTTTTAGTTAATAGGCGGTTTAAGCTTTGTCTCTGAATTTATTTTTGGTATCCTTTCTGGAAAAGAGACTAAAATCCTTGCAGCTCAAGGATTCCTAAGATTTGACTCCGAAAAAGAGATTAAAATCATATAAAAGATATTATTTGAGTTATTTTTTAAAGCAGCCTCACGTTTCAGATCAACAACCAAAATTCTCTGTTATCAATATGAACACAATTTCTATGGATGCTGCTGATCGGATATCCCAGTTGCCTGAACACATCATACACCACATTCTCTCTCTTTTATTAACACCAGAGGTGGTTTGTCTTAGCCTTTATATATATATATATATATATATATATATATATATATATATATATATATATATATAAAGGTTATTATGATTGCTGAAATCCAATCAAAAGGGTTGAAACTGTAATTGGAAAGATAATCATGACAAAGAAGAAGATGCAGCTCATCAGTCGACCATCACAACCACAAAGCCGTGGAGTCCACACGAGGCTAACGAGTCTGGTGTCACCAAGGAGCCATGGAGTCCACAATCACGCGAATCCATCGTTGTAGCCACAGAGCCATGGCATCCGCACGAATCTCACGGAACCATCATTGCAGCCATAGAGCCATGGAGTCCACGTGAGGCTCACAAATCCATTGCAAGCATGGAGCCATGGAGTCCATGAACAAGGGGTAACTAAAAAGCTGCATCGTCACGAACAGTGCAGAAACCAATAATTGAGCACAACAGTCTCTGCTTTTCTTAAACAAAGTTGAAATGTAGTTCGAGACTAGGCTCAGTTTCTTTCCTCAAATGTTTCGAATATTTGCTCTCAGATCTCAATCAAAAATACTTTCAAAAAAGATAAAAATAAAAACAGAGCTAAACGAGCATCCTTTTAGTTGACCACTGCATGCTATCAGTAGAGAATAAGAATGATACAAGGTGAAGTAGAATCAGCCTGACACAAACACATCAATTTACCCATACAAAAAAAATAAAAATCATATAACATTTGGAAAAGCAGGATGACCATCAAATCTTGTTGCCTTAAACAATCTTCTTGTATCTTCTTCAGGAAAAAAAAAAAAAAAGAACAGATTAAAAAGTGTGTGTGTGTGTGTGTGTGTATAAAAAAAAATCTTGCATTTTCTACTTGCTTTTTTTTATTTAATAGAGAGTATTCATCTCCTAAAAAGTTAAATGACGATGCATGACTGCGTTAGAAATGAGATAAAAATAAATAAAAGGAAACATAGAAGGAAATATATCACAATCGAAGTACTTATGTGTATTTCTTTCCCTTGTTCTTTACAAGATCCCTACAAAGCCTACATTCCTGGCAGAATAAGTCCAATTTACTACCTTCTAACTGGCATAGAAGATGATCTAGGAATATCTTCCACGTGAAAATTTGATGTTTCTGATGAAGAAACAGAAGCTGAGTGTCGAAGGAAAGGAGTAGCTACCCCGCTTGAAGTTTCAATATTGGCAACTGTGGTAGGACTAACTGAAATAAAAGAAGCTGGCTGCAACTCGATTTGAGTGACTGGATCTGCATCATTCTCTGGAATATCAAGCAAATGATGATTGTCTTCCTCTGACATTAATGTGCTTGTGTCTCTGTGCATTGTAGAATCATCTGTGACAATTCCATGCCTTCTCTTCCCCCTAGCTGCTGCTTTCCCCCACCCATGGATTGTCTCCCTTATTCTTTGAGGAAATAATGCCGGCTTATAGTTTGTTCCCATCTGGTAAAAGGGAGAGAACAATACGTGATGCTACTAATGACCAGAAAATGATTGAACAAAAAAATATGTGGTATAATGCTACCAGCTTAACCCGATGAAAACCTGCTCAAGCATTTCATGTTACTAGTTAGGAAGAGAGAGGCTTGTTCTACTCACAAGTGGATAAAGATGATTTCAATTCTTAAAACGCCATAAAAAATTTATGGCAATTTAAAGGACTCCACATCATGACTTATTCTCATGTCTAAAAATATATGAAGTTTGTTCCAAAACCCTTGCTTGGTAATGGATTGTGATAAAACACCACAGCATCGCTCCCAGAAAGGAAAAGGTGGAGAAGATACTAAGAAGGAAAAAACTTGAGGTTTGTTAGCCGACAAATCAGGCTGTCAAAATTTATTAGTTTCAACAATGTTGACGTTAGAAATAATTTCCATGGCCACTGTTCTTTCGTATGTATCAGCATGAACGGTAAATTTGAGGGTGCACTCATAAACTAGGTGCTTGCACAATACTGCATAAACATGGTCATGAAGAACTTCAGACGTCCTACTTGGACATGTTCATGCATTTGATTGCCAGTCACTAGCTAGTTATATAACTCCTGCATTATATACACTGCATAGACAACAATACATTCATTAGTGTCTCCTCTCTTTCTCTTAGATACTGTGGTTGGATTTGACAACAAGCCCAGGAATAAAGACACATGCAGCTGGCATATGCCATGAGGCTGAAGGGCTATATTGGCGGTCAAGTCTCTGTTACTGGAAGCTGTGGTGTATCTGCATCTGATACAAGTTAAAACTAGCTAGATTGTGGTAGATTATGTGCTTCTAATGTCTTGTTCATGATATTTGTTGACTAGTAGATTATGCATTAGTATTTTCTTGCATATAATATGAATTGACCAGTTTTTTCCCTGGGGAAAAGTGCATATAGTGGCAATATGATATACCTGGGTAGCAAGTGCATAAAGTGGCAAGGTGATGTAGCTGCAGAGGAACTGCCCAGCATGTTCCTTTTCAGTAGAATCATTAGTTTCCTTATACATATTTGTTATTTATGTCAAGAAAACAGCTATAAATATTTGTGTAATCATAGGGTAATTATCTTTCTATAATTAGGCCGAGATTATAGTTAATAATAGCAGATTTTATGGAATGTAAATCAGAATTCTTCCAATTTAATGAAAGAGGCTCTCATGAAGGGAGGTCATTCAGCCAAATTAACAATGATATACCTGGGTAGCAAGTGCATAAAGTGGCAAGGTGCTGTAGCTGCAGAGGAACTGCCCAGCAAACCTACAAGATAATACAATAATGCAGTAGCTGTAAAAGCTGATGAATCCTCAAGAAAGTCTCAACTATCTCAGATGTATGCATACCCCAACACAAGTCGTATGTACACCTGCAAATGGTTCCTAATAAAGCAGGATCTGTACCCAAATTGCCACTGTAAATTAATCAACAAAAGACAGATCAGTTCAACGTACAGATTCAACACCTCATCATGGAAAAGAAAAAACTTTGTATCTCCTCATTTCTGATTCTTCTGGTCAGTGATTATCACACATTCTTTTCGTAAACATTGAATCAACCCAGGAAAAAGTGAGGTTTTTGTTCAAACAATCACAGAAATTATAATAAATTTGAGCTTGGTTGATGTCAAGAAGGAAAGGACAAAAGTGAACTCTCGCAGTCCAATAAATAATGATCAAGTCAGGGTAGAGGAGGTACCCAAAACCAAAAGAATGAAGCCAATTCAAATGCATTCTGCAATCACATTTCAGAGAAAGAAAAGAACGAGATGTCAGTTATGCTACTTTGGCACAACACCATAGAATCATTTTCTAGGAAAGAAGGAACTGAAAGGACGGTATATGTTACCATTTTAACTTGAGCAACTGATCACAGTGAGCATTGCTTACCTGGAACAGGATAAAATGGATCAATGGCAGAAACAGTTCTGGCTTCTTGAACCAGAAAAGATCATCTCGAGGCCTCAGCCTCTCTTCTACAGAGTGTCCAGTTAGGCCAGCAGTCTCTAATGTCAAGGTCGCAATAACATGTTGTAGCTTTGCACCGACTACAAGAACAAGCTGCCCATGACATGAAATATCAGAAAAGCACAGTGCAATTACTTAAAGTAATACAAAATTCGTTACTTGTAACATGTTGTCCTTCCAAATGTCTGTTTCTCACTGCATACTTTTTGTTTCTACCGAGGAAAATTCCATTTGCAGCATACAAGTGATTGATAAAACTGAAACTCAAAAGAACCTGCAGCACTTACAGTGATTGGAACGACGGATATCCAGAAATAGAGATTAGATCCTGTTGAAAGGCTCCAAAACGAACAAACCATAAATTAGTAAGATAGATTGAGACTTTAGGATAACCCGATCATACAACGCCAGATCATTTATGATTTATGATTGTATGTTGCGGGCTCATTAATTTTTTTAAACGTAAATAACTGTCTATGCGTTGATGTATATTAAATAATATTTTTTAAAAATATTAATATAGCAACATAGAAAGTTGATCCAAAAAAATAACAAAACATAATTCAAAAAATAAACAAAGTCAACTCACTAAACTTATAACCCGAGTCATGAAATTAGAATAATTCTACATATAGAAAACAAATAAAATATAAATTACGGAGTCTAATTTCTACTAACATAATATTAAAAGATGAAATCACAATAAAATCAATTAAAAAAAGGCAAAGTAAAAAATAACTCTAATCAATCCAAGTTAACTTGATAAACTCGCTACCTAAATCATGAGATTATGATAAATTTATTGAAAGCAAATTGAAAAAAAAAATTATCAAGTCTCAATTCCAATAAATCCAGTATTAAAGATTAAAAAAAATCATATAACCAGCATATAATATAATAAAAAGAAAATTTAAAAATAATTACAAAATATAATTTCTAAAATAACCTAATATTAAAAAATAAAATTATAGAAATGTTAAATTAAAAAAATATTAAATAAAAAAACAAAACAAAACACTAATGAATAATTTTTTTTATGAGTGGCTACGGTGAATTAGCCATAAATTTTTTAATTAATGTTTTGTTAATACTCACCGAAATTCGTATATTGTTACCCAATGGCAAGTGCAAAACAAAGCAATTCATAGCATTAATTATTTTTCACTCTCATAGCCATACCTTCCACATTAAACAGCATGAATGCAACAACAAATCCCCACAATGGACCACTGCAAGGCATTGAACACACAGGCATTTAGCTGGTCCATCTTCTCCTGGCTCAATCATGCAGATGAATGGCCTGAAAATACAAGAAACATGCAAAGTACATTGACGACGTTACCTCACACCAACAATTCTCTGGAATTCTTCTTCCATAGAGCGAATCATGTAGCTGTGAAAATCATATTTCAATGAGAGGTTGTGATTCTGCCATGAATAAGAAAAAACAAAGAGGAATGGATGTCAATAAAGCATCACTGATACTACCAACAGTATATCAGCAAAGACGCTCACGTTGTCTCTGTATATATATATACTTCATTTTCTTCTTCTTTCTTAAACCCTAGTACAATACCATTGAATTCCTCGGTTGATTCTGGGATGATAACACCCCTAATCCTCTCTTTTTCCTGGAGGAGAGTGTCATATTGCATTGATAGTAAATCCTAAATGCTAGTTGAAAAGTAGAACTTCCTATGTGCCCCTTGCAATGTTGTAAATGCTATTTGAGAAATAAAAATTTACTTCAAGTATGGGCTAACAGATAACAGCAGATCATACCATGATGAAGCCCTTGCGAAGAGTGAGGTAATCTGTGCGAGCCACTGAAGGTCCAAATTGCCGAAAGAAACATGTCTGCAGGTTGATAAAACACATCAAACGATGACCAACACAAAAACAAGGCCTGATGGGAAGGCTCTAATTCTATTGCAGAATTTGAGGTAATAACAAGCAAGCATGGATTACAACATAGAAAGCATTAAAGAGCAAGAAAGAGAGTTTTGTACCTACCACCCAGATAAGAAAACTATTCTTGACCAAAGGGCTTGATGTACGATGTCTTGCGAAGGTTGTTTGCCTTCGCTTTGGCTTTTCTCTATTGATTTCTGTTACAGAATAGATTACTAAGTCGTGATTTCTGTGATACAGCAATATTTCTAAGAATAAATATTCTCAATTGAAATGATTGGAAGGTGAAGGTATCGCTTGAAAAATAATGCCAAGAGAAAAAGAAAAGAAAAAACAACTTATTGCAAGTTCCTATTTTTTCCTAAGTATCTTCATTCGAATACAAACAATGAAATCTCAATCTCTTTAAAAGTTCTAGCATCTAGACTTACATGTATAAGGACAAGCTAAATAGTGTATACAGAAGAGAGAGATTGAGTAGTTACATTCTAAATCAGCCATCAGGTATAAAGCTGACATAGGCAAAAAGAATTGGGCAGCACTTGTTACTGTTTAAACTTTTAAATCTATTCAAAACCACTTTCCTGTCAAAGGCTTTACCTGTTGATTCATCATGGCAGTCCATACGAGCCAAATCCTCCCATACTCTCCAACTATGAATCTGGTGAAACAATTACAATGTTAGACAGTTGGTCATGGTGATAACAAGATTATGGTTCTCTTGTTTCATGAGTCAAATCTAGTATCTTGTATTTGATCAACTGCAGTTCAGGAAGATGTTGGTTTTTATGGTCAACATAATTTCCTCTCCCGGGTCCTGGGAAAAGACATAACAAGTTCGACAAGAAAATACTGTATTACTCTAATACAAGAACCAAATGCATGGTGGATCTTGTTTTATACATGATATATGTATTTCCTGATAAATCTATTTTTAATGGGCTTAAAAAACCCTTATGACCTTTCTTGGGAATGAACATGTCTCAAGTGGGGGCTTAGCAGTGTGTCGAGCCCAACTACACTAGGGCTTGGTAGTGTGTCGTGCTCCGGGCATGCTAGGTCTGGCGCTAGCCAGACCCAGACTCAATTGGGTATAGTGTGACAAGCCCCGGAAATGTTGTGTATTATGCTAGCCAAACCTAGAAGTTTTTTTAGCTTGGCAGTCAATCAAGTATAAGGTAACGTGAGTCTGAAAAACATAGACCCAAAGCACTTGGACATAGCATTCCACCATGGGTCTGGAAAACATAGACCCAAGGCACTTGGACATAGCATTCCACCAAGTTCAAACCTTGAACTTAGCAGATAGTCAAGCCTAAGGTAATGCGGGTTTGACAAACATGTCAAACCTAAGACACTTGGAATGACATTTCGCAAAGTCCAAGCAGTTGGACCCAGCAGTCAACCAAGTCTAGACACTTCAACTTAGCAGTCAGTCATGCTCAAAGTAACGTGGGTTTGAAAAAGATGTTAAACCCAAGACACTTGAACTTTGCAGTTAGTCATGTTCAAGATAACAACCATCCTCCCTAGACACACCCAAAAAAATGATCATTCTCTATTGGCATGTCCAGGGGAATGACTATCTTCTCTTAGGTCTAACCTCATGGGTTATAAATACAGCATGAAACCTTCAGAACAAAGGTTCACAATCTTCATTATTTACTGCATATATATTTTCAGAACATCTTTCTCTAGAATATTCTTATATTTTCTCTCTCTAAAAAAATATTTATTTAAGCATCAGAGGGTCTCCACCTCAACCAAAGAGGGAGTCTCCACTTCAACCAAAAGGGGATCTTTTGCAGGTACTAGCCACAAGCAGCTATCAACTACCTTCCCTAGAAAGAATGGAGGACATTGCTTGGACCAATTAATTAACCAATTGTCCAACTCAAGAGCCCTATTCCTAGATTACTTGGATTTTTGGTACATCATCATTTCCCTTCCATTATGTTGTGTAATTATTAAGCATATGAACTTAACCATTCCTAAAACCACTTCACCATTAAGAAAAGCAACAGCTCAAAATGCATAACCTTCACAATCGCCAGCAGCATTGTTAAGCAACTGTAAGAAATGTGTGTGATTGCCATGACGAAAATGAAGCGATGCAACCGCTCGAGATCTTGATATGACAGGATTGGCTCATATCCCTGCACGTCAAACAGTTTTCAGCTAGAATCGAATATTTGTCATTGAGAAAACGAATGTCATAATAAAGCAAGGTTATCAACTCGCTGCTTTGAAAATTCAACATTGCAACATCCTCAACAATGTTTTATATAGATGAATGACATGCCTTTTCGCAGGTTTTCAAATCCAAGCCATTCAACAGTCTTCGAAGTGGATGAGGAAGAACAGAAAACATCGCTAGTTTACGTCCCTCGGAAGAATTTTGTATACTTTCCTCATCAATCTCTGGTCTCGTGCAAGAAGCAAAATTACCTTCATAGAACTTTGATGGAATGCAAATATTGGCTATGGTGCTTGAGGTAGCTGTTAAAAGAAGTGATATGAATCCAAGCAGCATCAACTCTGAAGACAAGTACAAAATGATACTTGTGAATGAAAATTAGTGAAAAAAAATATCAAAGGAAGGGGATTAAAAATTACTTGTAATCAAAAGAACTAGATGAACTTTCTGCAGCATCTGATGTTTTTTGAACTTGGAAAATACCTTCTTTCATCTTCTCCACAGCTGCAAGCAAAGGTTTCCGATTGGTTTCCCGCAACCACTGAAAAACAAATGAACAAGGAATCAAATCTCAGATTAGACGCCAAAGCTATTGAAACCAACACTGGCATTCCAGAAAAGAAAATGAAAACAAAAATAATCTGACAGATTCTGTTTCAATTCATCTGTCAATATTGAGTTCTCCTAAAGCAAACATGTGAAATTTTATCATAAACCTGCTGAAAAAAAGTTAACGAAGCTGGTGCTTCCATAACAGTCTTCCAAAATGTAATTTTCACATCTAAAGCATTTTATGTAATAATCAATGTGATTTCAGCCTACAATCATGACCAAGAACCAAACAGAAAGCTGGAGGTATCAACTAAAAGCCCTCAAAAAGTCAATAAAGCTATTTAGAAACTCAAATTCCTCTAAACATCAGAAAAGAAGTAGTGGCAGATATCAATTGCCAAGCAAAGTGCCTTACTGCTTGCAAAACCTTCCATCAAGCATGATATATCCATACATACCCAGGTTTCAAAGGGATCAAATAAATAAATAAAATATCAAGAAAATCCATTATGTACCTTGAACTTTAAGTAACAGAGTGAAAGGAAGGAAAAACAATCAAATTCTGTACAAATACAGTGTAGTACCTCACAAATCATAACAATGACAAAATGCAACATCAGGAGAAAATGGTAAGAACACAAGAAAAAATAATAGACAGTAGAAAGAAGATGTCACTTACACTACTTAGTCTGTGAATTGAGCGCTCCACAATCAGAGAAACAACCACAAAGATTGTCAACACAGTTGCAACTGACCATGTTGGAGTTAAGGCCAAGGATCTCGTTTCTTTTGTATCTTCTTCCATTCGAAGCAATCCTACTCAGACACGCAAACTTTTGTCTTTAAATCTTAACACCCCTAAAGCCCCTGTCTTAATTTTAAACTAACAACGACAACAAGCAACCAAATTCGCTTCCTAGAAATCAAAACCACCAAAAAAAGAAACACAAACTTAACTCCATCATCCTGCTCCTCGTGTAATCATATATATAAATATGATAATACAAACAAAAAAAATGTTTGGAACCCAACCGAGCTCTCTCTCTCTCCTCCTTTTCTCTCTATTTTCTTGGCTGAGACAAGACCAAGCTCTGAGGCTCAGTTTGATCAAACTGTTGATGGCTTTGAAATACTCAACGAGATCAAACACATTGTTTTATTTTATCAATAATAAACTTACAATAACTAAACAAAAACTTTTATTATAGATTTTTTCTTTCTCTCTAATATTTTTCTCTAATCTCTTCACACATGCATAATAAACTTAGTTATTTATTTATACACAAATTAAAAATAAAAAAAAATTAAACTTCAAGTCTAAAGGCGGTTAGTGGTCGGTGCAAAGTGGTGTTTGAGGCGGGTGATACCGGTGGTCGCAAGTGGTGGTTAGTGGTTGCTTTCCTTAACTTTTTAGATTGAGTTTACCACAACACAAACTACTTGAGCTCACCTTGATTTACTATTTATTATTATTCATGAATAATATATATATATATATATATATATATGATAATATTCTATTCATGAATAATAATATTTTTTTCATATGTATTTTTCTAGATATTTTTTTGACATATTTTTTAAAATTATATATCCTTAACTTTTAAAATAAACAGGAGATAACTCATCTAAACAACACTGCACAAAGAACACTCTTAACGAGACAGAGAACACACATCTTTTCCCTACACATAAATTTATCTTCTTGAATTTTTATCTGTTTATCATTTAAGAAAAAAGCTTAAATATTAACTAAGGTATCAAAATGTCTCTTGTTCCATAAAGAACTTGTTTTACATGCACAACTCAAGCACGAAACTCATTGGCAAATGAAAGTCAACATTTTTCTGTGAAATTTTTCACGACTTCATGAGTGGCATCATCTGTGAGAACCAAAATAAACAATTTTTTCATTCCTTTTCAATTTATACAAAAAACAATTCGTGGCTAACAGGATTTCAGTACATGGAAGAGTAACTAATCTCCCCACATTGACTCCAATTCACCTAAGTAAATGCAAGTACTCAATAACTTTGCTCTTGCCATACAAGAACAGCTTCGCTCTCTTCAAAGCAACCAACAGAAAAGTCAACCCATAGCACTAGGTGTACAAAGACAACTTCAATTTCAATAAATAAAAAAAAAACTACACAAAATAACATACCAAATAGGCTTCACACTCCAACTCTCTAAATAAGCCACCAAACCCCGTCAAATCCAAGCCACAAACATGGTTGTTTTCATCAATCTTATTTTGAGTCTTAGTCTTCTTGTTTGCATGCTCCCCATAATTAAAAAAAAAAACTAAGCATGACGTGCATGAGACAACACCAATCCCAACTTCTTCATACTATTATCACTAAGTAAAATAATCTTTATTTTATCACAGTGTTACAAACTCACCTCACCAAGGATTTTGTAGCTGTTAAAGCCAACTTAGATAATTATGATGGCCTTAGAAATCTTAGAGAGCACGTACAAAATATTAGATGCATCCTAGAGCTAGTGACACACATAAAGCTCATCTCTCATTTTAGCACCAACATTCGTGCTAAAAATAGCATTATAGATCTCATTATCATCACATAATGAGATGATGAAAACACAAGGGCATGTCTTTTGAGATTCAATGAGGAAATGATAAGCATGGATGATCTGCGTGAACCCATCATCACTAAAGCCATGATCAATTGATTCTATAACTATTCTTTATGAGAAATGTTATACACACTCCCTAGCAAAAATGTCTTTAGCATCAAACATGAGATGGAAGATTACATTAGGGTGGAATAAACTAGCATGACCATAAAAGGTCACCCACGCTTCCACATATAAGAAAAGTCTTCACCACGCCATTAATCTCCAACACAAACATCTAAAAGAAGCATATAAGGGCACATCCTTAATCATCTAACAATCCCTAAGCTCATGACCACACCTCTCATAACAACATATGTTGATATGTTGGCTGCCATAAAGGGAAAAGACTTCCTACAATACCGACCTCCAATGAAAATGGTTCAAACACAAGAAACCCTAACAAGTTTTGCCTCTTTCATGTTGATTATAGACATGACACAAAAAAAGTGTCATGCACTCACAAAAGAGATAGAAAAATTAATCTCCAAAAAGTACCTCCAAGAATTTGTGAAGAGGGGGATAAAATATGAGCAAACAAAAAACAATTTTAATGATGTACTACATCAAATAAGATAAATCTCAAAAATTATATCTTAATCATCTTTTGAATTGAAAAAATAAATAAATAAAAGTGCATTTCCTTGTCTCCAAACATATAGGGCCTCTGTGAAACTTTCATGGAGAAGTATCGATTAATCTTTATTATATTGATTGGTCCCTCAATCGATTTTCTCCAGGTCTCTATGACTTCTTGTCTTTAGGTCCTAGTGACCAATGTCACCACGGCCTTGTGACTGTTATCTTCAAGCCCCCATTACCAACTGTACCTAAGTCCTTGTGATTATCGTCTCTAAATAGATCATGGATCTTTCTCAATAAAACATTGACAAAATCTCTCACTAATTCAAAAATTAAAAAAAAAATCCAAAGACATGCCTATACAATAACATTTTTATGCAAGCATTCACTATAATTATTTTCTCTTCCTCTCTAGCTGGTTAAAGTCTTTCAAACATGTATGTTTACAAGACTTTAAGGGGCTAATGATAATACAAAAAAACATTATACTCGATTAGGTCGAAGCCTATCTTTCCTTTCTTTCTCTCTTTCCTTGGTCAAGACCTATCTGAACTCTAGGGTTTGATTTGACCGAGCTACTTTGGCTCATCTTGGTTTATTATTCATTACTATTCATGAATAGTAATATGAATGGTACTATTCATGTATAGAACTTTTCACTTATATTTCTCTAGATATTTTCTAATGCTATATATATCATAAGGTTTTGAGAGAGAAGAAACATTATTCATCTAAATAACATTGCACAGAGAATACTTTTAATATGACATAAAGCACACATCTCTTCTCTACATACAAAAAATAATATTTTTATCTTCTTGAATCTTTACCTAGTTATCACTTGAGAAAAAATTTAAATACTAACTTAAACATTAGAGTGTCCCTTATCTATAAGAGACTGGTTTTACAGGTACAACTCAGGCCTATAACTTATCAACCAAGAAAATTCAACATTTTTCTATGAAAACTCTCCACAACTTCATCAAAACATATAGTATACAAATATGAACATCAAAATCCTAACTTTTGATCCCTTTTACTTTCAAACTCCAAAAGCATTGATGTACCACAGCCAAGTTTGCATCTTTAACTTGTACTAGTTAGTTGTTAACACTATGTTGTGGGTTGGATCAAAAAAACTTTTATGTACCTAAAAATATTAGTACTGCTAATGTATTTTCTAGTCTAAAAAAAATTAATGAAATAACAAAAAAAAAGATATCGGGGTAGAAAAAAATTGAGAGATAAGAAAAAAAAGGTTACTATTAATCCACATGTTGCAAAAGATTTTAAAGAAAATTTTTTATCTTTAGTTATTTTTATTTTTCTTATTTAGTTTATGAAATTAAATATTTGGCTTAATAATTTTATTTCTTCTTATTTGTTTAGGACTTGTTTTGCTTTTCTTTTATTTTATTTTTGGTATTCTAATTTGTTTAGGTTAGTTTTTTGGGTTTATTTGAGTTGTAAGCCTTTTAGAAAATGAAACTACTTGAAGAGAAAATATTGAATAATAAAGATTCGAATTAGGATTTTTGCAGTAAAACCTTGTATTGCTTGTGCTTATTGTCTTTCTTTTGTTATATATATTCTTCTGTATTAGTTGGTATCATAGCTCTACGTCTATTGATATCTGAGCCTAGTAAATACTTGTGGTTAGTTGTTTTTTGTTGTTGAATAACCATAAATGTAAAAGGTCGTATACAATAAGACGTGCTCGTGTAGTAGATGAGGAGGAGGTTTCCTCTTAGAAAAAAAATATATAGGAACTAGTGTGTTGTTCTCGTCTATATCAATTGTTGTTACTAAAAATCCTAATGGTAGGACTCACGATGAAATGACCCATGCAAAGGTGTTAAAGATCCTTATTGAGATGGGACACAAAAGGATGTTTGTGGTAGAGTATGATTTTTTACTAAAGTTTGAACTCGAGGATAATTTCCTTTCAACATGTGAAAATGATGCATAAGCTTTTTCGAAAGAAAAGATATTTTTTAGTTAATTGTTTTTTTTTAATTTTTTATTATGTAATATTATGTTTTCTAGCTGTTTTTTTATTTGAAGGGAATAGATTTCTAGTTTAGTTTTTATATTTAATATTAATATAATTTTTTAGTTTTTTCTATATAAAGAATTGTAAAAGCATTTTGACAAGTGAGACACAGATCGATAAAATTAAGTCTTTAAGGAGTCTCCCTTCTTAGTCTTTGAGAGTTTTTACTTATAACAAATCTTGTTGTGCTTCACTCTTGTCCTCGTCAGTTAAATTAACTGGTCTTCACTTTGGATCGGATCAAAAGTCAATTTCTGAGAGTAGAAATTGAATGATATTAATGCTGGAACCATTTTTAAATTCTCTGCAAAAACATACATAATTAACTCGAAGTTCCTTCCTTTACCCGTTTGTCTAGAGAAAATGAACGCCAGAACCCCGCCATTGGTGAATGGCGTCTTCTGAGTTGCATGTCACAGTGTTGACCCCTTCACCTTTCTCTCTGTCCCTCTTATCTGAGAAAAAAAGAAAGAAAAAAAAGAAACGGTCTTTATGAAAAGCTAGTTCCCATCTTTATGTAGTGCGTGCAAATGGAGCTTTTAATTTGTTGTTTTCGCCCCTTGCATTTGACGAGCGACAAGATAGCAAAGGAAAAGAGGCAGAGAGCGAAAAACAGAGACAAAAACTGTCCACATTGAAAAAGAAAAAAGAAAAAAGAAAAAAGCAGAAACTGAATTATTGGGTTGGATTTTATGTTTATATATATTGATAAATTTAATTTAATTTATGAGCATTTTAGTTGCACTGTTTTTTACAAGTTTTGATTTAATTGGTATTTAGCTTATAATAGCTCTTTAGTTTATAACGAGCTTTTTTTTTATTTTTTTCTTTCTGGTTTTTTTTTTTGTTTTTTAAAAAAATCAAAATCAAGTCAAATCAATTTTTAAAAAAAAATGATTTCTAATTGAAATGATCAAAAACAATTCAAAAAACCATTCAATTTAGTTAATTTTGGGTCATTTTTCAAATAATTTAATTGGTTTGTTCATTGGTTTGAGTTTTTTTTAATTAGAAATTATATATATATATATATATATATATATATATATATTGATTTCTTAAATTAATTGAAATTATATTTGAGTTATTATTTTTTGAAACTTTAGCTTGTTTCCAACAAGATTATATTTGTTTTTTTTTTTAATTTCAGGGGGCGTTCTTTTTACATGGCTGGTAATATTAGATGAATTTTTTTAAAATATTTATCTATTTTTATTAGCATATAATTAAATAAAAAATAGTATAAAATAATTAGACTAAGCGGGATCCATGACTAGAAAATATATTTAATATGTGATAGTCAAATATATTATTATTTTAATATTAAAAAAAATCAAGAAAACTTCTCCATCAACATTCAATGATTGCTTGAACATAACTTTTTTTTTGGCGTTAAAAGTTATCTACGGAGACCTTTAATGCTTATCTAGCGGCCACCATCAAATTTCCACCATTGTGATTCACGAGTCAGGACCTTGATACCCTCCTCCTCCATATCCCTTGTGGAAATTTGATTGTTTTAGCTTAATTCTAATGAATTCATACCACCACAAAATAATTAGTGGTGTTAACTTGAAAACTAAACTTTTTATTTTTTATTTTGGAATGATCAGTTATTTTATTAACTATCTTCGATTTTAATAACCTGTTTGTTTTTTTATTTTAAAAATATTTTTAAAAAAATTATTTTTTATTTGTTTTAAATTAATATTTTTTTTGATGTTTTCATATCATTTTGATGCGTTCATATCAAAAAAAATTTTTTAAAAATAAAAAATATTTTAAAAAAACAACTACAATTATACTTTCAAACACCCTTTAAGACTTTGTTCTGAAGCGGCTCTCGTTTTCTAACTTCTAACTGTCCTAACAAATAATTTGTTTTTTTAGGAAGATTACATTATAGGTCAACTCTTGTTGTATTATTTTAATGATCTTCATTTTATAGCTTTTAGTAACAACCAAATTAAATCTTCCCGTCAAATTTATTGGTGGTGTTAATGCATGTTAGTTCTAGGATAAATCAACAGAACTTTCGAAATATTATAAAATTATCCATAAAAGTTGAGACCTTTTTTTAAAAAAAAAAAGCCTTTTCACATATTTAAGAAAATATTATAAGAAATATCTTGTATGCAAAATATCCCTATCTAAAAACATCTAATTTTTAATTATGAGAAGCATAACTTAACTGGTCAGACCCTGAATTTGTTCTCTAGAGATTACTAATTCGAGTATCATAAATCTTAGAACTACTTGAGTCATACATGGTTGTTAATTTTAGAATTTCAAGAAATTAGTTAAGATATACGTAAGCTATTCAAGATTCCAACAGCTTAAAAATAAAACTTACTTTTCAAAATGGATTAGAGTTTACATGCAAAAGAGGAAAAAGATGCCAGGGAGAAGCAAATACTATTGGTCGTCTTGGTCTTGGTCTTAAAGCTCTCAGGTTGGGTGACCGGAGCTTATTATCCTGTGACAAAATCAAAGTGAAAATGAGAGTCTTTTTCGCTATTCGGGCATCAAAGATTGGTGCTCATGTCATTTTCAAACAGAAGTATGCCTATCTTATGTATAAAGCACTTTTTGAAAAGGAATTCATTATTTTATTCTTTTCCCCACTTTCTTCAAGTGTTAATTAGACCTTCAGTCATTTTCTAACAAGGAGAATTTGTTGAAAAAATGGTGTGCAAACTGCATCGGCTGCGTTTGATGTAAAAGGGGGTGGTGTATTTAAGACATTCACAGCAGCTAAATTTCCTTTTCTTCAAGAAAAGTGTTAACCAGGTGAAATTGAAAGCCAACAACAACCTACAATGCAATGCACTAGCTAGAACGTTCATGTTGATGATCCTTTGCCCTGACATGATTTAAAGTTTCTCGAGCAATATAATCTTTCACAGTGGGTAAATTCTTAACCCTTCTCTTCTTGCTAAAATTATAGAATGTTCTTGTGAATTATATCCAATACCAAATATATATAAGTAGTGATTTTAAATTTAGAAATTAATCATGTTTTGACAATTTTATATAAGGCAAAGTTTGTTTTTTGTTAGGGTGATGATAGAAAAATTAACAAATAAATTATCCTTATTACCACCCTACAGAACCGTACATGATATTTTCACCTCCACCGGTTATCGTTCACTGCCAATGGCACGGTTCAAGTTTCTGATGTTGCTGACGGCAGTGGCCGCGTCCAAGCTGTAGGAATCAGTGGTAAGCGAGCCCTGGACACCAAAGTAGAGGCTGGCCAACTTGTTGTCCCAACATTCTTCGTGTTTGCTGGAAATATTGCTGGCAATGAAGGAATGGAGTTTGTTTCTGTTCTCACAACTACAATTTCGCACACCATAAATTCAGAATAAAAATGTCTGATGATCATTCTTCTTTTTTAACTGGTTATTTTCATATTCATTTAAAAAATGAGATTAATCTTATTCGGGGTTTGTGGTTGTCCCTCCCAATAAATACGCTTATTGAAAATTAAACTTGTATTCTCATCCTTACAGGAATATAACGGTGTCTTAACCGCTAAACCAATACTTTATTGGTACCCGATGATCATTTGATCAGTCCCTACATTTTTACAAAATGATTAATTAAACTATTGGTTTAAAAAAAATCATATTAATTAGTCCTTGCATGTTTACATCTATTCGTGACTTCAACCACTTTTTCTAATCAAATTAATTGACGTAGAAATGTTGTCTTTTTTTTTCTAATCAAATTAATTCGAGGGAGGAATGTTTATACATCTTTTCAAGCAAGGTCTCTTCTAGTAATTTGTATTAGTAAATTAAATTCTTGATGATGTTGGATTTTTTTTTCCCATGGCAGCCCTCCCACTAACTAAATTTGAAAAATAAGAATAAATGTTTTACGTATCTCCTCCCTCGATCGACCACAATACTATAAAAATGCATATCGAGGTGTTAGATAGCATGGCACCCTGAGCAGAAGGAATATGCATGTTGTTGTCTTCTCTTGTTGAGATGTCCAAATCAACGTGCAAACTAGCTGAAGGGCCTGCGTCAGCGCGGATGGATCTTCTCTAGCTTAGCCTACCTAGCAAGGGCTGGCTTTCGCGCTAGGGCCCTGGAACTAGCAGGAGCAGCCCTCTGCTGTTAGCGCTTTCCTCTCATATTTTCTTTTTTCTCTCAAGAAAAAATCAAGCAATATTGTAATTCTATTAATTGCAACACTAAACTCAACATAAATATTCATTTCCAAGAAAGCTTATATGCTACAAATTTGATTTTTATTTGATCATATTAATTGTATTTATGAGCACTTAACTCATTAATCAACACATAAATTAATATTTCAAAATAAATGACAGCTCACCGACGTGACCCTTCATATTTCTTCTACAAATATCATATTGTGATTTTATTAATTGTAACGCTACAGTCGACATGGATATTATTACCCAAAAATACTAATTTCCTCTTTGTTTGAAAATTACTTTTTAAATTCTTAAATATTTATTTATAAAGTTATCAAAATATTTTACTCTTAAAATAAAAAATCATTAAATTAGTGTGAAGGAGTTTTTTAAAATTTTACTCATTAAAAAAAAAACAGTCGACGTTATCTTTTTTTTTCTTTCTCCCTCTAAATTTTTGTGCTTGTCTTGCAGTTTTTTAAAGTACCTTTTTAATTTGTTCTTTTATCATATTTCATCATTATTTTTTTGGCTACTATTTGTTTTAATTGAAATAATTTATCAAATTTAATTATTTTTTTCATATATCATATATGGTTTTCATTCTTTTAATTGCTATTTTTTAGTTTCTTATTATTACCTTGATTTATTTTATTTTTCAATTTCATCCCTCATTATTTTATTTCATTTATTTTTTATACCAGATTCAATCCTTATTCTCTTGATTGTTTTTTCTTATCTTTTTCTTTATTTATTTTATTTTTTAATTTCAAGCCTCATTATTTTATTTTATTTTTATACTAAATTTAGTTTTTATTTTTTAATCGCTATTTTTTTTTGGATGATTGAGAATTTTGTTTCATATTTTTTTTGAGTTTATCTTCTATAGCGTAACTCGATTTCATGATTCAGGTCACAAATTTAAAAGATTGACCTAATTTGACTTTGCTCTTTTAAAGGTTTTTTTCAAAAAAAAATCAATTTTATTCTTTCATTGGAGTTATCTTGTTCTCATATCCTGGGTAGCAGGTTAATCAAGTTAACTTGAGTTAACTCAAATTTTTTCATTAATTTTTTTTTATTTTACCTTTCATTATTTAATTTTCTTAAGAGTTTACCTTCATTGTTTTTTTTAATTTTTTATGGAGTTATTCCGATCTCATAATTGGTTTATGAATTTGGTATGCTGACTCGAGTCAAGTCTTTTTATTTTTTTTAAATATTTTTTCCTTTAGCGTTTGATTCTTTAGTAATTGAGCTTTTGATTTCTTTTATTTTTTTCTTTATGAGGTTATCCTATTTTCATTCAAAATTTTCTTTGTTATCAAACCAGAGGCTGGGTTTTTATTAAATTTGGGTTCTCTAGTCTTTAGATTTCTTTTGGAGGTTGGGTTTAATTTATTGAGTTAATAACATAAAAGAAAAGAAAGAAAAAAGTTATTTCTTTCTGGAGTTGGATTCATTTCAACCAAATCAAGTTTTGAGTTTTGGTTTTTCAACCAAATCAAGTTTTGAATTTTGGTTTTTCATGTAACAAAGAAATCTCTTACGGAACTTGGAGATTCCATTTTAGTGAAATGAATACGAAGTGAGGTGTTAGAAATTAGAAAGTTTAGTGCTTTGGTGAGTTTGAATTAGTGAGTTTTAAAGAAAAAAAATATTAGAAATTGGTTTATCTACTTTTCAATCTTACCCATATTGATTTTTTAAGTAATGGGCTTAAAGTAAGGGAGGAGAGATAAGCAATTGAAGAGTATTGGGATTGTTTGGGAACAGGTTTGAAATCGTGTTTTTTGAAAACTTGTTTATTTTATTAAATTAATTTTTTATATATTTTTAAATTATTTTGATGTATTAATGTCAAAAATAATTTTTTAAAAATTAAAAAAATATTATTTTAATGCATTTCTGAGCGAAAAGGCACTTTGAAAAGAAATTATTAACACATGTCAATAATTTACGACTTTAGTGGCAATAACTGAAGAAAATATGTAATGCTGATAAAAATTTAAGATATGTGATTGATATTAAAATTAAAGAAAAAAAAACTAAGAGCCATAACTAATGTAGTTTGGCTTGTGAGGTAAAACACTATAGATTCGTACAATGTTTTGCTTTTTTAAAATATAATTTTGGCTTTACAATTTGTTTTTTCTTTATCTATTCCTTTAATATTGTGTTAACTTTGAATTAATCTTGGTGATTTATTTTGATAACTATATATAAAGATTTTGTAGTGGCAAGAAAATGTTTAATTACTCAGTTAATTCTCAGTTTGACAAAATAATTTTTAATTTCATTAAATTATAAGAATTAGAGATTTGATAATCAAATTTAAAGCATAAACAAAAAGTTCAATCCCTTTTTTTACTAACATCAGTGATTGATTTGCATGATAAAAAAAAAATCATATTTTTTTATTACTCTTTTTTTTTAATTTGAACACTTTTTTTATTTGGGATTTGATTTATTTGTTTGTTTTGATTGCCTAAATATGAGGTTCTCAAAATATCAAGAAAATATTGTAACATACGGTTAATGCCTGGTTTGACAAAATAAAATAATTTTTTGTTGATGTAAAATAATTAAGTATTAAGGGATTAAAGTTAAAACTAAAATAAATATGGTGGGTTGAAGTGAATAGGCAGGGACAAATTGGCTAGTGAGTGCAACCCACCCACTAGCATGTGAAGGAACCACTATGTTTTGTCGACGCGTGCACCTTCCTTCTATTGCCGAACACCACCATCTTTGGTAATGTTGCAAGTGACGCGTGTGAATCCATCGTGTTTTAGCGACGTGTGTGGCTTTTTCCAGTGGCCAAACAATGTCATCCTTGGTAGCGTTGGAATCAACGTGACAAGGGCATTATGGTGAGGTGGTGCATGTCAACGTAGGAGCAACAGTAAGGCTCCAACTACCTTTTATTTCCTTTCCTCACTCTTTTCTGTCCCTTTTCTTTAAATTTTGCTTTGATTTATCAAAAATTAGAAGGTGTCCTATTATTTTGTTCTTATATCAAATTTGATCTTCATTCTTTTTATTGTTATTTTCTTTTGTTTTGAGCCTTTTTTTTTAAATTGATTTTTTTCTCAATTTCATCATTCAAAATTAATTGGTAAGGGATTGAGTTTTGTGATTTTTTTTGATAAGGTGATCCTTAGTCACGGGCTCGAAAGGTTAACCTATGTTAGTATTGATATTTTTTTTAGATCATTTTATACACTAATTTACTTTTTTTAATTTAATCCTTCAACATTAAGTTTGTTATTGAGCTTTATGATTTTCTTTATTTTTTTATGGGGTTATCCTAGTCTTATTACTTAGATTGTCAGTTTGGCAAATTTGTCAAGGCTGACTTAGGTCCTTTTTTTATATCTTTTTTAGGATTGAGTATTTTTTAAGTCTTGTCCTTCAAAATTGGGTTGATTTTATAATTGAGTTTCATAATTATTTTTGCTTTGCCTTCTATTAGGTTATTTCATTCACAAGATTCGATTTCATTCACAAGATTCGACTTGCAGGGTTTGGCGGACTTATCCTGATTCACAAGTGTTTTTTTTTATCATTTTTGTTAATTAATTTTTTTTTATTTTGTCCTTTTACATTTAGATTTTTAGGAATTGACCATCATACTTTTTTTTAATTTACTCTTTATGGGGTCATCTTGGTTTCACGACTCATGTCGCAGATTTAACATGTTCATTGAGATTGATATTAATCTTTTTTTTGTTTTTTATGAAATTGAGATTCGTAATTTTTTTTTAACGAATGTTCTTTTTATCCGGACATCGTGATCACTTTTTTTAAAATTCAATTTGTTTATTTTCTTTGTTTTTTTATCATACAATTAAGTGACATCAACTTATTGAACCTAGACGAGTTTATCATCTGAGTCATAGATTTTTTTTTACCTTTTCAAAACACGCTAAAAATGCTCGAACATTGTTTTTTTATAAAAACAAAATTATGAAGTTGAACCCCGAGTTATTAACTTTTTTTTATAAATAAAACAAGTTTTAGATTTTCAAAATTGGTTTTTAAAAAGTAGAAAACACAAATGATAGAAAATAATTGTAAACATCGTACATGTATTAAAAATTATTTTTTAGAATATTTTTTATTTTTGAAAATACATTTTTGACCTAGCATATTAAAATAATACAAAATACAAATTAATTTAAAAATAAAAAAATAAGAATTTTAAAAAAACAACAATGAACCACAACGCGAAACGGGGCATATTAGCGAACACCTGAGAGTGGATAGATAGAAAGCCTCTTCCTGTCTCTCTTTCTGTTTCGAAAAATCAAAAACAAAGTACAGATCTAGAAAGTACATGTCAAAGAAAGCATGGATCGCGTTCTGAAAGCTGCAAGAAGCTCCGGTTCTCTTAACCTCTCCAACCGCTCTCTCAGCGAAGTACCTGATGAGGTCTACAAAATTTTGGACGCCGTTGGTGAAGGTGAAAAATGGTGGGAGGTAAATGTTTCTATAATTAAATCATAATGTTTTCATTTAATTTTGATTAACATAATTTAGTGTATAGATTCTTTAATTTAATTTACTGAACTAGCGGTTTTCATTGATTTGTTTACACAGAATGTGGAGCTACAAAAGCTGATTTTGGCTCATAATAATATTGAGTCAATAAAGGAAGACCTTAAGAATTTATCTCAACTAACTGTGTTGAATGTTAGCCATAACAAGCTCTCTGCGCTTCCAGCTGCAATAGGAGAGTGAGTAATTAATTTTTTTCTTCCTGATTTGTAGGATTTCGTATTTTGATTTTTTTAAAAAATTTACGTGTATGTGATTTGTTTCGAATTTAATTTTTGACAGGCTCCCTATGCTTAAGTTATTAGATGTTTCTTTTAACTTGATTCAGAAAGTACCTGACGAAATCGGATCAGCAACTTCTCTCGTCAAGTAGGCGCCTTCTCCAATTAATGAACAATTAGGCTTGGTTTTATCCATATTTCTGGTTGCATTGGTGTATCGGTGTTTGTGAGTGTGTTTGATTGTTTGATGTTTTTTGGCCTAGGTTTGATTGTTCAAGCAATCAGCTGAGGGAGCTTCCGAGCTCACTAGGAGGATGTTTGGCTTTATCTGACTTGAAGGTAATGCTGAATCATGATTTATTGATGAATAGATGCGCTGATTTGTTTTCCTTTTTTAGCATGAGAATTCTTGCAATCTTCATTGTTGTGAAGTTTGAGCTTGAGAGGCTTGCATGATACCTACTGTTAATGAACCTTCACTTTTGGAACAACATTTTGTCTTGGCATGACATGGCATGACATCAGAATACATAAATACACTTGTCAGTGTCATCCATGATTCACATGAGACGTTTGCTGTGTGATACTTTTTCTCCAGGCATCAAACAATTCTATCACCAGCTTGCCTGAAGATCTAGCAAGGTGTTCAAAACTGACAAAAGTAGATGTGGAGGTATTACCAGGATTTATTATTTACAGAAGTCAATGATGGTTGTTCAGCCTTTTGTTAGATATATTTGGGGCTCCAGTTATGCATCAATAGAGGATAGAAAAGGTCTGATTTGTTTATTATACCTTTGGTCCTTGCCAGGGAAATAAGTTGAAGGTGTTATCTGGGAATTTGATGGCATCGTGGACCATGCTTACCGAATTTAATGCATGTAATTATCTGCAGTAGCTGTTTTGTTTCTCATGGCCTAATCCCTGTTTTCACATCTGTAGAAAATTTGAATGCTCTTTTTTTCTTCATGCAATCTGTGTAGCAAAAAACTTGCTGAGTGATATACCAGATAACTTTGGAAGCCTTTCACGACTCATCCGCCTTGACCTTCATCAGAATAGTGAGTGGATCATCTAAGAACTTACTATGCACAATGTCCTATTTTTTTTCATTTGAACATATTTCTTCTGCCCATTTTAATAAGTTCTCTGCATTTGGTTTTGCAGGAATCTCAACAATCCCTCCCTCAATAATGGGTTGTTGTTCCCTTGCAGAATTCTATATGGGGTTGTTATCTCACCCATTGATTAAAATAACATTTGAATTTTCAAGTATCGGGAGTACAAATGTTACATCTTTAATACTCATCTGGCATCTGGAACCTCCAATTTTCAGGAACAACGCGCTGTCTACCTTACCTGCAGAAATAGGGGCACTTTCTCGATTAGGGACACTGGATCTCCATTCAAACCAGGTAGCTAGTTGATTAAATTTAACTTTGATATGAATACCTTTTATTTAAAGGAAAACTCTCTACTTTTAGTTATTGGGACAAGGCATCACTTTTCTTCAACTTCACTTGACAGGAAAACTGTTTAAATTATTGTGTCATATCAGGATCATGAAACTTTCATTTAATACTTTATTGACTTATGCCAATTAACAATTTTGCTTTAAAAGGTTAGCTGCATTAGCCAACTGGAATAGTTCATATCGTTGCATATTCCTTTCTATTCTATCAGACTTGAAATTAGTCCCTCGTGCATTTAATACTGCAACTATTTCCAGTGTTAATTAAATCAAGTAATAAAAGTTACGCAGAATGATGTTCTTCTATGGTCATCTAACCAACTCAGTGTAATGGATCATTAAAGTATGACTTGCAATCTGATTACTTTTTATTCATCAGTTGAAGGAGATTCCTGCGGAGGCATGTAAATTACAACTTTCAATGCTGGATCTTTCAAATAATTCTTTGACTGGATTGCCCCCTGAACTTGGTAAGGTTAGCGCTCACAGTATGTAAAAAGATTTAATTCTTGTCTAATTTGCTTTGCATGTGATGCCTTTAGCTCAATTCTTCCCTGCAGCTCAATTCAATAACCTTTAATCCCATATTTCTTTCTCAATTTTCTTTATTTTGATTTATACTATTTAGGCAGCCAGAGGAATTTGAAAATTGTGGATCATTTAATATTGAAATGACAGATGAATAACGGGTTGTTTTGTATTTTGTTGCCTAGGGAAGATGACAACTCTAAGGAAACTCCTGCTAAATGGCAATCCGTTGCGAACTCTTCGAAGGTGCGAGGCATGGCATTGGTTTTTGGTAGATGTTACAATTTTTCTATCAATAAGACCTCATCAGAAATTTTTTTTATCTGATTTTTTTATTTTTATTTTTTATCTTATTTACCAGCTCATTGGTTTCTGGACCCACGGCCACTTTATTGAATTATCTTCGAAGTAGACTCTCTGAAGGAGAAGGTTTGTGCATCCATGCACCATACTTGATAATTCCTTCTTTTTCTTGCTTAATTTGATCTGCTGATGTTGGAATTCATATTCTTTATTCAATACCAAATTTCCATGATTTCTAATTACATATCGTTTTGAATAACAATGCCTTGCTTCTCATGTAGATTCTAAAGCAACTACTCCAGCGAAGAAGGATTTAATTTCCATGACAGCTAGATTGTCTGTCAGTTCAAAGGTACCATCATATCATTTCCATGTAACCTTATCTTGCAGATTATTTGAAATATTGAGGATATCTGTTCGCTTGTTTTTACTGAAATTACCTTTCATTAGCACATATACAATACTGTCAGCTCATCACTTTTGTCTACCAGCTTTCTCTGCAAAGAGGGGATTCTGGTAGTTGATTAAACTTAGATGTATAATTTCAGCATCCATTTGAACTTACAACTGGGACCTGTACTTGCAATTTGCTAAACTAATACTGCCTATCTTCTCTTTTTTTGTCTCATTTGATATTTGTGCTTTTAGGAACTCTCTCTACAAGGGCTGGGTTTGAGTGCTGTCCCATCAGAAGTATGGGAATCAAATGAAATTGTAAAGGTTGATCTATCCAGGAATTCTATTCAAGAGCTGCCACTTGAACTCTCCTTGTGTGTTTCCCTTCAGGCTAGTTTTTTTGGCTCATCTTATTTCTGTTTTTGCTCAAAGAGTTTGGACACATTCAGGTAAAATGTTCTATTTGCAACTGTTCTCTTACCTTATATTGAGCCAACTTCTGCATCGAAGCTGGCCTTCTCTCTTTCATTAAATTTGAAATTTGTTTTCTCCTTTTGGTATTCTTCAAAAAGTTTTTAATGAGGTATAACCATACCAAATGCATTGTGGGCAGGAGATTGTTTTATCTGATTCCAATATGTTGAGGTGGCTTGAAGCCTTGAACCTTGAAGCATTAATCAGTGACTGATCTTGTGAACTGTATGCAAACCAAAAAATATTGGTGCAGGGATGTTCTTCTGGATGGATCAACATTGGAACTTACCTTTTTCATTCACTATTTTTAGAATTAATTTGTCAACCTCTTATTTAGATTCTTGTGTAAGTCATTTATGATTGGCTTTGACTGGACGCTGCCTGGTCTTGAGTGTCAAACATTGATCAGCAGGCATTTTAAATAACCAGAAACTGGTACTAATACAAATTAAAATTTATTTAAATGTGCAGTGTTTGATTTTATCCAGAAACAAGATTAGTGACTGGCCATGTGCAATTTTGAAATCACTTCCCAATCTTATATGTTTGAAGCTGGACAACAATGCACTTACACAGGTAAAAGGGTTCTAGTTTATGATTCTGTCCTGTATCCAAATGTAACACAATACAATAGAGACATGAAATGGACCAGCTCAGCTGTTGTAGGAGTTATTTAGTTGTTCCATATTTTGTAATGGTTTTGTTAACTTAACACCTCCCTTCATCCCTCTCTCTCATAGATGCACTCACAGAGACATGAAATGAATCAGCTGAGCTGTAGGAGTTATTAGTTGTTCCATATTCTGTAATGATTTTGTTAACCTAATACCCCCCCCCTCTCTCCAATTCTCTCTTACTCACACGGTTCTTGTCGTTATCCTTTTTATGTTGCTGGTCAAGATTTGCATATAGGCAACTTTGTGGTTGTGATGGGGATGGCGCTCAACTCTATGCTGACAGTTCTCCATTTGTTTGTATTTCAATATGTACTTCTGACTACCAAAGTCATTGTCATATGCCCTACCAAAATATTCCATTAGATGGATTTCCAACTCCATTTTGTCAATTTTAGTTGTTTGTCTTTGTCATCCGGTTATTTTTACTTGACCTGTAGATTCCATCAGATGGATTTCAAGCAGTCCCTATGCTTCAGATTCTGGATCTCAGTGGCAATCCAGCTTCACTGCTCGGTCATCCAGCATTTTCTAGCTTGCCTCATTTGAAAGAGCTTTACCTCAGGTCAGCTCAGCAGTTGGCTGGAAATTATAACAAGCTTGTATGCATGCATGCATTCAAAAATACATGCATTGATTGCATCCACACACACACATGTGTGAATGTGTGTGTATTTATGTGATTCATGTTCTGTGCATTTTTAGGTTTTTTTGTTTAAATATTTCTCTAATATGTTTTTGATATGTCTTAACTTCGGTATTACTTTGACAGACAAGTTCAATTACGTGAAATCCCATCAGATATATTGAGCTTACAGCAACTGCAAATCCTGAATTTGAGCCAAAACTCACTTCACTCAATTCCAGAGGTAGTTTATTTGCTTTCTAAGAAAAAAAGAATTTCACCTACCAAAGCTCCTGCTGATTTCTTTTTTACTTGAAACTTGTTAATGTCAGCATAGTTTTCATAGCTTTAATGTTGATAGACAAAGCTTGAAAAGGATCCATATATAGGACAAGAACGCCATTTTTCTTGGTCCAGCCATCTATTTGAATTTTTTATTTTTTTATTTTATCGGTTATTTAAATATGTTGGCCCTGCTACTGTGATGGTAGTCTTTCATTTTCCATTTGGAAAGAAGTGGGCTCTGAGGATATTACTAATTGAGTAGAGAAATTAAACTCTTATCATTTCTTTTATAGATTTTTCTTTAATGTCTTTCTAATTTAACTATTGACATTTAAATTTGAATAGAATTGAATTATTTAATACATCTTGTTTCTCTTAAAAAAGAAAACAAGCAGCTTCTTTCCCTTATGGTGCATTTTCTTGGTGTTGAGTCCTTGATGGTTTGCTAATATGACATGCAGGGGTTAAAAAATCTCACCTCTCTCACTGAGCTTGACCTGTCTGACAATAATATTTCAGCACTTCCTCCAGAGCTGGTGAGGATACCTAGTCCTTTCCCCTTTGTGTTGATATAACCCCTTTGTGTTGATATAACTGGCTCCAAAATTTAATGTACTGAATTTGCATGCTTGGAGCGAATAAATTATGACAACTGTAGGAACTCTCTATATGTGCTGCTTAAATTTATTCGCAGCTTTCATTATAATCACATGGATGGTTCTTAGCTTAGCTTTTCTTATTACACAACTTTTATTCTTTGTTTTTGTTTCTTCTTATTGAAATTGGAACTTGCACGGCAAACCACTAAAATTTGTTGTAGCGTCTATAAAGTGGGTCACCTAATTAGTTTGTCAAGCTTGATTTAACTGCATTCCAATTAGATAAGATGTTTCCTTCAGTTGGTTTACATGATTTCTTTCATCAGGGTTTGCTTGAGCCGAGCCTCCAAGCCTTAAGACTTGATGGAAATCCATTGAGAAGGTGAGATGCTTTTTACCATTGTTGACTCTGCAATTTCATAAATATTCCTCTGTGGTATGAAAAAGTTATTAACTTCAGAGGATGTTGCCCTACATGACAGAAGTAAAAATGGATTCATGTAAACCGACCAGCTATAGTTCTGGCTAAGGCTTAATTTCAATTGATTATATTTCTAGACAGTTTCACATAGTAATTTTATGAATGGTTAAATGACAATACCGAGAACTCTTCCGTTATGAAACAATCAAACATGGTTGACTGACCAAGAGCAGACCCTCTCTTTTGTTCATCTTTTTTATGAGAATTTGAACCACTGTCGGTGCTTACTTTTTATGCGTACCTTTTACTGCTGCAGCATCCGGAGAACAATTTTGGATAGGGGAACTAAAGCGGTTCTGAAATATTTGATGGACAAAATACCAGAGCACTAGCTTCATCATTCCATCATCTCTTTTCAGCTCCAAATTAAAGTACTCGCTTCTGTATTTTTCTGTTTCAGAATCTTCATGCCACTTCCAAGATATTTCTTTTGTCTTTTGCAAAGTTGATGATTTGAAAGGCTTGAATTCCCAACTCGGGGCTGTATTGTTTGGTTTATAAAACTAATTCTACACAAAAGCTTGGTTTGGATCATGATTCTAATTGGTTCTGGTTGAATTACATAGAACATGTTTTGATTTTTTACTGGTAAATTTGTATAATTATTCAAATTTCGATTGCATCATAACATTCAACTGTGTTAGAACTTAGGACATGGCAATAACTAGTTTGATCCAGACTAAACTTGATAACATTCTTTGTTTTATAAATGATTTTATTCAATTATATTAAGCGATCCAAGTTTGAACTCAGCATCATGCACTTATCCCTGCGGCATGGTGGTGATCATATTTTTTATACTTGTGTCTTAAAAAAGATTTTTTCGAGGGAAAATTTTTGCCCTAGGTTCGGGCTGTACCTCCTGGAATCATGTTCTAGTTGATGATTCCCCAGAATTGTCTCACCAATCTCATGCCTCTTTTTTTTATGCCCCAGAATTGCACAACCAAGCATAGAAAGAAATACAATGGACCATTATATTATAGAATTCATTGCTTCTAACAAAACATGACATTATATCATTGCCCTGACATAACTAATGTAATGTTAACCTTTCTAGCATCTAGCAGTACAAAATCCTTGGAGAAAAACTTGATTTCTGCCATAAAGCGAACACAATTCAAAACTAGTGTGTTCGAAATCAGACGTTTTTAATAACAAAACTACTTGCAGACAGGAAGACAGATTTTTTAGGACTCAGAAAACAGTATACATGCTGTAGAGCAAATGAAACTACTAGGACTTGAGAGAATCTGACAGCACAACCGAAGGTATTCTATCTTAAACTACCTAACTAAATAATCAGCATTTACCATCAACTAGCTAGGCCAACCATCTTCATTTATGGAAATGAATATTCGCATTGAAATTCCGAAGGAGGGGATTTCTCTACTCACAAATTTCACGTCTTTGATTCCACATTGAAATCTTGAACATCCTCATCCATTAACAACCTAAACTTTAGGATCTTCTGGAGCTGTGCAACTGGTTTCACTTCCTTAGTTGGAGTTTGGTTAGGATCCACTATACATCTGCCTGCAAAAAGGTTTGCTTCTGATGGTCCTGTCTCTTCTAGAATCAAGGGGGCAGCTTCTGCAAACACACTTTTCTGTTAGCAGAATTGCAGTAACAAATATCAAATCCCCCCTCTGGAATCATCCAATTCTCTTGGTGAACCATTGCTATAAACAATTAATTGCAAACAAAAATCCAAAGGTGAGTTGATGATCCCATGTCCTAGCTGTTAGATCCAGGTTTTATGTGTTAAAGTTTACACACAAAAACGCACTATAATATTTGATGTAAATGGGAAGTTAATTTAGCCAGTCTCGTGCAATATCTTCTAAATAACAGGTCATATTTTGAGACTTACATCTAGATTCCTATGCGGACATTCATAGTTCTGTTATGCGGTAGAATCATTCAATTTCCCTTGATATTTGCCATAAAAGCCAATAACAGGACCAAAATTGAGAATCAATCAATTTATCATGGTAGCCAAAGTATGATTGATTAACCCTCAAGTCAGCTAGGTGGTTAATTTATGCAAGGAAAACTTCTTTTTAGTCTAGTTCCTTAAAGCAAAGAAGAGAAGTAGAGATAAGCTCACCATTTTCTGAGAAAACAAAGCATGTACCGATTGTATCTTCATATTTCCCAATCTGAGAAAGCAAAAAAAAATGAACCAAACATATGTTTGTTATCAATTTGTCAGTCAATTGAAAAAGTAAGCCATGTTATAGCCCTTCAAACTCGAGATGAATACAAAAACGAATAAATGATATGTCAAGCCATCCACTCACCAGTTTCACTTTGTCATCTATAATCAATATGGGCTCTGCAGTGTCGAGACCCTAGAGTTCAAACAAATGATCAACTAAAAGAACAATGCTGAGATGAAAAGAAAAAATCAATGGTTTGAAGAATTTAGACACTCTAGAAATAAAAGCAAAAGCAAATTATTAACTTTATTAGCAGGCAAAACAAATAAAAGCAATTGATCCCAAGGAAAAGTCATACCGAGTCAACAAAATTCTGAGCCAAAAAAGAAAATTAGAAGCCATCATCATCCTTTTGAACTAAAAATAAAGCACCCAGTCAATAAAGTTGAAGAAAATCAGAAAACAGTGAAGGCTTTTCCTTGTTGAATCCTTCAAGCAGCAGCATTAAGCAATATTTCAATATTGGGTGGTGTCAAACAATCAAAAGGCCTTCTTGTTTATTACATAATTTTAATAATACATGGCATGCAACAGCTAAAAAACAAAGAAAAATATCCGCACTAGCGAGTCACAAATCAAAATACAAACACACAATTGTTTCAGCTTATTCTAGCAAAAGCATGTACAGTTCGAATTCAATGATCAAAATTATAACTATGGCACGCTCGAGTAAACTCAAAATAAGAAGGGCTCCTTACTCGTTAAAAAACAATTGTAATAAAGCATGCATTGCAGCACCTAAAATCTGTACAAAATTTTCAGAAATTGTAAACCACAGTCCAACATACAGTTTATCGGCTTAAAATAGCAAACAGAAACTACTTAATTAAAATTCAATAAGTAATGGCATGGAAATGTTCATGCAAATGCAAAACCCAGCAAAATCTCAGTTTTTACCATATTCATCAAAGAAATTGAAGTGGGTTGATGCTAAAGAACTCAAAGACACAATCTCCAGTGTCAAAAGAAACAAAAACTTAGCAAATTGTAGAAGGGATTAGTTAAAACTTACAGAAAGAACATATGGTGTATCTGGAGAAATATCAACTTGGGCGAAAACAGCATCAAGATCAAGAAGCACATAGTCTTCTTCTTCTGCTCCATCTTCTTGATTATCATGGTGCATCAAGTCTGCCTCCATTGTCTTTATCTATACAGACAAGCAAGACAACACTATTGAGAATTGGGCAAGTGTTTAAAGACCCTTTCAGGTCCCTGGTTGATGAAGGCCCACGAGACTTTTAATTGTGTTCCATGAGTGAAATGGAAAACAAGTGTGATACAGGGTACCGGGGGTCAGGTTTGGTACTCTCCATATCCGACCCTGAATCCAAAAAGAAGTTGATTAATAACCTAACTGCGCCACAAACAGACACCAAAACAAGACAAGCTAAAACCAACAGCAGAAAAATATTGGGCCTGGGTCATCTGAAAAATATAATGGGCCTAGGTCGTTTGAAAAATAATCAACCTTGTTGATGCCTAAAACTATAATGGGCCTAGGTCATTAGAAACATATTGGTCCGTTGACAGTACGGCCTTAAATGCAGGCTGGCCCGTGTGACAGAAAAGAAAAGGTAGAAGAAATAGCTTGTGGGCTTTTGATTTTTTTTAATGCTTTAAGTGTCTGTTTTGGCGCAGCACTGCCATTGTTGTCTATTTTAAAAATTAATTTTTATTACTTTACCAAACACCCAAACACGTCTCAATATTTTTATAAGAAAAGAACTCTCGGGATTGGCTGGCTTAGTAGATGATGACTTGCCCCCCAAGTTATGAAATATTTGGTCGATTTCCTAGAACCTTGAAAATCTTCAGAGAAGTCCATGGCTTCGCTGCTCATAATAATTAATTATTGCTGTGCTTTCGGTGACGAGAGAGACGATTAATATTGCAAGGGTGTTACTTACATGGGAGGAGAAAGGACTTCTTCAATATTCTGATTAGCCTTTAAGGAATGAACAGTTCAAGCCTTCGATGACTTTAGCAGGCGCCATTGCTAAGAAATTAAGCAGAGCAATGGGAAACTTAATATTCTTGCCTTCCTCAAGAAAAATTAAAAATATATAAATACAATTGAAAGAAACAAAAAGAATTAGTTTTGATTTAAAAATATATAAAAAAAATTAATTTGTAGCAATAAAAAATAAAATTTAACAAAACAGCGGTTGCATGGGTGCGCAAAACGCACCCTTCATCTACGCGCGAAATCTGGTCACTCCATCCTTCGTCTTCCCAGGGTTGCGAAGCTGACGCCAAAACCACTTCATTTCTCGCACATGGCAACTCCACTGAATTCCACGTGTCAACCGCAAAAAGGTGGCAAATTTGAGTGAAGTGCAGCAAGTAGAATCCACCAAGGACTTTTTCTTCTTTCTTTGCCCAAATTCGCTCCAATGCAACCATCTCTCCTTCTTACTAATCAAACCATAAAATGAAAAAACTAAAACTAGAATCTGGAGAGAGAGATACCATGACTGACTGACATCTAAGAAAAATGTGGCCATAAAGACACGTTCAAGACCCTACCTTTCCTCAATTCTCTCTTCATTTTGTGCTCAAATTTGGCTACATTTCGGTCACCACTAAAAAAGTGAAATTCTATTGCTTTCTTTGTCGGTTTGGTGAGCGATCACTAGTCATCAAAACCCCTCTGCTGTTTATTGATTTTTATTTTTCATCTCAAAATCTCACATTTTATTCACTGTTGTCTTAAAGTTGAGAGCTTTACTGAAACCCTTTTGTTGTTGATGGTTTTTTAATCAAGTTTGTGTCTCAAGATCTTGCATTTCATTCTGTTTTGGGTTTGAGAAGTGAATTTTGATCTAATTTATTGTTGAATTGCGCTCAGTTTTGCAGGTTAAGCTGTTGGCTTTGGAGAATTTGTCTGATTAAATTTTTGGGAGTTTGTGTGAGAATATTTTCTCTTCTGATGTTTTATTTCCAATCATTGTATCGAAAACATAATTTGAAAATCTCACTTGGACCCCCTTTCTTGTATTCTATCCCCTCTATTTTTCTTCCCTCTGATGTTGCTTTCTTCATATGTTGCTTTAATTACAATAGATTTCGCCTAAAAATTTGATACATTTTCGCTTATTTATCGGCCCTGTTTGAGCTTGGTCTTGTTGAATTGAGGTCGATTGTTATCAATTTTGGAGAACAAGTGTTGGATTCTGAGGGTAAAGGATTGGTGGTGTGGTGTGAAAACTGAGGAACTTGATATAAATGGCCGATAAGAATAGATCGGTTTCCATCGAGGATTTGCCATCACATTTGATTTTTGAGATACTGACCACTGGCAGGCTCAGTGCGGTTGACCTCGCGTGTTTAGAGTTGACTTCTAGGACATTTGGAGGGAGTCATGGGTTGTACCCTCAAAAGTTTAGGTCGCTGGTGGACTTTGCAGCGTATCAGCTGTGTGTGTCTCATAGAGTGTATAGTGGGATGGGGTGGAATGCTCAGAAAGGGTTGTTTGGTCGATGTGAAGGGAATTGGAAGCGGGTTTTGAGGTTCCTGCAAGCCGTGGAGGAATCGTCAGGCATGGTCAAGACCTCAGCATCCAATGTACGTGTTCTTTCTTATATTCTTACATTCCAAATGAAAGATTGAAGAACTACACAAGTGCAAAAGTAATTATATTGTTCTGTTATATCCTTTAGATTCTACATGTTCTCAACATTTATTTTGCAGTAAATGATGTTATTAGGCTTTTGTCCTAACAGCTATGTTGTCGTGGTTGTTCTCCTTGTGAATTATGACGGCTGGGGAGATCGCTGTTGGCTTTCTCATTATGAACTAAGACAGTTGAAACAGCAACAACCGGCACAGCCACACACAGCCCTCTTCCCCTTTGTGCAGTAAACAGTCAAACAATGACATAATGCACCGCCAATCACGCCGTTTTTGGAAACCCGGCCGAGCCACCAAACTCCACTTCACAAATAATGGGCCATGCTCCTCGTTCACTAGGGCCAACATATATATATCACAAGACAACTTATTCTCGGTTACAACAAGATTAGAGGTTGTTGGGCCCCCGCAGCCCCGTTTTCTGCAACGCCGCTTCCCCCCCATCTTCAATCCACCGCAGTGGGTCGGCGGCTGCTGTCCATCCGCCCGTCCCGGGCGCGTCGAAGGGCGCGCCGCGCCCCCTCTCTTCCCGTTTTTCCGCCCCGTTCTCCTCGCCTCCGTGGCGTTTCTTCGGGCGCCGCTGCCTCTTTGTGGTGGTCCCCTCCTGGTGCGGGACCACACAACAGACAGGACAAGCCAATATTAGAAAGGGAATCTAGAGTTTTAATGACTATTATTGTTTGCTATTGCATCAATAATGTAGAGTGGTACCTAGTATCAATTGGCATATGTTACAAAGTAGTGTTAAGGTTCTAGAAAGGAAATATTAGGAAAATTATTTACAGTCCCTTTTCTTATCACTAGGAAAATTATAATTGATTTCCACAAAGGATGGACATTCAAGTTCATGTGGTAATAAACTTGTGATTTGTGCCAAACCTTGCCTACCTTTTCTTTCTCTTTCTCATTTCTTTTCATCTTTTTTTTTTCTTTTGGTATCCTAGTCCTTTTCATATTTAGGCTGATGCATCTAGAAGAGTTATCAATGTTTATTCTCTTTGGGTTAAATAAACAGATGCAGGTCACAACCGGAAGATATCACACATTGCTGATCAGAGATTCATCTGTATATTCTTGTGGTTCCAGTTTGTGTGGCGTTCTTGGACATGGTGCTGAAACAACACAATGTGTAGCATTCACACGGATTAGATTCCCATCTTTGGCTTATGTGATCCAAGTCTCAGCCTCCCATAATCATGCTGCTTTTGTTTTGCAGTCCGGAGAGGTTTGTTACTGGTCACACTTCATATTTCATCAGTCATTTGTTTTGCTCTGAACTAATTGCTAGAATGAGCAGGCTTTGGTGTAGACCTTTAGAGGGCCACAGTGGGGATGATCAAAAGTAAAATAATAATATTGAGCAAGCTGCTACATGGTTAGGCTCTTATATTTTGGTGGTTTCATGTGTGAATGATGTTTGACTCAGCATCAATGGTAAAAAAAAAAAAAATGTAGTTTCATAGTTTTAGGAATGCTATTGTTTCATAGAACTGGATGCTTTAAAGAAAGTGGTTGTGCAAGTAATTTAGAGCACTGCCATTTCTCATTTTCATATTCCATAATTTCCTTTGTCTGAGAAGTTGGGAGTTTAAGACTTCCTACTAAAAAATGGTTCTGTTGATGCTGATGCTGTCTGGGAATATCAAGGGTGATTATGCTGCATATTTCATTATAAGACTGTGGTAACCTTGGACATGTATTGCTTCTGTGTTGTCTAGAAGCCTCAACTATGTGGCATGCATCTCCTGTTTTCAAATGATGGTTGTGATTTATTAACATCGCTGTAGTTTTTATGCACGATAAACATACTATATCAACAAGCTTTCAAACATATACTGTATTCCGACTGGCAGTTGACACATATGGTTTAATAATCATGAGTTTGGTTTTGAGAATTTGTCATGTCCCTCAGATGATGCTACTTAATAATGCAGGTTTTCACATGTGGTGATAATTCATCATTTTGCTGCGGCCACAATGATACTAATCGCCCCATATTTAGGCCCAGGCTAGTTGAGGCACTGAAGGGAGTTCCGTGCAAGCAGGTAACATGCATATCACTATACTGTATTCTTATTGATGTCACTTCTTAAGAGTGTTCCTACCTTGTCTAATGGGTTCCTAGGTAACAGATATGTATTCTAGTTGGTGTTGGATGATCTAAAGCAACATGTAAAATTATTGTTCTCAACCTTTTTGGTGAGGCTCTTATGACCAATACACATTCAAGGGCTTCTGTTTCTTAACAATGTTTTTCTTATTTAAGTTGATTTTTTTTTAAGATAACAATTCCTGCTATATCCAACCATTGTCTTGCGGTTAATACCAAGCTGCCTGGATAGCAAACTGTGCCTTGTCTCCAATGCTGAGTTAATTTTCCGATATTCATTTAATTTTTATTCGCATCAGTGACTTTTCTGCAGAATCACGTGTTACTTGATTTTCTTGAAGACTTGATTAAAATACGGGTAAAAGCATTTAGTTTAAGCATGGGGGTTATACTTTCTTCCTGCTAGGCAATTGTGTGCTTCTTCAACACTATATTGTTAGTGTATTGGGACCATTTGACTTTGACCAGCTGCTTTTGTTTCAACTGTTGATTTTTTAATTAAATTAAAAAAAAAACTGGGAATTGTTTCAGGTTGCTGTTGGCCTTAACTTTACAGTGTTCCTCACAAGACAAGGCCAGCTTTATACTTGTGGAACGAATACACATGGGCAACTTGGTCATTTTGACACGCAAGACAGACCAACACCCAAAATCATTGAACTGCTTGAGGGAGTTGTTTCTGTGGTTCAAATAGCTGCTGGTCCCAGTTACGTTTTAGCTGTAACTGACAACGGTGTAGTTTACTCTTTTGGTTCTGGTTCTAATTTGTGTCTTGGTCATGGAGAGCAACATGATGAGTTCCGGCCACGTGCAATCCAGACATTTAGAAGAAAGGATATTCATGTGGTCCACGTGTCTGCTGGGGATGAGCATGCAGTGGCACTTGATTCAAGTGGATTTGTTAGTCTCTGCACCCAAGTTTAACTGTGCTTCATCGATAATGCTTAGTCTTGCTGATTATGAACTTGTCAAAGAACCTCTCTAAACTATGTCCTGGTGATTGTAGGTCTATAGTTGGGGAAAAGGTTACTGTGGAGCGTTAGGCCACGGCGATGAGATTGATAAGACTCTTCCTGCACTTGTGAACTGCCTTAAGAGCCACCTTGCTGTGCAGGTTTGGCCAACCTTTTCTGTTGCCTCCTTGAAGTAAATTGAGTACAGCCCCACTATGAACTTATGCATATCATGTATTAATTTTCTAGGCAGTTTACGGTTCTTGGTAACTGGGGGTAGAACTGAAATCCTAGGATGTGTTTACAATAACCAGTTTAATGTTTTTAAGGGACTTGTTTAGAAGAATTCTGGGTTATAATAAACTTGTTAACAACAATTGGTGAGCCGTAGCAGCAGATTTTACAGTAAGAAAGAAAAGCAAGAGGAAAATAAAAGAAGAGGAGGAAGACAATTTTATTCCATAATTCAATTCTATGAAAAACTTTCCACATAGGTATTTATAACAAGTTAAATAAAGCTCGTAACTGCACAAAATAATTTCCAAAACGACTAGGATTTTTGTATAGTATTATGACTTCTAAGTAAAATAGGTTTGCTAAATAGATTAGGTTTACAAGAAATACTTGAATATATAGAAACAAAGATTAAATAATAATCATTTCTTAACTTCTCTCCCACCGATTGCGTCACACTTTCTTAACTTTTGGAATTTGGATCAGTACTAGAATACCTCCATAACCTTAGCAACTTGCACTGTTCCTCCTGGTTGTTTGCTTTGTCCTTTACGTTCTCCTTTCATTCTAGTTCCTCCCCTTTCCTCTTCTCTAAACATATATCTGCTTCCTCTCTCCTTTGTGTGAGTTTATTATGATAAATGGCATACAAAACCTTTTGGTGCTACAAAAATCATATTTCTGTCAAGAAAAATCATATATCAATGACAATCAGTTGAGTTGGCTTAAGTTAGCATCTCAAGCTTCTGTTTGCATGTTTATTTAATATTTTTTGTCATAATACTTTATCCGAGACTCAACCAGTGATGATGCTTTTTATTTTATAGGTTTGTGCAAGAAAAAGGAAAACGTTTGTTCTGGTTGATGGGGGTTCTGTTTATGGCTTTGGGTGGATGGGATTTGGTAGCCTTGGCTTTCCTGATAGGGGTGTATCTGATAAAGTGATGAGACCTAGAGTCCTTGATAGCTTAAGAGCTCGTCATGTTTCTCAGATCAGCACAGGCCTCTACCACACTGTTGTGGTTACTAACCAGGGGCAAATGTTTGGATTTGGAGATAATGAAAGAGCACAACTTGGGCATGACACATTGAGGGGATGCCTACAGCCGACTGAAATCTTTGTTCAAGAAACAGCAGATGATACAGGTCTTGCTTCGAAAGGCAAATGAAGATCAAGTTTAGACACCCATCTCTGCTCTGTGGATGCCACTGTTATATCAGAAGCGTCCACAGCTACTCAACTCATCCGAGTTAATATTCGCACACCAGATTGAGTCGTCTCATATTTTCAAAAACTTGACTGTAAATTTCTTTAGTAGCAACGATTGTAGTGCAATTCATGAAATTGTTTATAGTCTATAGACATATTTTCCCCACTTTTCCTTTGCAAGTTTATTTGCCATTGCTGTCTGAAAGAGCACGATCCAATCATGGGTTCTTTTGAATGTAAACAGCAGACCTCTCTTCTATTCGTAATCTTTGAAAATTCGATCACCATTCTTCGTCTTTTTTGTAGTGGTGATGCTAATCCAGGGTACCTCGCATAATTTGAGACAGTTCTAGCTGTGTTTCCTATGGCAAATATAAAGAACCTTAGCTGTAATTGCAAAATTATGTTCGGGAGTACCATGAGGGTGTAGCTCGAGAATAATAAAGTTGCTTGAAAGCTGTCAGAAAAGAAATTATGTCAGGGAGACTGCAATTCTAGGATCAGAGCACAAGTGGATGCCATGCGTTATGTGCATTGTAGACATCTGCATCGGAAACCGAGTCATCGTGAGTTGGTGGGAACAGCACAAGAAAATCTTCTTCATTTGCTGGCTACGATACAAGATACCATAAGTGGGTAAAATTTCAATTTGATTAAGGAAAATGACTTGTTATTGCAGAGAAAGAATCGGAGTGGAAATTTCAGTTCCCTTTCCTTTTCAACAAATTGTTTTTAAACATTCCTTGAAACATATTCCAGCTGCGTTGAGCATTCAACACACCTAATCAAACCCACTAGCTATAGATAGGAACTATTACATTCCACGTATGACAAGCATAGAATTTTTTTTATATAATATTATTAAATCTAATTAAACGATTGCGATCTAAAAAACTTATAACCTCATTTCTTAACTAATTTGATTTTTAATTATTTTTATTAAAAATTATTTTTAATTAAAGTCACTTTACAACTTGGGTCATGGATTTCAACGAGTTTAATAACTTTGCTATTTTTGTAAATTATTTTCATTTAATTTTATAATAAAATTAGATACTTGCAAAATCAAGCATCAATCCTAAAAAAGATATTTATTTAAGATCATAGCAAACCTATAAAAAATAGAAAAAAAAATAAACCATCAATTCCATTTCTCAACCAATCCAATATTAAAGAAAAGTTAAATAAAAAATTAGAAATATTAAAGGACCAAAAACTAAAAAAAAAATACTAGGTTTGATGGGTAAACCCGCTAAACCAGTGAATCGGGTAACCCAGGTTAACACGTCAAACCTGCAAACCGAGTAATGGATTTCATTGGAATTAATAACTTATTTTTTTCTAAACTATTGTTTATTTAACTATAAGATAACAAAAATAGAGGATCGCAAAATCGAGCATCAAAACCAATACTAACACTTTTTCTTAAGACTATGATAATATCATAAAAAGAAAAATGAAATAAATTATAAAACTCAATTTCCAATCAGCTCAATATCGAAGGATAAAATAAAAAAAATAAAAAAGTTAAATTTGCAAAACCCGTCAACAGGCTCATGAACTTTCTAAAACATAATAACATGTTTTTTTCTGAAACTATTTTTATTAATTATATGATAAAAAAAATAGACGATCGCATTCTCAAGTTCAATTAGGAAAACAAAAGGTACTCCGCTAAACCAGCAAACCAAGGCAACCAGAGTTACCTTGTCAAACTCGCAAACCAGGTCAAAGTTTAATAACTTAGTTTTTTAAAAAAAATTATTTTTTATTTAACTGAATTTTTTTAAAAAATAGACCATTCTGCAATGCCGAGATATTTTCTTAATACCAACTTAATATTGAGATATTGTTTTGATACCGCAATAACCATATAAAAAACAAGTTAAAATAAATTATCAATTTTAAATCCCCATAAACACATCATGTAAAGAAAAGAGAAAAAAAAACTTAATAACCAAAGGAAAAAAAATGGATCAAAATAAAGAAAAAAACACTCACCCACCCTTTTAAGATATTTTTGAGATTATAATAACAATTATTTTTAAAAAATTATTTTTTATATCATCATATAACAAATCTAAAAATATAAAAAAATAATAAATTTTTTTAAAATTTTTTTAAAAAGTCAATTTAAAACGCAATTCAGTGTGCCCTGAGTCATTGGAATTTGCTGTTTCGGAATTTTTTTGTTAAAATTTAATTTTTTTATTTGTTTTAAATCGTTTTGATACGTTGATATTAAAAATAATTTTAAAAAAATAAAAATATATTATTTTAATAAATTTTAACTTAAAAAAATTTAAAAAAACAAACCTAAACTTACACTTCACTTAAACTATGGATTAACATCAACACACATGACATAATCTTAAACAAAATCATGATTCACGAGGCAAACACTTGATGATTAAACAAAAAGGGGCATCATGTCAAATCTGCCTGCACCTGCTGTTCTGCTTCAATAATTAAAAGTAGAAAAGGCGCAGAAGATTCAAAACCCCACCAGTAAAAAGAAAACACATACAAACTATACAATCAAAGACCAACTCTCCTCGTATCAAAAAGGGTTCCGAACTCCCTCATCAGTTTTCCTACCACTTATTTCCTTGCTCTAATCTCACCAGATCAGCGTTAACGATAAAGCCATAAGAAAAAAAAAAGAAGGAAGAAAAAGCTCCCCATCTTTTTAGGCCATATCCTCTATGCTTTCCCTGAAAACTTTCAACACATCACAAAATCTGACAATCCCAACCAAGCTACAGTCATCCTCTATGACCCACACATAATTCAATCTATGAGCAATTGCTTGAATCATCACAGCCACAAGTGAGCTCTTGGGATGACAAACTATTGCCTCTGCCCTCCTCACCATCCTGGCTGAGTAACTCATGGACCTGCTGTACTTTCCTGGTCTCTGCAGCGCACTAACTGGGGTGCTGCTCCCTGACTCCTCATCAGATGATGACGATGAAGACTGTGAATGACATGAGCTAGTAGTCGAGTAACAACTAGAATTGGTGAATTCTTGCAGCATTGCTTCTAGGCCTCTCCCTTTAAGCCTTGTCATGACCAAATTGACAAGGTCCTCTGGGGGTCCTCCACAATCAATGTAGGCCATCAAGTCCCCGGATGAAAGGGTAGTGATTGCAGCTGCAACACTCTCATCACAGCAGGCTAGAGTGAATGGAGAGAGCTCCCCAATTAAGATGCCATCACTGTCAATGACTGCAACGGAATTCTCGTCTGCTAGAGAACCAGAAATGGCTTCAAGTTCTGAGATAGCAGGGGAGTGGTAATCTATAGTAAGATAATCAGTGCTTATAATGCCAAGTGTGTCAATGGAGAGAGCTGGAAGTGGAGCAAAGAGGCCAATGGAGCCGAGGAAGAATCTGATTATGTCTTCCTGTGTTAGCCAACAGAATTCCCGGCCATTGTGGATGGTGGGGCTGGTGATTGAGAGTTTTTGGTGCTGTTTTCTTCTTGAACTGGAGCTATATCTGGTCTTTATTGGCACAACTAGATTCTTGGCTCCTTGGAGGATGAGATCAATTGCGTCCAATAAGCTGAAAGAAAAAAGAAAAAGCTGGTGATTATTAGTGGAGCTGCAAGAAACAGAACACAATCTCAAATCCGTGTAGCGACTAAACTATTGGCGTTCAAATTGCTGCCTATTGTGTAAGAACAAAACAGGGGAGGGGGGAGGGTCATATTTGATACCAAAACATCCTGATTCTATAAATCAAATTGGGATAGATTTATGGTTAAGAACAAGTCTTAAATTGTTACATAAACCTGATCAAGAAATGATCTTGACTAATGAAGTAACTGACAGAAATAATGAAAGAAAATTATAAATTTTAGACTAAAGGGATTATTACCAAGCTTGCCTTTGAGCAAACAATAAATAGCTTGGGAACTCCCATAAAGAAAGTTAAACTGAAAAATCAATAAAAACCCAGATAAGAACACCAATAAAAACAGAAAAAGAAAAGCTGGAAATTTGAAGAATTGACGAAACATGGTAAAGCTCCAAAAAGCACAATTCTCAATACCTTGAAGTTGGTTCCACGTGAACAACCATTCCAGGAATCTCAGGCAAGAGAACAGAAACAGGTGCTTTCAAAGCATCAGAAGGGGACAACAAGTTCTCATCTTTGCAAAGATAGCATATTACATCCACCATGGAAACTTTACCAACACATTTACACTCACCAACATCACAGCCATCCTCTTCACAATTGCCTCTGTAGTCTTTATTAGTTTTTGCTGTGTGCTCACAACTCCATACACTTAAGAAGTTATCATCAGAGTTTTTAAGAGCAAATAGAGCTTCAGTTATCGTTGTGGTGAGTGAGAGAGACCTCAAAGCAGGCTTGCCTAAGCAGAGGTCAGATATCTCACGTGCAAGTAAACTCACTGCCATACAAGAATGAGCAAATCTAATAAAACTTTCGCAAAGACAACGAAAAACAGAGCAGGTTTAGTGAGCAAAGCAAGTGATGGAGGCTGTTGTTGTAGGGTTAGGATGAGGGTATTTATAAAGGAAAACATGGAGTTACAGGAGGGTGTAGGGTTGATGATGATATTATAGGTACGGTACACATTGTACAAAAAACTGTGGGGTCTATGACTCTAGTTGGCTTCTTGTTGCAGGCTGTACAGATCAGCTGCTGGTGTGTAATGGGTAATGCTGTCTGTTTCACGTGAGTTTCAACTTGGAACTTTCATGTGTAAACTCTGGATATTGATTGCAAGTTTTGGAGCTTTTACTGTAGAAAGGGCTCATTAATTCACACATATGTCTTTGGTGGAGTCAAGAACAGTTTGTGAGACCAAATTCATTATTCAGAATTCTTACTGAAAAAAGAAGTTACTACGAAAATCTTCAGATGACCGCATACATACTCTTATGCTAACATAATTAATTAAAGTTAATGGAAGATGCTCTCTGCATTTTGTCGGCTTCTTGTTGCAGGCTGTACAGATTGTCTTCTTGCACTTATCTGTCATAACTCATGACTAAACGTAATTACTGTCAAGTAAAATTATATCGCCATGACTAGCATCTATCTATCTGTCTATCTTGCACATGCTTACTCCGTCAGAAAATCATCATTAGTAATACCAAATTTCAAGGGTGACTCCGGTGTTTAAGAAAAATCTTATCCTTTTTAACTTTGAAATCAGTACTAAAAAGCTACTGTATTGACCGCTGTAAGAATGTGTTTTTGAAATTATTTATGGAGGATAGTTTCTCTCAACTAATATGTAAATTGACTTGAAAAATTGATACAAATACCGTAAGGTATCCAACTTTTTAACTAGTTATCAAAGCACAAACAATCTTTTTTATTATTATTATTCAATTGGTTTCCAAACAAATTCTTGATTGAAATTGTTATGGAACGTGGGTAAAACAGAGAAGATGAAGTGTTCAAGTTTAATAAGGAAGCTGATAATCTTGGTGGAAATTACTGTTAGCAATTAGAAGTGATAGTTAAAATCCGGAATTGAGTAATTCAACTTACACAGTGGGGAGTAAGTTGAACTAGTAGTCTTGGCAATTCCTCCCTGCATAAGTAATTCTTGTCCTCATGAATTGACATCAAAATCTGGAAATTGTAGCTGAAGTTCTTCAAGGTTTTCCCAAGTTGAGTCTTCATTAAACATATTTTACCACTCAATCAATCCAAATGTAATCGTTATATTTCATTTCCTCATGATTTTCCTGTCCCAAACTGTAACAGGATTCACCTTAACCTTTCTAAGTTCATCAGTTACTAGAAATTTAGAAGAAACCACAACATTTACACCAATCTTTTTTTTATATTATTTTTGCAATGAAACATGAAACACCAGATGTATTTGCACTCATTTTAGGCAAGAGAAGTTTATAAGCCACTGTCCCAATTCTCTGAATAATCTTATGAGAACTAAAATATCTCGGGTTCAGTTTTATATTCCTCCTCAAAGCTGCAGTTGTCTGCTCACATGGCTGCAACTGAAGAAACACTCAATCTCCCACCATGAATTCAATTTTCGTCCTTCCTTTGTCAGCTATTTGCTTCATACTGATTCTAGCCATATCTAGTTATCGCTGAAGATTGTAATTCATTTCACACCTCTTTTGTAACATATCCTCCACAGCTTCTACAAGAGTCTTCTCAGGTAACACAATTTCTGTATTAGGAGGTGAATATCCAGGAAAGGGCTCATTTTGATCATAGAGATGCAGCTAGAATTGTACACCTATTGAGCTAAGGTAAGCCAAGAATTCCACTGTTCTGGATTATGCATAGTCATGCATCCTAGTAGGTCTTCAAGCACTGGTTTACCCTGCCTGATTGTCTATCAGATTATGAATGATAAGTAAAAATAACTAACACATAAAAAGAGTTTAGAATCACATCTTAAAATGGATCATGTATTAATTTGGATTTATTACCTGCTAAGAAAAATTGCAAGGACATGGCCCGACATCGAACCATTCGATCTTGGGCTGCTCGATAAATAATAAAAACAATTAACATATAAATACATAAATGATGTAATTTTTTACCATTATCCTTGTTATTTATATATGCACATAAAAAAACAAAAATAACATTTTTTATATAAAAATAACTTATCCATTATTTATTGACACAAACTCATTAAAAACAAGCACACATCAACACAAACATTCACACATAAAAATCTCAACACCAAGACTAAACTGTTTCATCTCAGATAAATTAAAATTAATATTGATCCTTTCAACCCGGCCTATAGTTGGATATTGATTCCAATCTTATTTCACTTTAAAAATAAATTTTTCATCAGCATTATATTCTGGGGATTGTCACACATTAATATGGACCCAACATTTTTAATTTTCATAATAATACATAATTGATTAAACATCATCAAAACTAACAAGTATATCATCACAAAAATTCAATAATATACTAAAAATTGCTTAAAATTCATTGGATTTTGAAATTGACCTTATAGTGTGGCATGAATTATCCATGAAGCAACTAGAATCCACGATGGCAATGTCGGTGCATGGGGTTCATGTGTTGTCAACACTGATAGACTGTGGCGTGTCATTACAAACTTCGGCGAGGTGTGATGATGCATCTTGTGACAAATTAATGGAGTAAAAACATCCTATACGCTAGTGCGTACATCACACGCATCAGCCACTATCCATCTTTAAATATTATTTTATATCTATTAAAATATTAATTTACCTCTTAGCCTACATTATTATAACAAAAAAATCATTATGAAAAATACAAAAAAATCATTAGATGTCATTAAATAGTTTTTGAATTTAAAAACAATTAGGTTATTTTATTATGCTTTAAACAATAAAAAGTCGAAATAATCCTTAGACACCAGTTTAATATTTTTGTTCTTAAGAATAAATAAATTATTTTACTGTAAAAAAGAATACATTATCTTCGATAACCAAGCTACTTGTTTTTGTTAGTTTATTATTTTACTACTACAATTCACATTAGAAATGAGTTTAGAGTTATAATATTTTACGCTATTTAAAACCATCGTTCCGTTTTATTTTTATTTATTTAATTTACACTGTTTAAAACCACCCTTCCATGCAGTGTGTGTGTGTGTAAATCAATGCTTCCTCGCATGGAAAGACAGACAGGTATTTGTACACGTGTTTAAAAAATAGGATATGCATGACAGGTCATTGCCATACAAGATAAGGGTACTTTCACTTTTGACCAGGGGTGTTCACGGTTCGATTCGGTTTGGTTTGATTTTTATCAAAAAAAATAACCAAACTGAATTTTTTAAAAAAAATCGAAACCGAACCGAAACCGGTTCAAACCGACCGGTTTCGGTTTGGTTTGGTTTTTTAGAGCAAAAACTGGTTCAAAGCGGTTTGGCTCGGTTTTGTTTCTTTGACTGGTTTGGCTCGGGTTTTTTCTGGTTTTTTCGGTTCGGGTTTGGTTCAGTTCGGTTCGGTTTTTCTGGTTCCAAACTTAAAAAACCAAAACCGAACCGAACCGGTTGATTTTTTAAAAATTTTAATCCGTTTAATCAGTTTTTTTCACAATTCAATTTTTTTAATTATTTTTTTTTAATTTTCTCAATTTAATCAGTTTTTTGATTTTTTTAAATACCTTACTTTTCACCATCTGTCTGGAGGTAATCAGTGCATGTGGAAGGTTTGAGATTGGTGTCCTTCTGCATGAGACTAGGCTACGGCCTCTATATTCATGTACAGCATTTGTTTTATTTTTACGGAGTCCCTATATTTTTAAAAAAACATTATTTTTTTAAAATTAATATTATTTTAATCAATACGTTAATATTAAAAATATATTTTTTAAAAAATAAAAAATATTATTTTATATATTTTAAATAAAAAAATATTTTAAAAAACAATTATTACCATAATACTAAATACTTCCTACTAAAATATATTGTTCCTAAGTTGTATGCATTGTTTCATTCGTTTATCATAGTTCTAATGTTGTTTGGACATTGATAGCATAATCACTCATACATGCCGTGCTAAACATGAATTTACAGCGCGGAAGATTTATTTATTTGCTGTTTTAAAAAATATAGTAATTACAAGGTATACCCTTCCTTTTTAGGACACAAATATAGAAATATTAATATATAAAAACTTAAACTTAAATAATTTAATTGTGTTCTTATAGCAGAGAAATAAAAATATATTTAATTATAAAGATAAAAATAAAAATGAGTGTCTCTAGGATTTTTTTGATAAATCTACATTCCACTAAAAAAATAAAACAAATAAGATAAAGAATAAAAATTTTATAGTATTTTAGTGACATCTTATTAGTTAATCAGTAAAATCTATTTTATAAAAATAAATAAATATAAGTAAGAAAAAAATACTAAATGAAAATATTTTTATTATTTTTTATGGGACATGATTTTAGAGTCTTTTCCATTTGTATTTATCTTTTTCTTCAAAGTAAATTCCAATAAATAACTAATTACTTCTTAATATAAAATTTTCTAGACAAAAATATAAACGTAACAAAGTTAAATTGATATTTTTACAATTATCAACTTAAATACTTCATAATTTTGATCTCTATCTTTGTATTAAGATCTGAACCATTAATTTTCATAAATAGATTTTAAAAGAATTTAAGTAAAAAGTAATAATAAAAAGTATTTTTTTAGATTTTAAGCAGAAATGATAAATTTTTAGATGTAGGGATTGAATAATAATTAAAATAATATATGTATTTATAATGAAATTATTATCTTGTAATTCTTACAATAATAGATTTTAATTTTATATTGATATAAATATTGTATTGGATATATAATTAATTTCCCTGTACCTTAACTTGCTCATATTATTTGAGTTTTTCATCCATCTGAATGGACGGCTTCAGATTGATGATCGTGATCCATGGCGAATAGCCAATTAACACTCTACAGAACAGTTTTTATCACGAGGAAAGTATTAGAATTGTCATTTTGAATAATAATAATAAAAAAAAGATAAATTAATTTCATATTCATATCGGAAAACGTCGAAAAAAAGAAATTAAATGAGCTAAGCGCGTGGGGTATCCTTCACCTTATTTTTAATCACAATAAATCTTTAGATTCGTCAAGTTGTTAATTGGTCAGATTTAGTTGCCTATTACTACAAGGTTATTGACTAATGACCACTCATTTTCTTGATTGGCTAGATTAATTTTCATTACATGTATTTAATATATATATAAAAAAAAAACATGTTCTTAATGACCAGTATCTAGATTGAATAAATAATCATGTGATTGTGTATTTTTTTTCAAATTAAGGAATTAATCTATACTTATAACTCATTACTTTATGTAATTCTTTAATTTTTTAAAGGTTGTCGAGGCAAAAACATAAAAAAAAAAAAAAAATTCTCGTTTTAAGGACTTGTTTGCATAATTATAACATTTTATGACTAGAATGTATTTGTATATTTGTGTTCAAGTTCTTTGCGGGATGAGACTATGGTTTTTCTTCATGTTAAACTCTCCACCACTTCTTGCCATATCTTTTAACTTTTTTTTTATTAATACAGGTGTTCAAGTCAGTTTATATGAATCTCGATTAATTCTACAAGTTCTGAAATTAAAGATCATATAAACTTCTAGTGATTTTAAAAGGATTCAAACTTGTGATCATTGAAAAACAAATTCAAAATCTGACCAGTTGAGCTACCCCTCAGGTTCCCTATCTTCTAACTTCTACTTCTTGTTGGAATGTTACGGTTTATGCACGCGTACACATACACATTTTATTGACCTCGTGAAAATAGTATTTATTTTTAATATATTTGTGTGTTGACATGTTAATATTTAAAATAAATTTTAAAAATAAAAAAATATTATTTTAATATATTTTCAAATAAAAAATATTTTAAAAAACATTTATAAAATTAATTTCAAACAATCTCACGAAACATTCATCCCATCGTGTGATTATTTAAACCAACAAGTTAAGTTGGCTGGAGAATGCAAAAATTTTCAAGCGTTTTTTAATATACACACACACCCACACAGCCTTTTTGAAAGCGACCTGCCCAACAATGATGTTCATATAAAAACATTGAATTTGAGATGCTAAATTTGTCGATGAAGGTCGTCAAGAACATGTTAGGTCACGGATGACGAGGAAATCGAAAACCTAATTAGCAAAGCTATTAATTCTTTAGTTTTTGATCGACAGAAGGCTTGCGAGACCCCATGAGCTCGTTCAGAACTTTCTTCTCTTTTCTAATCACTTTATTTACCTATCCATGCCATCATTTTGATGTGTCCTTTGGCTTAATTTGAGAAGCAACTTTAGTAATTAATTTAGCACACAATTAAATCATAATTAGACCAACTTTAGAAGTAAACCAACACAAGTTGGGGATTAAAAATTGGACTAAACTGGCAGTTTAATATCCCCAACTTGCATCGCCGCCTTTATGATTAGTGGAAAGCAACTTAATTATATTTTATTTTTATCTCCAAGTTTTTAAGTTAATTCGACAATTGAGACCAAGCAAAAATTCAAAATTTTAGGTTGAATTTACAATGTCAAATGTCTTGTCTTGTCAAGCAGATTGAATTACATCAGAGAATCGAACTTAAAATATTAAATGTTAAGTAAGGTTTTGAAAATAATTTTTTTATTACTATTTAATATATTCCTTTAATTGAAATTGTTAGTTAGACTTGAACTTGTATTATTTAATAAATATTTCTAATATAATAAAAATATAAAAATTACTAGATTGGTGACATGTGCTACACCATGCATCATGTTAATTTCTTTTCCAAACATGAAAAAGGCCAGGCATTTCTAACGTATTTTCTAGTAATTATTTTCTAGATTGGGGTTTGAATTTGAAAAATAAATCAAAAACCAAAAGGTGACAAAAAAAATCCAAACCAACTCGAGCAAACCTATTAAACCCTTGACTTTGGTCATGATACTGAGATAACCTCATATAAAGTAAATAATAAAAATCATGAAGTCCAACTCTCAACCAACCCAATATTAAAGGATGAAATTGAAAAAAAATCAATAAAAATAAATACTAAATTTATAATCTGAATCATGATACCGAGTTAACCTCATTTAAAGCAAACCAATAAAAACTAAGAATCTCAATTCTCAACCAACCTAATGTTTAAAGATGCAACTGAAAAATAAAAACTAAATTAAAAGAATAAAAATCAATTTTGACATTAAAAAATAAATGACAGCACACTTTGTTATTTTAAAGAGAGTCAGTGGTCATGTTCGAAGGTCTGTGGCTACTGCATGTGCTGTCTAAATGTAGCGGGCCTTCTCACACGCTCGTGCACTACACGTGCCAGCCATGTTTTTTCCTTCTATTCAATTTAATTCCTTAACACTTATTTTAGTTTCACATTTAGTCTTTAAAGATTCAATTATTCTAAATTAATGAAATTGAATTTTATTTTACTAAATTGAGCATTAACTGAGTGAAAAAATTTTCTTTGACTTCAAGAGAACCTTATATGAGGCCACCTGAAGTAAACTATCATGTCTGATTATAAACTAATTCAATTTAAAAGGATAAAATTGAAGAGAAAAAAGTTTGAGTGACAAAAAAATCCATAACACTATTGCAATCCATGGCGTTTTTGTACCATGATCTATAGTGAAACTCTAAACTCTTTTAGTGACATTTGAATCCCTATTAATTGTTAAGGTCTTATATTATATAAGAAGTCATTTTAATTGGGATCTTTTACCATTCTAACACAGCTTCGAAAAAGTTTTGGGAGAATAACATAGTTTAAAAAAATATTTGTGAAATAACACAATTTGAACAAAATTGTGTTTTTAAATATTAGTTTTGTACACAACTGCTATTCTCAATATTATTTTCGTGGACAACCATTATTTCTAATATGGGTTGTTCAGTCGAAACCAAAAAAGCATTTTCATGCAAAATAATTAATCTCAACAAAAATCAATCCAAAATTTTATAAATATTCAATGGTTAAAAGATAAACTTCAACATCTAATTGCAAAAAAACAGGTAATGAGATAGTTGATGTGACAAAAGAGACAAATGGTGAAGGAAAAGAAAAAATAAGTCACCGGGAATACATCATTTTTTACACACCCGGTACCGTTAAAAAGATACCAACAAGATGATTCTAACCACTTCTTGAAACACCACCGAAAAAGTTAGTAATTAATTAGAAGTTTTGTTCGGGGTTAATTTAAGGTTAATTAAAACCTTGATTAGTAGTCTTTCAATGTGTAGTTAGAATCGTCTTGTGGAGATCTTTCTAACGATGCTGGATGTGTCAAAAAAATTTGTCATTAAATCTTAAATCTTATTTTTTTTGCTACTAAATCTTTATAAAATTTTGGTTTAATTTTTTTTGAGGTTAATTATTTTGTAAGAGAAATGCCTTTTGGTTTTGACTAAAAAACTGTTGATATTGAGAATAACAGTTATGTATAAAATAAATATTTAGAAGTATAGTTATGTTTAAATTATGTTACTTTTTAAATATATTTTTAATTTATGTTATTCTCTCCAAAAAAATTTCTGAATCGTGTTATTTTTTAAAACAATTATTTTAATTTTATATTTTAAAATAATGGAGAAATTTTAAAAAAAAATATTATATTAATTTTTAACTATTATATGCAGCTTCATGATTCCTTTTTCTTGCTAAGATGGTGACTTTTTTGGCCTTTTGCCATCAACTTTACTGTGAGGAGGTAATATACTGTGTGTGTGTGTGAGAGAGAGAGAGAGAGAGTAGTCACCTTTCTAACAGGAAAAAAGGAATCAGGAAGCTATATATAACAGTGACTGCTTTGTATTATCTGTCAATACATTAATTATTAGCTAGGTGAAATAATCAATTGTCAAAAAAAAAAATAAAAAATGAAAACAGCACAATCATTTAGGAGGTGGATTACTGGAGTTATTTTTTAAAGTATTTTTATTTAAAAATATATATCAATAATTTTTTTTATTTTTTTAAATTATTTTTTATATTAAAATAATTTAAGAACAAAAAAATTAATTTCAAACTTTTTTAAAAAAATTCAAATGCGGTTTCAGCAGCAAAAACATTAACCCTTTGAATTATGTTTGTTTTTGTTTTCAAAAAATATTTTTGAATATTTTTGAATTTTTAAAGATTAAATTAATTTTTTTATAATTTTGGATCGTTTTGATATGCTGATATGAAAAAATAATTTTAAAAAATAAAAATATATATTATTTTGATATAATTTCAAGCGAAAAATACTATGATTAGTGGAAAGCAACTTAATTATATTTTATTTTTATCTCTAAGTTTTTAAGTTAATTCGACAATTGAGACCAAGCAAAAATTCAAAATTTTAGGTTGAATTTACAATGTCAAATGTCTTGTCAAGCAGATTGAATTATATCAGAGAATCGAACTTAAAATATTAAATGTTAAGTAAGGTTTTGAAAATATTTTTTTATTACTATTTAATATATTCGTTTAATTGAAATCTGTTACTTTGACTTGAACTTGTATTATTTAATAAATATTTCTAATATAATAAAAAAATAAAAATTACTAGATTGATGACATGTACTACACCACGGGTCATGTTAATTTCTTTTCTAAACATGAAAAAGGCCAGGCGTTTCTAATGTATTGTCTAGTAATTATTTTCTAGATTAGGGGTTGAATTTAAAAAATAAATTAAAAACCAAAAAGTAACAAAAAAAATCCAAACCAACTCAAGCAAATCTATTAAACCCTTGACTTTGATTATGATACTGAGATAACCTCATATAAAGTAAATAATAAAAATCATGAAGTCCAACTCTCAACCAACCCAATATTAAAAGATGAAATTGAAAAAAAATCAATAAAAATAAATACTAAATTTATAACCTGAATCATGATACCGAGTTAACCTCATTTAAAGCAAACCAATAAAAACTAAGAATCTCAATTCTCAACCAACCTAATGTTTAAAGATGCAACTGAAAAATAAAAACTAAATTAAAAGAATAAAAACCAATTTTGACATTAAAAAATAACTTTGTTATTTTAAAGAGAGTTGGTGGTCGTGTTCGAAGGTCTGTGGCTACTGCATGTGTTGTCTAAATATAGCGGGCCTTCTCACACGCTCGTGTACTACACGTGCCAGCCATGTTTTTTCCTTCTATTCAATTTAATTCCTTAACACTTATTTTAGTTTCACATTTAGTCTTTAAAGATTCAATTATTCTAAATTAATGAAATTGAATCTTATTTTACTAAATTGAACATTAACTGAGTGAAAAAATTTTCTTTGACTTCGAGAGAACCTCATATGAGGCCACCTGAAGTAAACTATCATGTTTGATTACAAACTAATTCAGTTTAAAAAGATAAAATTGAAGAAAAAAAAATTTGAGTGACAAAAAAATTCATAACACTATTGCAATCCATGACGTTTTTGTACCATGATCTATAGTGAAACTCTAAACTCTTTTAGTGACATTTGAATCCCTATTAATTGTTAAGGTCTTATATTATATAAGAAGTCATTTTAATTGGGATCTTTTACCATTCTAACACAGCTTCGAAAAAGTTTTGGGAGAATAACATAGTTTAAAAAATATTTGTGAAATAACACAATTTGAACAAAATTGTGTTTTTAAATATTAGTTTTGTACACAACCGCTATTCTCAATATTATTTTCGTAGACAACCATTATTTCTAATATGGGTTGTTTAGTCGAAACCAAAAAAGCATTTTCATGCAAAATAATTAATCTTAACAAAAATCAATCTAAAATTTTATAAATATTCAATAGAATCAATATAAAAAGCATTTTCATGAAAAAATATTTATAGAAATTATAATGAATTGAACTAAAAAGAAAAAACGCATATCTTTAATCAAAAACTAATTTTATTATTCATGGATTTCTTTTTTATTTAATTTCTTTAATAAGATATATTGTTTTTATGTAAAAACCTATTATGACTGTGAAAGTAAGTTTCAATTATAAAATTATAAAATCATAAATTGGTATTAAAAAATTTAAAAAAGATTATATATTAAAAAATAAAAAATATAGATATTTTATTCTTATTAAATATTAATAAACAAATTATTTTAAATATTTTACATATCACACTAATGCATAATTATTCATGAAGTAATTAATAATATTATCATCAAAAATAATTAAAAACAATATATATATATATATATATATATATATATATATATATATATATATATATATATAAAGACCAAGCATGTAAGGTCCTAGAAAAATAAGTTCGATGCCTATTGGTAGGAGTGTTCACAGTTCGCTTCGGTTCGGTTTTTATAAAAAAAAATAACCAAACTGAATTTTTTTTTTAAAAAAAAGAAACCGAACCGAAACCGGTTCAAACCGACCGGTTTCAGTTCGGTTCGGTTTTTTAGAGCAAAAACCTGTTCAAATCGGTTTGGCTCGGTTTTTCGGTTTGGCTCGGTTTTTTCGGTTTGGCTCGGTTTTTTTTCCTGTTTTTTTCAGTTCGGGTTCGGTTTTCCAGTTCCAGGCTTAAAAAACCAAAACCGAACCGAACCGGTTGGTTTTTTCAAAATTTTAATCGGTTTTTTTCACGGTTCGGTTTTTTTTGTTATTTTTTTCCGGTTTTCTCGGTTTAATCAGTTTTTTGGTTTTTTTGAACACCCCTACCTATTGGTATAGTTTTTAAACCTGGCCAAACCCAGCGGGTCGTCCGGGACTCAGCCGACCCAGGGTGATCCGGTCAAAAACTCGATTGCTACCCGTTGATTTTTTTAACTAAAATGATATCATTTTAATTTTTTAAAAAATTGAAACTGACCCGGACAACCCGGTTAAAACCTAAAACCTAAAATTTAGACCGGGTCATGTTTTAAAACTCTATCTACGGGCCTAGAAGGCCATTCGCACGTGCTTGACTTTTTTTTTTTTTTGAAACAAGGATGACATGTTGCCTAACAAATGTTTTTAAAATAACAGGTGGTGATGTGTTGGCTTCTAGTTTATTATTTTGGCCACTTTTCATGGTTGAAAAATTAGGGTGTGATTTTTTTATTTTAAAAATTTTATTTTTAATTTTTTTATCTAAAAATACTCAAATAAAATATTTTAGAAACCTCAATAAACTCATTGTAAACCCTAGAAAAGCTAAAATGACCCTAAAAAACTAAAATTCAACCAAATAAACAAACTTTATGAGTACAAATCTATTTTTCTCAACATTTTCATAAGGAAATTCTATGGAAGGTGAACCCATTGACAATCTATGATTGCCCTTTTTCATTGCTAGAATGAGGAAGACCGTCACTTTCTTTCTCGTCTAAAACAAATATAGTTAATAATTGAAACATGAAATCCTAAAAAATCAAAGACCAAAAACAAAAAAGTAAGAACTCCAAAGACCTGTGATAGTTAAAAAAAAGCCTGATCCTTTGTGTTTGTCTTAAATTTGATCCGTTTCAACTTTTTTAATCGATAAAATTACATTTTATTTTATAAAATCTTGTAATAATTTAATGACGCGACATTTTTTTGACATTGTAAACATGAAGTTGTAAATAAAACAGTTTTTTATGCTTTGAATTGTGTGAACATAATTAAAATGATAAAATTTTAAAAAAATTTGATTAAAATGGATAAATATTCAAGGACTAAAAGAAAGAAGAGGGACCAGACGTCCTTGGGCAAGTTAATTATAGCAATCCACTAGCGCGCTTGAGTTTGGTGCCACAGTGAAATGAAAAAAAAAAATAATGAATGAAGTCCGAGCAAATGAGAGTTGACCTGAGGAGGCCTTTCGGTGAAAAATCATCCTTTAGAAGTAAGCTTTTCCAGTATTAGTGGCCAAAGTGTAATATTAATGCATGCAGTCATTTAAATAATATGCATGGTAGCATGCATGTCATGATTGTTAAATGAAATTCTGAAACTTTTTATCATAAACGCAAATCGTCCACACCTAACTAAGAAATCAAATGGAAAAAATCTCAAGGATAATCGGAATCTATCAACTTAGATGATGTCCATACGGCAGGTATGACGGATGTTTTAACATGCAAACCAGATTCCTTACCAGCCTAAATACCTTGGGCTTTCCTTGCTATTGGTGCAAGTCCTAGAAGATTGTCTACTTGGAGACCAGTTATTTAGAAGATCAAGGCTTGGTCTCAATCTTGGAAGAGAAAGTCTTTATCATTGGGTGGTAGACTTTGTCTAGTGATCATGCCTGTTTTTGCCAACCCTCCTCTCTAATTTATATCTAGCTTCAAAAATCTAGTCGGTGTGGTATTTTGAGGCTCGAAACTCTTGCAGAGGCGGTTTTCTATGCAGTGGAAGTGTGGAAAATTAAGAGAATAAAGCCATTCTCTTCAAGTGGTTATGGACAATGAGTGGCTCGATCGTGATGGGACATTTTATACGGTAGAAGTGTTATCCCTTTTCGGTGAATGCCGGCATCCCTCATTTTGTTGGTGATCTGGGACGAAATCACACGTATTATCGGAGGTCAAGAAGCTTGTCCAGCTGCTCTTTGAACTCTTGTCAGATTCAATTTGGCAATGGTGCTCTGATTCGTTTCTGGACAGATCTTTGGATTGTACCAGTACTATACTGATCTTAAGATTCCTTTCCAATTATGTTCTATCTTTCTTATTAGAAGACATGGGACACTGGTATGATGATGGGGTTTGCGTTGTCAGATTCTATAGAGGCGAAATCTGAGGCGTTGGGAGCTACCTCAGTAAAGGAACCTACTGCATCTTATTTCGGCAGCTAATATTTCTCAGACCAGAGATGATCGATTGCTATGAATTCCTGACTCGAAATCTTAAACACAAAATCTTTTCTTGAAAGAAGAAGGATTAGCTACTGATAAGGCATTGAATTACTGTTAGTCTTTCTTCGTATGCATGCCTCGTTGACGAATATTCCCACATGCTTCGAATTATCATTTTGCAGTCACACTACTGTGTGTCTTGCCATTAAAAAAAAAAAAAACCCTAGACATTAACCACATCATCAAACAGTTCATTGATGTTTGATTGGCCAATTGACGAATATTCCCACTTCTATTTAGTTTTTTTTTCAAACTCCAAACGTATACAGCTGCATTATAATGACATTAGAAAATTAATAATTTTAATTATTATTCGGAGTTCATTTTATATTATTTTTAAACAACCTTTTTCGAGACGAAATGATCATGCACAATCAAGAATATTTTATACACAACTGAAATTATATGTTCAATGACCAATACCGGGCACTTCATCCCCTTGTACTCATTTGTTCAGGATCAAACAGGAAGGAGAGGACGAGTTTTAAGGTCGATGGAGCTGTGCTCTTCTCAATAAGTTCTCATCTTATGAACCAAAGAAAATCAAATAAACAATTTTATTGCTTCTTAATTAATTACTGTTATTTTATTAAGATATATAAAGGAAATCATCGGGTCTAGATCAAATTATTGCCCCTCTTACAGATTTCATGCACCAAGACAAGTCATTTGTGCGGACTAATATTGGCTATAGATGGTTCATGGAATATATAGAAGGCAACTTTGCCCTAAATTATCAGACTCCTTGCCTTATAAAATTAGATCATGCACCTGCCTCTTAAGAAATTAAAGGCTTCCATTTCCTTTATCAAGAAAAAAAAAAACACTTCCCATTCAATTTCACAACAGAACCTTGGATCTTTCACTATATTTTCTGGCAAATTGTCGGGTTATATACATCTTCTAGCTAGATTATTTTTTTAATGAAAATGTCAATACATAGCTTATTGCTTGCATTCAATAAAGCTAGTGAAGATTAGTCTATTCTAAGATATTCTTTCAGTGCTTGATACGACCTTGAGCATATACAACATGCAATTCGAAGATATTCTTTCAGTGCTTGATACGACCTTGAGCGTATACAACTTGCAATTCGAAGATATTCTTCCAATGCTTGATACGACCTTGAACATATATGACATGCAAATCTAAGCAGAAATACTTATGGAGATAGGGGGAAGATAATTATAGTGTTTTGATGAAGGACCGAACAGTGTTTTAGATGATTTAAAAGTTGTTTTTTTCTCGGGTTTTTTCAAATTTTAGAGCTTTTTTTCTACTAGGAGCGGTGGCCTTGAAAATAAAAAATTGTGTTTATATATACATAATAACCGTGATTAGAAAAACAATTACGAAGAAACTATAATGTTTTTTTTTAAAATAAAAAATAAAGTTTGTACATTTTTGCATGAGTGGCATTCGCTGGCAAAGATCTAAACGCATCTAGACATGTTCTCCTGTCTACTGGTTGAGCTTTTTAAGTTTGAAAATGTTATCCAATTTGCTCTTTTATGCTTTTGATATGGATGACATAATTTTGACAAAGACACCAGCCTATCACCTCAGTAGTTCACAGGGAATCTGACCTAATTTCCAGATCTGAGCCATCAGTACTTAATTAGTGGCAGATGGGAGCAGCCATGCCAAAATATATATATATTAATCATCTACCACTGAAAACTCTTTGATGGAAATTGTGTGTGCACTGAAATACTGTAAGCAGCACATATTTCTTTTTCCCAAGTTGCTCCGAGTTTGGTATATGTTTCCTTTTCAGATCTCTAGTGACAGAAAGATATGTATCAGCATGAGGCCGTTTGTTTACGCGTTAAAAGTTTCGTTTAAAGTAAAATATAGGAGTTAAATGTTTGATTAAAAAAAAATCATTGATTACTGTTCATGGATTCCATTAATTATTGTGTTAGAAACGTGGGATTAAAAGAAGCAACGTGGGATTAAAAGAACCAGCTGAAGGCTGATTTTCTTGCACTGTTCTTGTAATTAATATGAACAGTGTTAGTACACTGTTTATATGAACAGTGTAAGAGAATTGTATTGTTCATTAAAAAGTGTAATTTTCTTGCCCTGTTCATATGCACTGTAGTGTTTTTTTAATATTTTTTAAAAATTAGTTTAGAGTGAATTTTTTACATAATAATATTTTATCTAATTTTATTATACGCTAAAAAATTATAAAAACTGTAGTTCTTGTCGGATGTATTTTGTACGTAATAGAATTGTAAATGGTTTTATGAAATAATAAAAAATATTTTATATTAAATATGATTTATTTCATGATGTAATAGCAATAGTTAAATTCACAATATTTAAATTAAAAATCATCAATATTAATATACATATTTTTTAAAATTATTTTATAATAGCAATAGTTAAATTCACAATATTTAAATTAAAAATCATCAATATTAATATATATATTTTTTTAAATTAGTTTATAATAGCAATAATTAAATTCACAATATTTAAATTAAAAATCATCAATATTAATATATATTTTTTAAAATTATTTTATAATCTCAATTTTAAAAGCATTTTTAACCAAACACATTAAACTACTTTTTCTTTAATCTCAATATCAACCACAGTTTTAACCAAACACCTATTTTTTCAAACCAACCTCAACTAAAAATACTTTTTATAAAATTATTTTTTTCAAATCACAACCATAAAAGCTACTGCAATACCAAACACATTCTAATAACTTAAAAAACCCAAAATAATATTCTGCGCGCTACCAATAGAAGAAACCAAGAGCTTAGCCCAAATTTTCAATCTTGATTTTGTCTAAATAACTTGTTCTAAACATGCTCTCCCCTTTTTCTTTCTTCTTTTTTTCGTCTAATCGTCCACCATTCACTCTGCAAAGAACCAAATTAAGCCATGCGCGAAGACGGAATCTAGTCATCGCTCAAGAACATAATCAAAGATGAAAAGTCAAGATGGAATCACATGATTTATTACCATGGAGTTCGAGTGATTCATGGATGGTATTAGCTGTCAAAAGCCGTACGTTTCGTCTATGACGACAAGATAAGTACACAAAATTTGATGTATGGGTCCACAATATTGAAAAAGTCAAGAAATTAATTAAAGCATATGATTCCAATATTAATTCACTTCAAAACGACAAGACCAGTGATGGGTGATGAAATGTGAAGCGGCTTATCATTGTCGTTTTCCTTACAGAAGTTGTGGACCGTGGACATGTAGTCACCGACACTATTATGTGATTTGGTCTCCGAGATTATCGGTTTTAGTTTATAAATATCAGGATAATCAAAGATTTATATGTTGATTGATTTTAGAATTTATAAGATTAGTTGAGTCTGAATATTTATATTAATAAAAAATATTAAGAGATAATTTATTTTTATGTTTTAAAATATTCTAAAAAAAATTAAATTTTATTTTATTTTTTAAAAAATAATTTTTTATGTTTAAGATTGTTTTAATGTATTAATATTAAAAATATTTTTTAAAAAATAAAAAATATATATTATTTTAATATATTTTAAAATAAAAAATACTTTAAAAAATAATAATTACTATATTTTTAATACCCCATCAAATAATAACCTGTGATATCTGAGATAGGAACTTGAGGTATTTGAGATAGTAACTTGAGATATAGTTGTTTTATTTTTTAAAAAATAATAATAAATTTTTTAAAAAATTAATTTTTAATATCAACATATAATATTATTAAAAAATTAATTTAATCTAAAAGGAATTTTGGTTTTTTTTTTTTTTGAAAACTCCTAAACACTCATGAAGGAGCATTAAAATAGAGTCCAATTTGCGGCCCACTGCCAACAACGCCAGTCGTATTCATGTAATGGGCTTTCTATGGATCAGGCTATGGTCGTCGATAAATATAAAGCCAATATTGGGCCTCTACTATCCACTGAGTGTTCTTCCTCCCACAAATTAATATCTGAATACTATAGGCTATCAGGCTATGGTCATCGAGTGCTGAAAATTTGAAGATTCAGCAATTGTTAGCGACGTGCGCAAACACGGCCTTAGACTACCTACCGCTCTTCGTTGCGGATAGTATCAAAATCTATTTTTAATGTAAAAAAATATATATAGACGTTAATGTTTTTTTTTTTAACCAAGAAAAGTTATTTTTAAGAAAAAAATGCAAATAAAAAAACATGATCTCATAACTTACGAAGCTAATTAATTTTTTTATTTGATTATACATAAATATCATTTTACAAAAAGTAATAATTCAAATTATATCAAAACAAAATAATTTGCTAGCGTATCTCTGCATGTTAATTTAACTTGGCCATGTTAATTTGACTTGGCCCCTTGATGTTGCTCGGGTTTTAAATTAAGCCGAGTTCGAATTGATTTGATGTAATTTATTTGATTTGATGATTTTAAATATAAACCCATTAACCCAATAAAATCTTGATTTGATTAGAAAATACTATCATTGTATTTTTGTTTTACTTTTTTTTAAATATTGAGATAATAATATTTTAAATCAAGCCAGGACAACCCAATTTAACTTAGGACTTGAGTCATAAACTTTGTTGGGTTGAATAATTTTATTTTTTTAGAATTTGTTTTTATTTAATTATACAATATTAAAAATAAACATTCATAAGAAAAAGACTAAACAAAAATTTAAAAAAAATATCATTAAGGGTTATATAAAAAGAACACTTACTAATATTATAATCTTATTCAAAAATAAAATAAAAATTGAATGTTATTTAATAAAATAATATTCCAAACATATTTTAAATTGATTCATTTATTTTAATAAAAATAAACTCAAATTGAAAAGGAATAAAATTAAAGGCCAATAAGGCCAGATGTCGAGGCTTGGGTGGGCCCACATGTAAGATCCATTAAAAAAAATAAAGAGTTTGGGTTTGCAAGATTGGCCCATGTGCATTGCCTCTTTTTTTTACTTGGATCAAAGAATGAATGACATGTCATCCGCTCTTTATTATTATTATTATTATTAGAGGAAGTCAAACTTTTCCATTTATTTTCAACAAATAGCACCTAATGTACACCTTTAGAACATCAATAAACCAATTTTTCAATTTAAAATACCTCTAAATCAATATATATATAAATCTTTCTCAACTCATTTTTTTTATATAAAATAATGGGTAAAAAACACTTTCATTGAACTGTTATCATCAAATGAAAGTCATTAACACTAAAAACAATTTTTTATTGTGTCAGGACATGGTTGGCTGACAACTTTCTTTCTTTTCTTTTATTTTTTAGTGGCTTTTTATCTCATTTCTTAAACTCAAGATTAAAACATAAATAAAACAAAGTTTTACACCAAAAACTAACAGAAGCTAAAACAAATTCAATGTAGAATATGGGGACTAAAGATAACTTTTCATGTGAATTAAAGATAGGTCACCTTGGTTTTTTTGTTTTTTAGTTTGGTCCTTACTTTTTTAATTGTATCTTAATGCCACAAATTAAATTAATACCTTATTAAATTGACTAACAAGATATAAAACCTTATTAAAATCTTAATATCTCAATTTTTTTTTGTCAAGGATAGAAACCATCAACAACAAAAACACAAAAATACCTGCCCAACCGAGGCTGTTGCCTTTTTTAAAAAAATTGTATCAATAGATTAATTGTTGATGTAAATAAAAAGAAAATAATAAATATTAAAAATGTTCGAATAAAAGAAATGGAGATTATGACCCATTTGAGAAGGGATGACATGGAAGGTTTTTTTTTTTTTTAAATTATGAGTAAAGGGTTTGGATTGCATGCATTGAAACTAAATATTTAGAAATAGTCGTTGCTTTGTTTTTTTTATTGAGAATAGTCGTTGCCCATGGTATAAATAATTACAAAAAATGCCATAAATTTCAGTGTTTAACAGCAATTTCCAGCCACATTCAAGCATGCTTTACCATGCAGAAATTCCAGCAGCCTCCTTCTCATCATTTCCAACATATCCTCCCCCATTTTCACAAGAATTCCATCAAATAAACTAAATTCCAATGATATTCAACCATGATTTTTTTTTATCGTTTTTTTATTTTTTAAAATTATATTATTAAATTAACTATATTTATTAAACTCATTTAAATTAATAACGTGTGTCCCAAATTTTTCTAACTCCTTTCTATTATCACTTCATTATCCTTTTCTTTTTACGTTAGAAAAATTGAACTCAACCCACGATATAATGTGAATCATCAATCTAGTAGGTGACTAAGGATGATGTTCTACTATAAAAAAAAAAAAAGTGAGGAAATAAGTAATACGTATGTGAGCATATATTTGCCTTTATTGATCTACTAGTATTCCAGGTGTTACAATAAATGCAATATGCTAATAAAACCAAACTAGATCTATGGATCGTGCTACATCACGAGCCAAATGGTGATTTTTTTGTGTAAAAAATCAATATTCAGTCATCATAATCACATTATAAAGAAGAAAGAAAAATCTACTCGAGTTATAGATTTTATTGGATCAAATAAGTTAGTTTTATTTTAATTAGATAATAATAAAAAAAAATAGGTAATGACACCAAATGGACCAACTTAAAAAAAAAAGATTACAATAACCTTGATAAAAAAAATCATTTTTCAAAATGGTAAAACAATGTAGCTCAATTCCCAATTAACTAAATATAGAAGGATAAGATTGATTCAAAAAATAACAAAAACAAATCAATCCGAGTCAATCCAAATTATCATGACAAACCAGTAACTTGGATAATAAAGACGGGATAACCCAATAGAAAATAGATGGGAAAAATAACAAAGCTTAATTTCTAACAAAGGAAATGTAGAAAGATAAAACTGGAAAAAAAAATCAACAAACAAAAATGACCTAAAAAATAAATCAAAGCTGGTACGACCATAGTTTTAAAGCTTGGTCTAACCTGAAGAATCAACTCGGGACTTGACTAACCAAGGGTAAGAACCGAGTCACGTTTAAGAGCAAACAGGGAAAGGAAAAAACCTAGGAGACGTGGTCAAAGACCCAGGTTGACCCAGTGACCTGATTGACTCAGGAAGACCCAATTAAAAACTCGATTGCAACTCCTTGACTATTTGTTATTTTTTAAACAAAAATGACATCATTTTGCTTTATAAAAAAAAAATTGTGGTGTTGAACCGATCAAAACCCATGACTCAGGCCTTGGGTCATGTCAACCACCGAGCCAGGTTTAAAAACTATGGGTAAGACAACCAAACCCTACAAGTAAGATCATACTAATAGGATAACCCGAAAAAAGCCAAAACATAAAAAATGATGAAGATTAATTTCAAAGAGAACAAAATTTTAAATGAAGTAGCCAATGAAAGATTAAAATTAAAAGAAAATGAGACCCCATAAAAAGATTTGATCCAACTCGAATTAACGCGTTAGACCTGTGACCTAGATCATAAAATTAAGATAACCTAATAGAAAATAAAGCGAAGAAAATCACAAAGTTTTTTTAAAAAAAAAACAATGTCAAATGATAAAATCAAAAAAGAAAATAACTTCAAAAAAAGAAAAAAAAATGATGTGAACCTGTGTTAATTTTTCAAACCTATGACATGGGTCATTAGATCAGAAGCACCTCATTTACAAAAATTACAAAGCTCAATTCTCAACCAATCAAATATTAAAGGATGAAATTAGAAAAGAAAAATAATCATACAAAAGGATCCAAAAAATAGTAATAAAATGAATGGCGATCAAAATTAAAATAAAAAATAAATAAAGGACAACTAGCAATTTTTTATTGAAAGTGAAATTGAAAAGAAAAATTAATTTAACATAAGGACCCTGAACAAAACAAAAAACAATCAAAATAATGAGGACCAAATTAAAAAAAAATAACATATTACAAATTTGGATTTAATGATGAAATTGAAAAGAAACCAAAATTTTATAAAATGACCAAGAACAAAAATTAGAAATAAAAAAAATAAGAACTAAAGTTGAAATCTTAATAAATAAGATGACAACTCTTAAATTTTGAATAGCTAGTATGAATTTTGATAGAAGAGAGAGAAAAGAAAAAGAAAAAAAAAACTATTAGTCGCAAACCATTTCACTCCCGCCATTACATGCTGCCCTAAATCAAGAAGACGTCATGATACTTCCAGCACTTCCATAAAAGATGGCTTTTGACCCCCGCATGATGTCTTACGCGTTGTTTAAAGATGGAGAAAACATCTTATACACTAGCATGTATAAAGCATGCACCAACCAAATTGTCCTACCCATTTACCATAATCCCCAAGTTTGTATATTTTCAATTTTGGTTTCTTAAAATTTAATTGTTTTAAATTAGTCAAAATTTATTTTATTTTGCACAACTGAGCATCAATCAAGCACTGAAAATCTCCCTTGATGTTGCAAGATCTTTATATCAATGCGACCAAAAAAACTACCATATCAAATACTAAATTACATAAAATTTGAATGTATCAAATTGAAAAATAAATAAATTGAGGGATTGAAAAAAAAAGGGTTAAACCTTCCATTGCACATACATTTTAGTCCCCGAATTTGGCAAGAAAAAAGAGTTGAACGTTTTCTAATTGTTCAAATTCGGTCCTCATACCTTTAATTGTTTTAAATCAATAAAATCCTATTGAAATTTGGCAAAACGAGTATCGATTGAGCAACATTTTGTTTTCTTTACACCGCAAGATCCCTTATTCAAGGCAGCCAAAGCAATTTACCTAGTCTAATCCCAAATAAACACAACGTCGAAGAATCAAATAAAAAAAAATAATGGATCAAAAATGAAAAAAACTAAACTAAAAAAACATTATTATTGTGAACAATATTAACTAAAAAACTAAATGTCATAGGGGTTAACTGTGCAAAATGTATTGTGTGTACCCCTCACATGGCACTGTTGATGAATTATTCACAATGCTATTTTTTTTATCCTTTTCTTTTAAATTTAGCACTTACTGGACCAAGTTATAAGTCAATTTATCGGGGGAGGGTGGGATTGAAAGCCAGGGGACCAAACTAAAAAAACACTTAGGGAATGAGTGGCTTTAAAAAGTTTGGGCACAATGTGTATTGTAATCCCTATACTTTATAAATTATTGATATTGGGCCCTTTCAATTTCAAAAATTAAAGGAAAAAATTAATTTTGATCCCAAACTTATTTTTCTTATTTTTGGCCCTCGTATGAGAAAGGTGAGAGAAAGTCGCTAAAATCTAGTGTTAGAGAGAAGAAAAATCTCCACTGAAAACTATAACGAACACCGAAAAAATTGAAATTGATGTCAAATTGCTCCTTTTGATAAAGGGAGCTCACATTAAGAGTTTGTTTACCTTGAAACCACCAAGAAAAATATATCTGATTTTGGTAAGATTTTTTTATTTAGGGTTGATTTTGAGTTTTAGGATGATTGTTTGAGTTTTTTAGGTCATGAATAGGTTTATCAAGTTGCCAATGATGTTTTCTAAGTGTTTGAGTAAACAATTGGTTGAAAATTCAGTTTTTGAGTATAAAGAACCATCAACCCACTTTTCCAGCCATTAAAAATATAGGTGACGATTCGGCTAATTAAAAAAAAAATTGAGATGAACGACATATCATCTACCCCAAATATAAAGAAAACAATTGTTTAGCTACGCAGGCCCTAAGAAAATGGGTCAGATGAGCTAGTATAGCTTGACAAGCCCAACAACGCTTAGGTTTTTCTTCTCTTGTTTTTTGAAAAAAAATATTTTTTATGTTTTTTTTAAAATTAATGATTTTTTTAAAAATATTTTTTATTTATATTTATATTAGTGTCCCTTCTCTCTTTTATTTTGTTTAGAGAGCCTCTTTTAAATGATAATTATTTTTTTGTTATACATTTAATTTTTTAAGAGGTTTTTTTCGTTTCATCTATAATTTTTTAATCTTTTGTGGAGTTGAACTTTATTTTTGAAAATAAAATTTTTTAATTTTCAGATAATATTTCTAATATATCCAACCTTACTTAGTAATTTTTTTCCTATTATTTTATTCAATCAATTTAATATGTATGTATATTTCTATTATTGTTTGACTGATTAAAAAGTTTATTTAGAAAAAATTAGTAAATACAACATAGTAAATATCTCGTCTTGCAAAATTAAATATTTTGACTCATATTTATCTCTTAATTTTTCCAGTTTTTTTTTTAATTATTATTAATAATTTTTTTAAAATTATTAATAGATATAATTCTTGATTTATTTGATTATATATATATATAACTTTTTAATTTTTAATTAGAATTGTTTTAATTAAAAAACACGTAAAAAATCTATATATATATAATTTTCTTTCTAGAAAAAAAATATCTTACCGACGGCGAATGATGGGTGAAGTATCTGGTTTTATCACTAACGCTATGTGACTTTTTCCGGACGACTTGGTTTTTTAATGATGGGTGAAGTATCTGGTTTTATTCAAAGCACCCACAGAAACACTGAAAACGCTCACAGAAAATTTTTTGCTGCGGACCTATCTCTGTCGCGGTGATCACTTTTTGGATAAGCCATTCCCATCGCCTTACCTAACGTTAATGATGAAGCCCCTTTTTTTGACTTGTGCTTCCACTTAATCTTGATTAAAAACAAATGAAAGACTGTAAAAAACGAGAAATTCAAGAAATCTATGCAAACAGAGATGCATATCGTTAGCAAGTTGCCTCGTTAAATCCAAGGATTATGAAACATGACAAGCTATTGGTTAAGAGCTTCTACCCTTAATTCCACACAAAGCAACTTGATTTGATGAAGATCTTAAGAAGAAATGTTTGGTGGATTCACAGTATCGAACGCTTCACAGTAATGTTTTGACTAGGAATCTCTCTAAGAAAAATGATTTCACAGATGGCTGTAGGGAGAATCCATGGCTAGCTATCTCCTTGGCAAAGAATTTATTACGTTTTGCTGCAGGAGGCTTTAATGTTCTTGCTAACAATACAAGAACAAATCGGTAGAGTTTTGATTCAGTGATGGATGTCAGATAAATTCAAATCCAATAGGGTTTAATTTATTTATTTATTTATTTATCTGTGTTCCATCATGCTAACTCACAAACGAATCACAGAACACTCTGTTTTTTTTCCAGCAAAATTAATTCATTTTCCTCTTTAAAGAAAAACAAAATTGAATAATAGATTCCCAACGTTGATTTGCTTAAAGCTCAGTTTTGACTTGACTTAAGTAGCCCATGATGAAGAATAAGAACAAATACCACTATAACATTGACAAATAAGAGCAGTGAAGACAGGGACAGAACAACTACAGCAGGTGGGGGTGGGGGTGGGGGTGGGAAAAATTCTGAATAGATTAAAAAAAAACAAAACTAGAAGTGGATAAGAATACATTGAAGTACGAGGATCCTTATCCCCGATCTTCCTAAGCTCCATGCCCCCATGAATATGGATAATATCGCCTCTGTCCACCTTACAAAAACAGAACCTTGTGCCTCAAACGGATCCTATAAATACTACAAAATAACTTAATGGTTACCTCTCCTTCTGTGATCATATATCATCAACTCTTTAAAAAGAACTCAAAAGGCATAAATTCTAGGCAATATTATCCGTTTTGGTGCGAGTGTAATCTTGGAAATTTAAGTAGAGAGAGAGAGATCAGAAAATGTTGGCAATATTTCACAAAGCTTTTGCTAACCCACCTGAGGAGCTTAATAGTCCAGCATCTCAAAGAAGTACTAGGAAGCCTAAGCTTCCTGATGAAACTCTGAGTGAGTTTCTTTCTCACCACCCTCAGAAGACTTTCTCCATAAACTTTGGTGAAGCTGCAGTGCTTGCTTATGTTCCCCAAGATAGCCCTTTCTCTCCACAACAAAGGTACGACCTCCTTATTGATTGAGTTTCCTTTCCACTGTTAACATTTTGTGGTTTGATTCATTCGCAGATTGTTAAATTACTGTCTTGTTGATCATATATGTGCAGGTTGTTTTGTGGTTTTGAGGGTATATACTGCCTTTTCTCTGGAAGCTTGAACAATTTATGCACACTCAATAAGCAGTATGGATTAACGAAGGGGACTAATGAGGCGATGTTTGTGATAGAAGCTTTCAAGACCCTTCGTGACAGGGGTCCATATCCAGCTGATCAAGTTATCAAGGATCTTGATGGGAGCTTTGCTTTTGTTATCTACGATAGCAAGGCAGGAACCGTTTTCGCTGCACTGGTATGCTTAATGCATCATTTTGACTCATTTGTCTATTGGTCAATAGAATCTTATGAGCTATATATGATCAAATCACATTCAAGCACGTTTGGTTTTCTCGGTCCTGATTCTAATTATGTTGTATGGTCACAGGGCTCCGATGGTGGAGTTAAGCTGTACTGGGGTATAGCAGCAGATGGCTCTGTGGTGATTTCTGATGATTTGGAAATCATAAAAGCTGGCTGTGCCAAATCATTTGCTCCCTTCCCAACAGGTACCTTGTATTGTCATAGTAATGGCTAATCATATATAGTTCACAAATAACATCAATGTTTTTGCTGGACTGGCATCACTAGCAGTCTGCACAATCTGGATTTGCGTTGTAACCTTTCTCTTAAGGGTGATCTACTCATCAAAATGGTGATGATGATGTGCAGGATTTATCTTCCATAGTGAAGGAGGTTTGATGAGCTTTGAGCATCCGATGAACAAAGTTAGAGCCATGCCAAGGACCGACAGCGAAGGATTCCTGTGTGGCGCAAATTTCAAGGTTGATGTCTTCACAAGAATTAATAGCTTACCCCGCAGGGGAAGTGAGGCCAATTGGACCGAATGGGAATCACACAGCTGATCAAGGATTTGCTGTGTTCAATTTATAGCCAGATCAGAACTACAAGCAAGAGCTAACGTCTTAAACTGATCTATTTTCCTCACGTCGTCTGTTTTCCTTCCTTTTCTTTTTTTCTTTTTTTTTGGTCTGTTTTCTTCTCACTCGGTACAAATGTCAATAAGAAAGAGTGATACGTGTTCAATCGGTGCGCAGAGCGTTTCTATTTATTTATTTCATTTTCACGAAGCATTTAAAGCCCCAAGCAAACCTCTTCGGTAAAACCCTTCCGCCAAGTCATGAAATTGGAGAATCAATCTGAAGGTGCACACTTGAACGTATAGGCATAGAGTGATACGTGTTCAATCGGTGCGCAGAGCGTTTCTATCTATTTATTTCATTTTCACGAAGCATTTAAAGCCCCAAGCAAACCTCTTCGGTAAAACCCTTCCGCCAAGTCATGAAATTGGAGAATCAATCTGAAGGTGCACACTTGAACGTATAGGCATCAGCCATGCTGCTCAACAAATACTGATCCATTACTCTACTTAACAACGAAAGCTAAAATTGTCAAAAACATTTCATGATTGCTGGTTTCGACTTCATAGTTGCAGGGTGAAAACCGCTGCAGAAGTTAAGGTAAAGACTTGCCGCATGATTGTGTAAAGAATTTTCAAGTCGAAGCTCTGTGATATGGGAAAAGATGGTCCGCCATAAATACCAACCTAGTTAAAAAGCATAAGCTGATCCAGAGCAGGGACAAAAATTATGCCAATGAAGGCAACAGCACCAAAATGAGAAATTTTTCTTGAAGAATACAAGGTGATATAAGATCATCAACAGCGTAGGTACGAGAAGCGCATCATTCCTTCCACATGTCGGCAAATTCATCAGGCTCCAATGGATTTGATAGCTCGTGCATCTTCCTCCTCGTCTTGGCCTTGACCTTCTTGGCAAACTTCCCAGCCTTCTGCTTTTTCTCCAATGCTCGAATCTGCAAGAATGAAACGAAGCCGCATATTGAGTCATTCATGCCAAAATATTAGAACAAAAAAAAATCATATTGTATATAATCACAGCAGGTGGCAATAAAAGACCAAATAACCTCTGAAAAAAAATGCCACTACATGAATAAACAGCATGCTATAACATTCCTGAACTTGCCATAGAGTAATAAAGCCAGTAGGGGGGAAACCTCAACCATGAAACTGGCAAAACGTGATGGTTATTTTAAACAAGAAACAATTGTCACATTGGAAAACCCTAGAAAAGGTGAATACTTACTATAGATCATTAAAGGAGGAACTGTTGACTAACTAAAGAGAAGCTAATCATACTTGTGATGCCAAAACTCAAACTAAACATGTAGATAATTCGCTGACCTGGTTAGGTGATATAAAAAACGGATTTTCATACAATGTTGGGCCTCCAAAGCTGCCACCAAAAATCTTGATAGGGTTCAGGCAAAATCTTGGACCAACCTGCACCAAACCAGTCTTTCAAAATTAATAACGACTACAGGTTTTTCACCGTGTACAAATTCAAAAGTATGTCAGTGCAAACCTCAACAAGGGTCATCTTATCCAGGCCTCCTCGAGCCATTTTATCTGTTTCATTATGAGGAACAGATATCTATATTGAAGAAGAAGAGGACGAGATGCTAGGAGTTAGTTTCAAAGATTAATGAAACACGGAAAAAACTTCACATGAAATGAATACAAAAAAAATATAAAAAAATAATAATTAGAAAGCGTTCCAGAAAAACACTGCAACGACACTTACATGTAATTGGAACATCAAGAATTATACATAAAAATTCAGGATTTTTACATGGTAGTGCATCTGCCCATTTTCAGCAACCACTTTATAGGTCTAAAATTGTTTTTACATAGCAGTGCTTCTTTGCCTTTATAAGATTTCTGAGTGTTCACATTAAATCAAACAATTGGGACTGAGTTTTGGTAACTGTCAACAATGTGGCTCTAATTGGTGAATAAGGATGTTTATAGCTCCATCTGAGACAATTATCCCACAGACTAATGGAAGACAGCATTGTGTGTTCATCAGTACAGATTTTACTATGACAGCCAACACCTTTAAACGAAAAGGATACTTGAGTAATTTTGGTTACTGCATCTGAAAGAGCACCAAAAGGATAACATCTCTGATACAACCATCTATAGAGGATTGGATGGCTAAACCAGTCTCTAATATCCAAGTGGTATATCCCTGTTATTTCTCTAGCACGGGCTAAAGCAAAAGCCATACAGTAGAGCAGTACAGCAATTTAAGAATGTATATGAAAACAGGAAGGAATAAAACACAGGAACAAACAGCTTCAATGGAACTGCAAGCAGTCCAATGAATAGACTATTTGGTTGATAGCAGTGCTTGCAGTTCCAATCGGATTAAATCTGATAAAATGATCATCTAATATATAAAACATTAAGCCAGGACATGAAAAAGCTATCTGGAAAGGCTACAGACAACCAATCAGCTTTCATGAACTTAAGAAGGAATCCCTGCATAGGAGATTTTTGGAAAGGGGGAAAGGGGAAAGGAATTAACTTTTTAACATATGCAGGTTTCTGATTAGAGATACCAAACGGATAATGTAGCATGTCTACTAGATTCCAAAATACCAAATACAAGCAAGCAAGTCTTCTGCTCTGATATGCCTCAATCTACCACTTCATTTGTTAAATTGTAGCTAGAATGACTTGTAGGATGTTAACTCGTTAATTGTTGTCATTTCTAAGTTGGGAGCATAAAGTCAGTAAAATGTTAACATAAATTACTGTAAAGTGTAACAAGTATTGGGCAACAGAAAAAATAGTTTTTGAAGGCAGAAATTGCATAAATGCTCCAATAGAAGTAGACTTCAAAAAAAATGTATAATTTACCTGGTAATTCCGAAACCATATATGGTCATCAACAATAGAGAAAACAAAGACATGGTCATAAAAAGGCTTAGATTTCCTGTGATCCTTTGGGATTCCAAATATCTGACAAAAAAAAAGGCAAAGAAGCCACTATCTTAGTATCATATGAAAAGACTTCTGAAGTTCACATATGGCTGAGTACATCATCAACATTTGGTCTAGCATATGTAAAGGAATCAGAAATTAAATATAACCATGAGGAAAGTAAAATTTGAGCATCCAAGCAATCACTAGGTAGGGATTCATGAAATGAACAGGTTAGTAGGCCCTCAACTGATCTTATAAAGCAAACAATGAAAAATTTAGTGAGCTGAAAAATTTGCTTCATGGATGTCTCTGCTATCACAGCACCAGAAACAAGACGTACAAAATGGTAGTCTCTATCAGCATACTTTTGTGACAAAGCCATACATTGTAGGTACCAAGAATATCAATCATTTTATCTACAATATTTCCTGGAAGACTGCTATTAAAAGAGATTTTGGACAAGTATTTCACGATTTTGTCTTTAAAGAATGGAGATTCCAGTTGTTTCAGCCATGTATTATAAGATAGAATGCAGATAAAAGTTGCTTCTAAGATGGGAAACAAAAACAAAATACCTGAATGATCATCTCCTTCAGGAGTTTCCAGTGAGCATCTTTATCAAAGTTAGCTGAGAAAGTCAAGAGAGGTCGAGACCCTTTCAGATGATTTCCTGTAAGCTTCAATTCTTCCATTGTGTGCACTAAAATGAACAAGACAAGTTGCATTGGTTAGGCTACTTACTCTTAATACAAGAAGAAAATTACAAAAAGGAGTACAGGATATCCTCCATGGTAGAGTACACGGAATAGGATTAAGGAAAATCAGGAAAATGGCTCTCCAGTGCCACAGGATATCAATGAAAAGCAAATTTTCAAATGCTCCCAAACCAAAATGCCACAAGAAGTCAAAAGGACTATTCTATACCATAACAACTGCTTAAAAATAGAAAATGTTTTGGAGATTTCCAACTCCACACATATATTCAAAACCATAGCAAAAAAAAGTGAATCTCTATAAAGATTTCGCTAACTTTCCCCTCCCAACACCCATTAAATGCATGTGCAAAAATTATGATCCTGCAAACAGTAGCACTTGAACACAACAAGTTCATGCCTATTACAGAATATGATTGTCAAAAAAATCAGAGTGCTAGAATTAAAAAAAAAAATTAACATACCAGCATTGACTAAGAATTTCACAGACGGACCACTGGGGCACTTGACCATCCACAGGTACAAATCTTTATGTTTCCGGCACTGAAATATAGAGAGAAAGGAGAACAGAAATCACCAACCGTTCTCTTTTTCCTAATCTCAATATTTATATAATCACCAAGTCTCCTCTCAAAGTTACTAAGTTATTTTCCTTCAAATTACTAAACCACGCAAACATCAGGAACAATTATCAACAGCACTAATTCATTTGATGAGTTAGCATACGCATCAAGCCTTTTATCACCTGCACAAATAGTATTGAATTAACCATGTCAAATAGTTTGTTTAAGGAAGCTAAAGTTCACCTCAAAGAACAAAGAAGAAGAACAATTCTTCAACTCAACAAGCTCATTCAACGTTGCGCCTTTACTACTTGTAGACTCAACCTTACTATCCTTCTTACAATGTGGCAAAAGTGACACCAGATTCAACATCAAGTGCCTATACCTGCAACACCAACAATTCTTTCAAGCACAAACAAGATCCAACAACCCCCAAAAACCCCAACAAAACCCAGAAATCAAATATTCAAAAAAAAAGATTAAATCTTTACGGAACCTGTAATTAATACGCCTCGAACAAGTAACCAAGACTTTCTCTTTATTTCTAAAACCACCCTGATGAGGAGGTAGGGATTCAGTCTCTTTCTCTTCAGGTTTATCTTTCCAACCCAAGAGTGTCCTTTTAGGTCTCTCTGTTTCACTTTCATCTTTCTTTGCAGGTTCAATGACCTGTGTCTCACTATGCTTTCTCTTCTTTCCCATGGCTGTTTTTGTTTACGTACAGATGACACCTGAAATCCGCGAAACGTTTAGCTTCAAAACCATGAAAACTATAGCTGAGTTGTTTATAGAATTAAGCAGGAGAAGGGTTAGTACCTGAAGAGGAGGAAGAGAGCTGCAGACTGAAGGAACAAGTTTTTGTAAGAGATGAGCAAAACCCTGACAAAAACCTAGAAAAGAAGAAGGGGGAAGAGGTATCGGAAGTGCTTAGGGCCCAATGGACTTTTGTTTAATGATTCAAGCCCAATACATGATTGGGCTCAAAGTCGAGTAATCACATATGATATGGATCCTATCATTCAAACAAAGATAGAAATTAGGAATAGATTCCAAAGTTACTAAAACAGGTCCGGTCCATGAGCTTGTTATAGGATATACAGGTTAAAATATTTTAAGATTTAAAGAAGTAAAAATAAAATAATATTATTTTATTTTATTTTTTAAAAATAAATTTTGAATGGGTTAATTTCATTTAATTTAATATAAAATTTAATCTAGATGAGATTTTAGATTAATATATCTTAAAAATATATTAAATTCGAATATTAATTTTAAAATCTCTTAACTTATTTTCTATCTAACTTAAATTTAAAATTAAATTATAAAAAAATTATTTTGAAAAAAAATTTAAATAATTAATAAAAATATAATTTAATTATAAAAAAATTAGAACAACTTATTTTTAATGTTAAGATGTGAGTATATATTGTATCTACTCGGGTTTTATAACTTAACCCTTCAAGATGTCTGACATATGGCTTCAAGAACCAATAACATGCCTGACACCTGATACTGCTGCGCACAACAAAGGTTCTATTTCAAGAACTTAGAGGTTTTGTAAAGATATTTGTTACTTGATCGTAAGTCTTTACAAGCTTAATCTCCTAATGAATATGGCCATTTAAGAAGGCCGACTTTCACATCAATTTGATAAAATGCTCCTTATGTTTTGAGCTGCATAGTCTCCATGCGGGCAACGAGTGCAAAAACTTCTTCTTAGCCAATCCCATGCTTCTTCTTCTTTTCGCCTTTCCCCAAGGATTTGGTTTGTGGAAATGCTCAAATTAGCCCAATCTTGAATTTGAACCTGGCCTGGCTTATGACTGTAAATGCTCAAGTTTTTTAATATGCTTGAAGCCGGCACCTAGTTTGAATTCAAGTAGAGGTTACATTCTTGGTGTGCCTTCCCAATCCTTGGGGAAAACAAATATTTCTACTTGTATTGGCTTATGCGATCCATCGGGGTTGCTGGCGTGTGACATTTATATGTGGACAGACTGGTGTTTGTGCTCTTGGTGCTCTCGCAGCAAAGCACGCTGGGGACAGAAGGCTACTGTATCATTATTTAGCGCAGTCAAAGAGGCGCCTGTTGCATCTCTTTCCCATCTACGCATTTTTCTATCAAAAGTTGGTTGCTTTAATAAATGTTAATTGATATAATTTTCTTATTCAGCAGATCAAACTTCTTACTGATTTTCCATGTGAGTTATTATATGGGAGAGCTGGGTTCTTGTGGGCTTGCCCATTTTAAATTAGCATATTGGTAAAGAAACAATCTCTACTAGCTGCAGAGTAAGACATTTCTTTAATTTCTTTTCAATAATGTTATTGATTAGAATGAACACTTTTTCTAATTTGGCTTTGAAACTTATACAGAGAACCCTTGTGGATGAAATAATTAAGGCTGGAAGATTGGCGTGCAAGGGAAGATGTCTATTGATGTATGAATCGCACGGAAAAAAGTACTGGGGTGCTGGCCATGGACTTGCTGGGATCATGCATGCTTTGATGGACATGGAACTGAAACCAGACGGGGTGGAGGATGTCAAGTGCACATTACATTTCATGATCAGGAATCGTTTTCCCAGTGGCAATTATCCTTCAAGTGAAGGGAATGAATCAGATCATCTTGTGCATTGATGTCATGGGACTCCTGGGTTTGCTCTTACCCTTGTGAAAGCAGCTGAGGTAATCCTTTTATGTGATGCCATCTGCGTAAAGTAGCCTAGGTGCTAATGGAATTTGTCTACGCATGAATGCTTGTGTGGATTGTCATTGACTTTGTGCATTTTGGTTTGCCTGCCTGCCTAAAAATTTGTGAAAATACATCAATAGTCGAATAAATAATGCTAATTTTTCATATAAATCAATAAATAAACTATAGCGATGTTTGATGATATTTCGAATCTCATCCATGTTAAGAAACGAAGAAAGAGTCAGTCTCATAAAGCAAGAACTATTCTTCCAAAGTGGAAGAATCACCTTTCCTTTTCTTGTGCTAAAAGCTCAAAAAATGAGATTGAAGAAGTCATCGCTGACACTTTCCAGATGGCTGCATCCACCTTTTTGTTCTTCAATCCAAGACCATAATCTCTAGTCTTACTTGTTTGAAAGGATTTAACTTCTTGAATATATTACTCTTTAAATTTATGAATTGCTTTCTTCTCAAGTAGAGAATGCACGTTAGGGAATACTGCTAAAGGTTTCCTTTCCTTTTTTCTTTTATTTTATTTTTTTTTTTTTGATAAAAAGAAAGAGTTTTACCAACAAGGATAGACATTGTAATGAAATTCTTCCAACTCTGGTCTGGAAAAGTGAAAATGATTAGAAACTACAACATTTTTCAAACCACTGTGGTCCTTTTAGTCAAAAGTTAAGGTTCCTTCTAATGGATGAAACACCTGTATTTATCTCGTCAAAATACTTTGTCTAACTTGGGTCGCTGCATGAATTTGGTGTCATAAGAGCAAAACAACACAAACACCTCATGGTTATTACAAAACGTTCCATTTAGTATCTGATTTGAAAACGTGGAGACTGCTACATTAATCAGAGAAATATGAACTTTGCGATATGGTTTATTGATTTTATTGGCGATTGCTACAAAGTCATCTACATCTAAAAAGGGAAAATTGTTTACAAAAGCAAATCATCCGAATCCAAACTCCAAACTCACAAAAAAGACTTTTTTTGCATTAACATTATCCTCTCCCATGGAAAAGATTATTCGACAAGAAATTCTCTCAAGCCATTCTCATTTAGGCCAAGCCAACAAGTTTCTCGCTAATCTCCCATACTTTACGAGCCTTCTCTGCATCACTAGCTTCCTGAGACAACTGGTTCTGAAATGAAGCTGAGTGTTTGTTCCAGCTCCAGTATGCCCCTGATTTCGTCAAACTTGGATCACTCACAACCTTTACAAAAAGAACAGATAATGTTATTGCGCGTTGTACAAAATCATAGCTTAGCTTTTTTATCTCTACAGTTTTCATTGTTTTGGTTACCTGAGCACGTCTTTTTCCAGCTTCGTGCTCGGAGACGAAGCCCTTAGTAATGTACTTTTGGAATGGAGGGAATAGAAGCCTGAACAAGGGAATGTGCTCCCTGAACAAGCCTGTTGTGGCAATGCAACCAGGGTAAAGGGAAGCAAATGCAATGCCGGTTTCCTCATGCAAACGCCTGTGGAACTCTTGCATGGTGAGCATGTTGCAGACCTTGCTGTCCTTGTAGGCTTGGGCACCATCAAACACGCCACCATCAATCATGGCTGATCTGTTTAGTCCATTCAAGCCCCCTGAAAGTCCCTCAAGTCACCGAGATTGGCCTTAGGAGGTACATTGCCAGCCAATGTATTTGTGTTCCCTAAAATATTTCACAGAAACAACACCACGTTTAGCAAAACCAATTGAAACATGTTCAAAACAAAGCAAACCTTAAATGTATTATACTGTATATACCTGTAATTGAGCCAACAATTATGAGACGTTTTGATGGGTAATCAGATTTTTTCATGTCCTCAAGCAACAATCTTGAAAGGAGGAAATGACCCAGATGGTTAGTTCCAACACTAAGTTCGAATCCTTCAGCAGTGAATGCAGGCTCTTTCGCAGTTGGCAAGTAAACAGCTGCATTGCAAACTAGCACATCAAGTGGCCTCCCTGATCGCCTAAAGGTATCCACAAATTGGCGGACACTGTCAAGTGAAGCAAGGTCCAAATGCATAATGGTGTAGTTTTCTTTTGCAATGCCAGCTGATTTAGCAGCCCTTTCTGCCTTCAGGAAGTTCCTGCAGGCCATAATTATGTGCCATTTTCCCGTCTCAGCTAGAGCCTTAGCTGTTGCCAGACCGAATCCAGAGGAAGCACCAGTGACAATGCAAGTTCCCTGCCTAAGGATTTTCTTGCCTTCTGAAGAAGCTCTGTCGAGTGCTGGAGTAGCAGCGACCATTGTTTGGGCTCTTACAGCCCCAACTCCTTGGTTGAATTCCCTCTGCAGTGAATAATATTATACAAATGAATTCATTAGGAAAATCCCTTCTGTTTGCTACTTTAAATAAAAAAGAAAGCAATAATGAACTGACACGGTAGCTACCTTGCACTTCAATGCACAAGAGCTAAAGTCAGCTTTGACATGTTCTGAAAGTGAAACTCCGAACAAACTTGAATCCTTGAAAGATGCATTAGATTTTCCCTGCATGGACAAAACAATTGCCTAAATCAACACTAAAATCTTCCTTTAATGCATCAAGTAAGAAAGCAATACTAGCATCTAACCTCTTTGGGGAAAACAAAAGCAGAGGAAACCAAAGAAGCAGCCTGAAGAGCCATTCCCACTTGTAAAGCAAACTCTCTGTGCTTGTTTAAATCGAGTTTCCAAGTCCTTCGTTGTTTAAGGACAGTATATTCTGCCTGCAGTACTGACTGAAGTGAAGAGCTTAGCTTAGCAGTGTAAAGGGAGTGTGTTTTGGAAGAGATATTTGACGTGTATTTATATACTTGGGGGTAGGACATGTTTGGCAGACAGGATAAGATATTTAGCAGCAAATGTATCTTCTACGTCACTTTCAAGTTCCAAGTAACCAATGAGATTTTGTGTTTTGGATTTCCCATGATATAACAGCTTCTTCTTCTTCTTGTAACTTTTTTTTTTTTCATATGAAAATGGCATGAATAGTTAGGGATATTGTGGTCAGTTTCACAAAAACTTCCACTACACTTAGTTATGGGCAGGGAGGTATGGAAGTGCTTGAAATGGCAGGAAATGGGGGGGCAAATTCTTGGGTTTTGGATCAAAGGTTGCTCTAATTGAGCCAAGGTTCTGCCAGCCTCGCCATGGTTTGGGGATTGGTTGCAGACTGGAGCCAATCCAGCCATGACAAAGTGGAGGGGACCCCACTTTCAGTAATGGCCCTGACTCCTAAGTGGGGACTTAAATGGGTTTGGTTCCTTCAAGACACAATGGACTTCCACAGAAATGGTTTTGATTTGGTTCCCGTCCATGGTCCATCTCTCCTATCACCTGCGACTGCTAGCTCTCTCTCAGCTAATCCACCAGTATGAGTTGATAGAAGGTCAACGGTTGCCCTCTTTAGCTGCTGAAAGATGCGGTAACTTTTGGGATGTGTAATCTTACAAGCTGTTTAGAACAAACATAGGATTAATAAAAAGCTCATATAGTGAAGCCGATATGCTACACTGTACATGTCTAAATTAGCCCAACGGATAGAAACAGGCACGTCTGTACTTGTCAGTTGATTCTGAAACAAAAATATACTCCTGAGAAGTCCTTTCCAGAGTGCCAATAACTGAAGAACCAAAATGGGATAGAACCTTTAAGACTTGACTTGACTTGACCATTCAAGAATATGAAAGAATTTCATTTTAATTGAGTAAGATTTTTTCCATGCTCATAGCTCTACAATTCCCGACATGCCAGATACATCGGTTTCTAAATTCACGGTGTATTTTTTTTTTTCCTCTTTTTGTTGTTTAACAAATCTATATTCTTCTCAAAGCTCATCAGAATGCCTATCCATTTGCACTCAACATTGGATGAGCTGAAGCAAGGGAAGAAGAATTGGAACTCGCTAATATTACACATCTCACCAAATATCTTTGTACACATTTTTGCCAATGAGGAAAATGGACTGTACTGGTTTGCCAACTCATTCACTCCCTGCACGGAGGCTGCCATTTCAGCCCCTTAAATTCGAACTGGCAATCCGAAATTTTGGAAAGTTCTGATTTCCCCTCTAAGGCCGGCAGTTACAATCACCATACCATAGGCAGACGCATTTTGGCTTAACCCATTGGAGATATCCACACTGGCATGATGACTCCTTGTTCTTGTCGCTAAATCAAGCTTTTCCTCCGGCCATGTTGCTGATATTCTGTCAAAAAAGTAACCATTGGTTGCACTAGAAATAATTCCATTCATGGGACTATTGGTGCACCCAGTTAAAGATTGTGAACCCTCATTACTTGCTTCCTCAACAGGAGTTGGAGGGTGATTGACAATGGAAACTTCATCAAGATGGTTATCAAGGCCATTCTGTTCTCCTGATAAAGTATCTTGTAGTCCCCAAGTGTCTGCCATGCCAGGCCATGGGATGGCCACTGATACATCTTGACAAAGGAAATGCTCATATGAGCGTGTGATAGCAACACTTTTGCTTCTGCTAAGTCGGGAATCAGCTTCATGCTTCCACACATAAACATATGAATCCTCACTAGCAGAGACCACGTATTTTCCATTTGTTGTGAGGGATGCTGAGATTTGGCTGTTGGTGTTACGAAACCCTATCACAGAAACATCAACTTAACCTTTAAGAATAATAAAATTCTAAAATGCATGGGTTGGGGGGGGGGGACAACATGCCCTGTCAAATATCTGATTTTCAGAGGATAAGCATTAAAATGGAGAGTCATAGAAAACCTTTCAGCTTTTGATGATTGAAACAACCATTGAAGCAGCTGAAGAGATCAGTTCTTATACTTTCGAGACCTACACTATCAAGTTATTTTACTGGAAGATTGTCACCTTCAAAGTTGAAGAGATAGTACTTCCAGCCTAGAAATCTAAAAACAAGATCATGCACTGTTGTCAAAACCTTAAAATAGATATTTTCATTACTGCTACTATATTCAAAATGCAATCACATGCACTTAGTTTCATACCTTGAATAGAAAGTTTTAGGCTTTAGAGCATGGGTTTCAAGTTTCAACAGTTCAAATTTACAAAAGAACAAATATGCTACACGGAATCAGTTTTATCTTAAAAAAAAAAGAGTACGATCAGCATTTCCTAAACTGTCTTATTCGTATGTAGACTCCTACCTCATTCTACACCAATTTGGGTGGTTTAATATTACATGATTCAATTTTTTGCCATTGTTTGTCACCAATTTCCTACACATGCTCGACTTTATCTTGGCTTGGATTCTCTGTTACTACCTCGTACAAAAAAACTATATGATTGATTCCCATTGACTCTTGTGCTAAAGCAAACTTGCTCTTTTTTTCTACTGACCAACACAATATCCACTTTATTGACTAATCCCTGATTACAAGCATGTTACTGAGATTGAGGAAGGAATGGGGGGTGAATCCTATAATACAGGGTGCACTTGAAAAATCCATGCAAATTTTCAGGTGTTTCAAAGACTTGTGTAGACAAAATCTACTATATATATTCAAGAAGATTATGATCTGAAAGTAATTCATCCTCTTTTCACCAATACAGGATCAACGTGTTTATTTGTCACAGAATTAACTGTCTGTATTCAAGCAATGGACAAGCCAAAAAATTTGAGACATCATGAAAACTTGACTAGAATTTAGCATAATCTTTGCACTGCCACAGCAAGACTGTCATACATAAATTCTCCTCTAACATCCAGAATAACCCAAAATTTAAACTTATCCAGCATGCATAGGCTGGAACATATATACTGCATACGGCAAATGCGATATGAAGGGGCAACATAAACTTCACTCAGTTTTCAAAACAAGCCTCGCTATCTTAAAACTAGAATCAGAGATATTTAACAACGTAAACAAGCCTTTGACTACGATGTCAGCAGCTATTGGATATGCACAAAAAGAAAAGAGAAACTTACTGTTATGGAAAATTAAATAAACATGATTGAGTTCTAGTCCTCTTAATTTTCCATTAAAATATTTGTATATCTCCCTTCAAAAAAGTGCTCAGAAGAGAACCCATGGAATTTGGGATTCAGTGCTTCAGGACAGCATTTTAAAAGGCAAGTGTTGGGTGAGGGTTTGTACCTCTCATGAGGCATAAGCCTTGAGAATTTTAACACACACAACACATGTAAATAGATATCATATCAAATATACAAAAGTTCATCGAGTTAAATGTAAAAGGATATATATATATATAAAGAAAGTCCAGGAGCAATTTATGTTACTAACTGAACCAAAGAAAATATTGGTAAATGAAAAAAATGCTTACAATTCAATATTCCATCTAATAAAGGTTGTCAACAAATGTTTTTCCTTTTCTTGTAATTAAAATGATATGCACAATTGACTCAAAAAGATAAACCAAAAGAAGGCATGATAAAAAAAAAAAATTTTTAAAAAGATATAGGCTATATACTTAAAATGGAATCACTGAACCAACACGGGAGAAGCAACCATTTTCACTAGATCATGAAAAGCCAAATGTACCAACTGAAAATCACAGGCATCCAAGAGTTTGGGGCATCATGCCAACAAGTATAAAGCATGAGTGGTCAGGCATATGCCTGACCTCCCAAGGTAACATGCACATGAGAAATTTCACTCAAAAGTTAAGATTTAATGCATAGGGAAACCACTGTGCCTCAAGGCATGCTCCGAAACAGAGTTTGTGAAGGTTTTGCTGTGGTTTGGCGCCAAGAGAACATTTATTTCAGCACCGATGAGTGGAAAAAAACTGATGGTATCTCTTAAGTCCCAGTGATTGGCAATGTGTGAGGTTGTAGTAATGGTAGCTGTTTTCTAAATCTACAAATCAAAGACTTGATGGGCTAGGATTTGCTAATTCACAGAGCCAAAATTCTTGGCTCAAAGTATTTTTCATTGCCTACTTCTTTTGGTACTATCAACTTAATAATCCAAGTCAGGTTTCAAGTGAAATTTTCATGCATGATTGTCATTACAATTTGGCTAGAAAAGATCAGAATAGAAATGATAAGCCCACATTCTTACCTTTGAACTTGTGAACCAGATCAAAGCCATCAATGAATCGAATTCGAGAATCTGCTGATGTGATTAGCACTTCTGATGAACTTCCAGGGGCAAACTGTTTATAAAATTGATCAGAGAATGGAAAGTGACATAAAAGATGCAGTTGCTAAAAATGCACAGCAGGTTGCGCCTTGTGCTAGGAAAAAAGTGGCACATCAAGAAATTACATATTTTTCTTTCAAATATAAACTAAACACGTTATCTCTGGAGTTATATACATCATACTACTGCCATCAAATTACCTGGAATCCAGTGATTTTTTTTAGATGAGCTTTCTTCTTCTTATTCTGCAGATTAATTTGACATTTTTTTTGCAACTTATTCTCTGAGAAGCAAAGACAAACAACAAAAGAATAATTAGCTGTCAGTGACGATGTGAAATTAGAGGATGGTGAGTAAGAATCAACTTGTACCAGATGTGTTGTATAAACGACAGCTTCCCTTGTGTGAACCAACAAGTGCACCCTTCAGAAAACCATAAAACTTTGTTAAGCAAAGAAGTTTTGCCTATTATATACAGAAGGCAAACAAAAGCCTACCTGACCATCTGGAGTATAGCAAGCAGCAGTGACCATCTCATGCAGATCATTCCAATCAACAACTTGACGATCAGGAATGCTCCAAATGCGAACTTTTGCATCTAATGACCCACTAATGAAGTATCTATCATCCACAGGATTAAACTGGATGCATGTTACTGCACCATGGAAATCCATACAATATTGTAATTAGCAAAGTTAAAGGAAAGAAGAGAAGGGAAAAAAAATTACTAGTTCTGACCATCTTGTAAAAGAAAATGTTTAGCCAGTCAACAAAAGTCACATTAAATGTTGAGAAAATGTAGAATTTTGTCATTGAGCTAGTGAATCAGGGTTTTCAAAATGCGGTAAAGTTTGAACTTCTGTCTTCCATGTTTATCACAGATGAGGTCTTCTCTTGAAAAGGAAGGCCAATTATATCAGTAGCTTTATAATTGGCAGGTCATAAAGTTATAAACTACACAAAGATAAGTATTAAAAAGCAAGGCGGGAAATACTTACCATAATCACTGTGAGAAAAGACTTTCAAACAAGTTTTGCTAGACATGTGCCACAGTCGCACTGTTTTGTCCATAGAAGAAGAAAGCAGGTGCTGGGAAAAGAAAAAAACTGAATTTTGTTAGGATATGCAAGGATAAACTGTTAGTTTTCTAATTCTTAAAGAGGGCGCATGCATCCCTGTTTCACAATAGAGCAAAATATGCTAAAATAGCATAAATCCAAAAAATCCTTCTGAAATACTATCAAGGTGGGGTTAAATCCCAGAACTTCTTATCATCTCCCACAACAAAATTTGGGGTGACAACACTGCTTGACAGAACAAACTCCAACAATCCCCTTGCAGCCAATGAAATCTAGACTACTTTAACTAGAATATAAAGGGATCAAAGGAGGTTGTGGAAATTAAAATAATGAAGGAAAAATTGGCATTATCAGAAAACTAACAATAAGATAAAAAATTGAGATGAGATTAGAATAGGCAGATCACAGCATCTGAAAACAAGGAATCTTCTTTACCAACTTGAAATGCAGTCCAAAAGCCATGAATTTCTACTGTAGTGAAAAGTATCATAAATTCCATCCAGAAGACTGGATTAATTTTCTATTCCCAAACTTTCTGCTCTGTTGCATCCAATAACAAGGAATCTTAAGAATTTTACCAACTTGAAATGCTGTCCAAAAGCCATGAATTTCTACTGTGGTGAAAAATATCACAAATTCCATCCAAAAGACTGGATTAGTTTTCTATACCCAAACTTTCTGCTCAGTTTCCATTCATCCAACTTAAAAAACTTAAACGGTGATGGAAACGATACCAAGTATTTGGTCATTTCTCATGAAATTTCATTACAATACATTTCAGATCCTATGACTAGAAGCTGGTAGCAGGGGCAGAGGACCATATGGTAGTAGTTTCCTCTGGAAAAAGCACAACGATGACAAGTTTTCTTGACGCATCCAATTTCCTTCCAGTTGAACCAGTGCTAATGATGACAAAAATAATAACAAAGGATTTGCACATTTCTCATGAAATTTCATTACTGTACATTTTATGCACTGCACATTTCACATGCTGAAAAGTCATGTTGTCAATCACATGAAAGTGCAACCCACCATGATAACTACCCATAGGTCCCACTTTTATGTGAGGGAGGAAAGCTACATGGAAGAACCTAATAATCTCTCATATACCAGTGTAGTATATTCCTTTGGGAAAAACATAATGATGAAAAAAGAGCTCAATGCATCCAATTTCCTTCCAATTGAACCAGTGTTAGATGAAAGCAAAATGTTTCTGCAGTTTTCTAAACTCAGAATGTCCCTCAGCAACTTAACATTTCATTTCCAAATTAATCATGCCATGGTATAGAATCCATCAAGGTTTTTTACTCTAATATTTGTGGAAATAGGTGATGACCGGCCATTTCTCCGGAAAAGTATTGAATCACTAAATGCTTGAAACCGGTGCCAGTGCCATAAGAAAAGGAAATATACTGGCATAAGAAAAGGAAATATACTGGCATAAGAAAAGGAAATATGAAGAGATTGAGAAGAAATACATATCCAGCTTACGATTACTAGCAGTACAGAACCTTAACCTTCCCATTATGCAATGTCAAAAGGATCTCCCCTTCCAGCCAGTTAACAACTCAGCCAACATCTTAATTAATGCAAGACAGGCCACTTAGCCCAATTACAGAGAATTTGAGAGCAAACTCTCTCATAACATAAATGATGATCATCCATCTTATCGCTACTATAAGCATGCCAGAGCAGCCAATTGGGGTCTCTTTTCCCATAAAAGTTCTCAAAGAAGAAAATCAGTCTCAAAATAGCTGTCCAGGTTAGAAAAATAAAAGCGCAAGTTGAATACTGCTCATGGAAACTCAATTACAATCTTGCCTACCCCTTGGTCAATGGATTTAACCAGAAATCAATAGCTGTTGGATAATATTCAAGCCCAGGCAATCCTTTAGATAACCTTCAAGGCACATGCAGTGCCACTTTCACCTACTCGACAGATTTTCACCACTAAACTATAAAAAAAAATCCCTCACTGGTTCCAGCATCCAATCTGTGCCTCAAATCTGAGATGAGTAATTCTCAGGCTAGAACTATAAAGTTACTCTACGTTTCTAATCCAATCTGAGTTCCCAGGCTTGTTATTTAAGATCAACAGGGGAATATGAATTCAGGTACACATAGGACTGCTGACCGGTTTTATAACCATGCTCTGTGCCATGTTTGATCTATTTGCCTCAATTACTCATTCTTACACGGACAAAAACAGTTTCAATACAAGCTGCAATTTAGATCATATGTGCTCTAAACAGTCCAACAAGACCACTGTTGAAATAATGAGAAACCAAATCAGATACAAGGGAGATAAAGATACAGCAAAAGGAGTGGCATAACTTCTACACTGGCAAGTGGTTAAAACTCTATCTGGTTTAGCATTCTATCGAGGCGGATAAAAAAAAGTCTTCTTAAAATAATACCCGAAAGTGAGAAAGAAATTGGAGAGAAAAGTACGTCCTATGCAATGGAGAAAAGCTTTTAAATTGCTCAATGCAACAAGAGAGGAATTACTTTAACCACGTCATAGCAAAATGGCATGTGATCACTAAATCAGTTTGCATTCACACTTCTAAAGGAAGAGAACCTTGAAACGTCAAACATCAATACTTGGAACTTTAAAATCATTGATGAATGCGAGCAGCTTTTAAAACAAAAATAGTAAGCATAGAACAACAGAGTTGTAAACCAACTAACCTGAGACTTGGACCATGAAAGGTCAAGCACGTCATCAAGATGTCCTTGGAATGAACAAATGGGTTTATCCGTGAGAGAAAACACTGTCTCTGGCACGAAGATGTGGTCCAAGCTCAGAGATTTTCTGCTTATAGATGACCTCCCTCTCCTCTTCTTCTCCAGATGACTATCCACAAGTGGTGACAGCAGATTAGGTTCTGGAGATCCATTTGCAATTAACAACAAGTTTAAGCCCCCATCATCTGGTTTCTCCATCAACAACTCTCCTTTCCTCTCTGACTGCTTAACCTGCCAAATGTGAATTACACAATCCTCACCTGCGCTTGCTAGATACCTCCCATCCAAACTGAACTTGATACTCCAGATAGACCCATTATGAGCCTGTATCTCCTGACTCTTAAAAAGTGCACTCAACTCTTTAGACGACCTCCCATATTGTCTCACCCTCACTCTCTCTGGTCCATGAAATGACACATCCTGGCTATCATCCGTAGCAGAACTTGACCTCCTCCCTCCCCTCTCCGATCCAGTATCCCTCTCATCACTACTTCTCCTCTCCTTATGCCTTGTCACACTATTCGCCACACTCCTTATACTCCCAAACCAACCACCCTTCTTTTTAAACTTTGTAACCCCACCTCCAATTCCTCCATTAGCATTGGAATCAAGATTTCCTCTCGTCCCATCCTCCACATTTTGCCTCCTCATCAATTCTTGCACGATGGGCGAATGCCCAACAGACATTTCGAACTCCTCCATTGTCAATTGCCTCCCGGTCCCAACTTCCTTCAACTTATTCCACATCCCATCCTCTCTTATCTCATTAACAACAAACTCTTTCCCGTTATCAAGATTCTTAATAGTACAAACCTCCACCTCTTCCTCGGCCGCCACTGCCCCATCCGCATCCGCCGACCCACTACACTCCAACTCCTCCGCGAACTCCACAGAACTCCCAACTGACAAGCTCTCATTAAAATTCTCATTAGAATTCGCGGAGTTACTACAATGTTGTTTCCCAGAAGGCGGCTTATTCGGCGAAACAACAACATTAACACTACCACTACTACTACCATCTTTCGGAGAAGCCCCATTTTTGCTTTTGCTTTTTTTACCACAACCAACAACACCAAATTCATTATTGCTGAGTTTGCTGTTGTTAATATTATTATTAGGATTACTATTATAATTACTGTCATCACTATTTACATTAATTGAATCTTGCAAAAGAATGGAAGAAGGCGAACAATAAACAGAAGACGAAGAACAACACGAATTAAAATCATTATCATGATCTACAGAACGACCACCACCACCGTCTGATTTCGATCGGTGGATAGCAGAAGAACAACTGGAAACCGAGCCACTCAGTTTTTCTGCAATCAAACGATCCGATGAGACAGAGCGGTTAAAGTAAAAATCACCGTGGGTAGTTTCGGGTTTGGAGCGGGAAAGAGAGGGGTCGGAGCTGAGACCCATGTTGTGAAGAAGGCGTTGGCGGCGTTCGGAGATGGATTCGGGTTGAGAGATCCAGACATCGTAATTACTGACATGAAGTTTGCTGTTAAGACGAGGGGAATTGGAACGGGTCTGGTCAGGATCGGAGTCGGAGTTGGAAGTAGAACAAGAAGAGGAAGCAATGCGATCCAATGACTCGTAAAAATGTTCTTCTTCTTCTTCTTCTTCTACTACTACTACTACTTGTTCTTCTTCACCGTCGTTTTTGTCAGTAGTGGTGTCGTTTCTGCTCATTTTTTGATCGGTTTAAGAGGAGGGGTCATTGTTGAGAGAGTGTCAAGGGGGCATATCATGCATATGTATAGAAAAGAAACAACAGCCCTAAATGGGTTTCCAAGAAAGAAACGGTTTTTTTGGGGAGTGGGTTTGAGGGGGTGCGTGTGAATGACTTGTGGGTGGTGGAATGGATAAAGGGAGGACGATCCGATGAGAGAAAACAGTAGGGAACGAAGCCCTATGTGGTGGGATGGGAGGGAGGGGAGAGGTGTTGGTGATGCTTTTTTTGTGCGTGGTGTTTGTGTTTGGGCTGGGAGAGAGATTTTGGAGACTGTAAGAAAAGGTTTCTGCTCTGGACTTTCTTTTTTTTATTTGGTGTGGTTTTTGTGTTGAAGATTAAAGAAATTAAATTAGATGGAAAAGATGGAGGTTGGTTGTCATGATGAGGTTGCATGTCCATATGCTTTGATTATTTGCCCTGAGGAATTTTGAGATTGAATTTATTTTTTTTTGGTTAAAATTTAAAAAAAAATCAAATTAATTTTTTTTAATATTTTAAATTGGTTTGATACGTTGATATTAAAAATAAATTTTAAAATATATATATATATATTATTTTGATATATTTTAAAAAAAATATTTTAAAAAAATAACATCTAACATTACACTTTCACGTAATTATAAATTTATTTATTTATTAAAATGAATATAAAAATATAAAAATAAAATTTATATAAGATAATTGTAGAATAGATTTTTATATTTTCAAAAGCAAAAGAAGTTCATTTTATCTATATTTCTATATTATTTTCATTTTATTTTTCTCAAGTATATCCAAACCCTATATATTAAGAGATAAAAAAACTAGAAAATTATTATTATTTTGAATATATTAAATCGATGTAAAAAGATATATTCTTAAAATCATTGAAAAAAAAATATCGGTTGATGCTTCAACTAATTTGATAATACTCTTAACTACTGAAAAATTGGATTTTGATATAGTCATGCAATGCATGTAAATGCAATTGAAATATACAAAACTCAAATACCTAAAACTATGCATAAATTAAATAATCTAATTATATATTAAGATTTGTATTTACATAAATTAATTAATGGTTAAATATAACATAAACCAAGAAAATGAAAATAATTTTTCAAAAAAAAAATCCTTAAAGTGTAACAGCATTCATTGAGTTTGCAACGAGAGCCACATAACCATTACTGTTGTGACATAACAAAATATGAACTTCTATTAGGTAATAAAAAAATTTAAGTCATGGATTTAACATACTATTTCATAAGAAATATATGTAATTATCAAATAATCATTTTAATTTAATAATTTAAGTTATTAGATGAGATTTCAGGATATAATTTATATTATTCTCTAACACATCCCTTCAAGTAAAAGATTTTTGGGTTTGAAACTTGCACAGTCTCATATTACCTTGTACTTGATTTTTATCAAATAAATGAGGATGGAGAAATTCGAACTTGTGACCACTTGGTTATCAAGACTCTATACCATGTCAAAAATACTCAAAAGTTTAAATTATTAGATGAGATACAAAAATATGATTTATATTATTCTCTAATACTGATTTTAAATCTCCGATGTTAAATATACATTGTATTCTTTTAAAGAAAGTTTTTCAAGATTTTAATTATATAATTCCTAGATTTTTTTTTCACATTTTTATCTTGATTTATTATCATAAAAAAAGAGCATCAAGAATGGATTAAATCGTATATTGAAGGCTTGCTCAAGAATTAATGGAAAAGAATTACTTATTGTTAAAAAAAAATAAAAAATTGAAGGGTGGAGATGTGAGGTCTTCAAAGTTGTAATCCACTCTCGTCACGGAAAAAAAAAATTAAATAAAGGACGTAATTTTTATCCTTAAAAAAACATGTCTCCTTTTTTTAATCCCAAGGCTTAGATGGTGCCAGCTTCTGTTCTTTGCCCCTTCATGCTTGACTTTCTTTGTCCTGCCGCCCTTTCGCTTAGATCTCAACAATGTATTTTCATTGAAAAAAAAAATTAAGAATGCCATCCTCCAATCTATTGAAAAATTCATATAATATTAAAAGTTGAATCCCGATCTTGTGACGGGTATGATTCGATTATTTCTTTCTTTTTTCTTTTTTTTTTCAAGAAGTGTGTGTTTGATTTTTAGTTTTTTTTTCAATCAATCATTTTCTTGTTGCTTATATCCCTAACAACATATCATTTTATATTAGTTGAAAACTATATAAATTAAAAATTTAATCTTAAAAAAAAATATTTATTCTATCTAAATTTATTTATTAAAATATTTTTTATTTAAAAAAATAATAATATAAATAGATATAAATAGATACACAAATTAAATTTATCGAATAAAATAAAAGAAAAAAACATTATCATGCAATGCTGCATGTATTAGAGACATTATAAATAATTTTTTAATTATTTTCAAAAAAAAATTCACCTATAAGAGATAAAAAAAAATTATAAATGAATCAGAAAAAATTTTTAAATTTAAATGTATAACTAAAAAAATAATTGTTATTTAAAAGAGACTCTCCAAACAAAATCAGGGCTTAAGTTTTTTTTATTCAAAACACCGTTTTTGACCAAAAACACCTATAAAATATCGTAAGAACCGTGATAAACCTATTTATATTCTAAAAAAAATCACCCTGAAAATCAAAATTAACCCAACTCCAAATCCGTTTTTCCACGAACTTTAAAAGCAAAAAAAAAAATTTAATATGAACTTTCCTCATCAAATGAAATCATTTGACACAAATATCATCCATTTTGATGACCTAAATCGAAGTTAACGATATTTTTCTCTCTTTACATCCAAAATTTAGCAACCTCTTTCTCTCTTCGCTTTCTCAATCATAATCTAAAAAACAACAAAAATAAAATTGTGTCAAAATTGAATTAAAAAAATATTAAGATACTGAAATTAAAAAAACATAAAAATTTACACAACTCAACCACGATAAAATTTACACAAATATCATATTTACTTTTAAGAAATTCAACTCCCATAAATATATTAAATTTCAAACTCAATATCAATGCTGAATCTTCCTTCCATGTAGTAGATGTTAAACTGCAATGTTCGTTATCGGATATTCACTTAACCTCTTAAAAGTTAAAACAACCACATGGGAGAACCAATAATGACACAAATTGAAATCCCATGAATACTCTACCTAAATTATAACCGTAATACATCATAGTTATAAACCATGAATACCCTACCTAAATTGTAACCGTAAAACATTTATAAAATTCAGACTAATTTAACTGATTGATTTAAGATTTAAATTGATCATGGTTAAGAAAAAATATGAATTGTAACCGTAAAACATTATAGTTATAAAATTCAGACCAATTCAACTGATTGATTTAAGATTTAAATTGATCATGGTTAAGAAAAAATATGAAAATGATTCGATACAATTTGATTTAATAAAAATTTAGTTAACTTAAAAAAAAATATGTAATCCCAAGCTTGCCCCTAATAATTTATGTAAAAAACTAAACAATAAAGTAGGGGTAAGTAAAAAAAACCCAAAAATCAATTAAACCGAGAAAATCAGAAAAAAAATTAACAAAAAAAACCGAACCGTGAAAAAAACCGATTAAACCAATTAAAATTTTGAAAAAACTGACCGGTTCAGTTTTATAAACTTAAAACAAAAAAAAACCAAACCAAACCCCAATTGAAAAAAAAACAGAAAAAAATGAGTCAAAACTGAGCCAAACCAAAAACACTAAGCCAAACCGAAAAAATCAAGTCAAATCGGTTTGAACCGGTTTTTATCAAAAAAACTGAACTGAAACCAATTAGTTTAAATCAGTTTTGATTTTTTTTTAAAAAAAATTTAATTTAATTATTTTTTTAGAAAAACCAAAATGAAAATGACCATCCATGATAAAGTAATATTTAGCGGGTACTCTATGGAATTTAACAGTGGGCTTAATTATGCGGGAAAAAGGACTTTAGTGGTTGGCATTGAAGCCCACTAAACAGAAGACACACATGTTGTCCAGCCCATTAGTGTGTTAATTAAGGGAAGTTGACAGCGACATCCCAAGGCTGGTTATTACCGCCTCAACAGCATTTGGGGACCATCTCGTGAGTTTCTCCTACCTCTCTAACTCGTAGGATGATGTTGTTTCACAGTGTAGACTCGAGGGAAGTTGCTTTCAGGTTCGTAGATTTTATTTATTTGATCCAGATTTCAAGAAAGATGAAGGGTCAGGATCCAAACTAGCTAAACATAGGGTTCCTTTTCTTTTTAATGTACTATTTCTCGTACAGTAATCATTAGATATGGCTTGCGCTCCCTGCTAATGACTTAAATTTTATCTGATGCAAAAAAAAAAATCAAATATATAGATAATGATTGCAATTTTTTTTAAAATAATAATCTTGACACCTCAGCTGTCATTTTGAATGATTTTATTAAATTTGATTAATTTAATGATGTGATTATAAACAAAAATTAATGATAATAAAAAAACCACAACAATAACTAATAAAATAAATAAAAACTTGTGAGAAATATTTTCTAAATATTCTTAAAATATCTTAATGATATCATTTCATAACAAAGTAAAATTTAAATAAAAAATAAATAACCTCATGAAAAGAGAAAAAAAATATCAAAAGTTTAATTACTAACAAATCAAATATTGAAGAAAAAAATTTAAAAAATTAATTTTTAAAAAGAACAAAAAACTCTGACTTGAGTCATTATGCCAAATTCGCAATCTAATTGTGAAGTTAAGACAACCCTCTAAAAGAAAATTAAATAAAATAATGGAAGTCAACTCTCAAGCAAATCAAATAATGAAAGGCAAAATTTAAAAAAAATTATTGATTAAAAAACATATAAAAAAACCCAAGTTAACTTGGGTTAACTCGACTAACTTGTGATCTATGATATGAAAACTGAGATAAATATATAGAAAGGAAAGTGACAAAATCATGAAGTTGGAGGCCTATTAACCTAATGTCAGATGATCAAATTGAAAAACAAATAATTAAAAAAATAATCAAAGTCAAATTAGGCTAATTTTAAAAAATTATACCCCGAGTCATGAGATCAGTTACTCCACAGAAAGCAAATTTGAAAAAATTCACAAAGCAAAACTCTGAATCATTAAAAATTAAAAAACAAAATAAATCGCAATCAAAAGACACAAGGACCACGTCTAGTATAAAAAATAAATGAAATAAAACAACGAGGAATGGGATTGAAAAATAAAATAAATCAGGAAAATAATAAAAAAATAGTAATAAAAAAATAAAAACCAAATCTGGTATACAAATCAAATAAAATAAAATAACGAGGGACGTGATTGAAAAATAAAATAAATAAAAATAAGGATAAGGATAAAAAAACCCGAAGTCCAAATATGATAAATGAAGAAAAATTAAAGGACAATGAAATTGAAAAATAATTATAATTTTATAAATTATTCAAAGTGAAAAAAATAGTAATCAAAATAACATTGATGGGATTTGAAGGGAAAACAAATTGAAAGACTGCTTTGAAAAATTGTAAAGCAAGCATAAAAATCAAGGAGGGAAAAAATAATAAGAAGAAAAGCTCGTTGGAAATAAATTGGAGGTGTCGATGAGATGATTCAAATGACACATTGAAAGCTATCGTTAGATCGCCAGAAGACATCTCATGTGCCACCTAAATGACACAGGCATCTCTCACTGGTTGGCGCTTGGTTTGCACTCGCCAACTAACTTTTTTAAAATAATATTTTATTTTTATTAAAATATCAAAAATTCCAAGTTGAAAGTACAAAAAAACCCTTACAGCTTAACAATTTTTTATTTTGGAAGGAAGCCTATTATTTTACCATGTTTAAGAAAATGACATATTAGCCCTTTGATGTTAGTTATTTTTTTTTAATCTTAAATAGTAATTAAGTAATTTTATTATAATAAAAAATATATAAAAAACTGATTTATTGTAATTATTTGATAATAACAAAAGAATTATTTGGAATATACCTTACTGCCTCCATCAGTAAGATATTTTTTATTTTTTATTTTTCTATAAATATATTAAAATCATGAAAAATATTAAAAAATATTTATTCAAGAAAAAAATAATTTAAAAAACTAATTGAACTTCAAAAATAATAAAAGTCCAAGATTCGATTTTGATCAACACCAAATAGGAAAGGGGAAAAGAAGACTGAGAAATGGAGACCAGAGAAAGTCAATGCAGGGCATGGTTTTTCTGTCCACTCCTCTTTTTTTTTTTTCCTTCAACGGGAATGAATTTTCTGTCATTAATCACGTGATACTTGGAAGGTCTATTCACGTCCAGTCCCCACTCCTACAGTAGGTTTGTACTTTTGTTGTTAAAAATAAATGGAGGATAATAGAGATTAATATAAATTTACTGTTTTTTTTTTAATATTTATTTCTAAGACCATACCAATCAAGATTTGAACAATTTTAACAGTAAAGGTAGGTTAATTAATTAAATTTTAAATTTATTTTTTAATGATTAGAAATTTAAATTTTTTTAAGATCATTAGAGATTTATATGATCATAGAATTAATCGGGGTACACACAAGCTGGCTCGAATTTCTATGTTAATTAAAAAAAATTTGAACAATTTTAAACACAACATTTAATTATATTGAGACTACTCTTAGATATTTTAAAAATCAATTAACCTTTTCTATCGAACAAATAAATCTAAAATATTGGTGTAGTTAAATATTGAAATAAGTTAAAATATTGAAAAATTAATAATAATTAACTACATTTTAAAAATCAATTAACTACATTTTCATAGTGAAATAAGTTAAAATATTGAAAAATTAATAATAATTAATTCTTATAATTATCAATATTTAATTAGCCACCATGAAGAATTAAATTTAGAAAAACAAAGTGTTCATTGAAATTAATTTTTTATTCATCTATAATTTATTTAATTCATGTAATTAAAAAAAAAATCTACAACAACTAAAATCTCCTAAAACTTTATTTCTTCTTGAATGTCTAGTTGTCATTGTTTAACAAAATCTAATAAAAAAAAAATCGGTGAAGTTAATGTGATCAGGTTTGGTGATAGATGGGTCCAATAAGATGTTCCGGAAGTGCCACTAGAACTATGCTCAGAACAAAGAGGAACACACCACGTGGCTTGATTCCTCACAGCTGTGTTAAGCTTGAAATGGATTCCTTGTTAAAAAAAAATAATAATAATAATTAAAAAAAACAGACAGAAGAAAGAAGGAAATGTGGAGTTGTGACAGTGATACAACATGCTTTCCACTTAAGAATTCAATTAAATCTCCCATAATTTATTAATTGCCATCATGAGTACGGTTCAATAATAGAAAGATAAGTTTATTTTTAATTTCAAACCATATAATTGCTAATACAATAATTATTAAAAATTTACATGATTATTAATTTTAGAGCCTGTTGTATTAGTCAAGGTATGCGTAAACTAGTCTAGATATCCATATTAATAAAAAAATAATAACAAGATAAATAAGAGCATATATGAGAATATGGTAGTTTTTTTTAATATTATTTACTTGAAAATGTATTAAAATAATATTTTTTTCAGTTTATTTTTTATATCAACATGTTAAAATAATTAAAAAATATAAAAAAATAATTTAAATCTAAAATAAAATTTAAATTTTTCCATAAATACAGTTGAACTTCGAGTTGGTTTAAATTTTGCAAGTGGATCTTACTTTAATTTGTAATGCATGCATGGTAATCTCTTGGATAATCCAGTGGCTGTCGCAATCAACTTGTTTTGATATTTTAACTCTAAACTAATCATGCATGTACGGTCTCTTCTTAATTGATTTTAAACAAGTCATTCATAATTTTTTTACAGTCTATTTTAAAACAGGAGAAAAAAACCTTTTTATTACTCAAAAGAGTGTACACGTACACTTTGCATAATTCCATATTGAGCTATGGTTGATGCCTCTTGGGCATGGTAAAAAAATAAATAAATCTGTGTGCTTTTAAAATAATTAATTTTTTTTATTAATGTGAGTGTTCGGGCCAGCTTGTACGCATTTTGACTAATTCTACTGGCCCTGAAATTAACGACCATGTAAACTTCTAGTAGCTATTATATTAGCAACCACAGAGCTCGAACCTGAGATTACAAGAAAAGCAAACCATTGATTCAAAGCTCTTATTACTTACAATCTACTAAATGGTTAAAAAAAAATAATTTTGCTCAAAATAATAATTTCATAAAAAAAAAAGTTGTGCATTTGGACATGGAATCGAATCCATGTTGAAGCTGTCTTAGCTTTCCTCTTTTTCTTTTATTGTCCAATTGGGGTATTTAATTTTTTTTTAATAGCCTGGAATGTCCGGGCTAACTTACGCGCACCACGACTAATCCTCAAATCCATTAAATATCCTGCAAGTCTAGTAGACATATAAAATACCGTGAGAATGACAAACATACACGTGAAGGCTCGAATCTAGAATACATAAGCTGGGCAAAGCCTACTAAAACCACATAGCTGCAAGCTTAGTGTGCATTTAATATTTTAATTGGAGTCAATATGGACGACGTTGCACGTCCATTAAATATTACTTATAAAAGAGCAATATTTTCAAAAAAATAAAAATAAAATTGTGGAGGCTACTGGCTCGGGGTGGGTATTGTCGGCCCATGGCTTGCGGCAGAATAATATTAAGGGTAATTGTTGGCGTCTGAAGTTTTGGTAAAATCCAAATAAGTCCCTAATCTTTTAATTTTATGATTTTAATTCTTAAATTATCAGATTAAAGCAATGCACCGCCTCCATTCGAATTCTTTAGACTCCCGTCCATCATACCCCGTTAAATAGTATTTTGACTTATTATTCAAATGTCCAGGTTCAAAATAATTAAAAGGTTTTTTTAAAAAAGTTTATAATCAGCACAATGGAGATCATAACCACGCAATCAAATACAAAAACTCCATGAAAAAAAAATATAAACTATCTAAATTAATTCCTGTAGCAAAATAAAGAAAAAAAATTAACTTCATCTATAATAAAGAATTAAAAAGTCTTTTCACCGGAGCCAAAATAACGAGAAAAATAAATATTCAACTCGCATCAATTTTAAGTGATTGTTTTTTAAAATATTTTATCTTAAAAATAAATCAAAATAATATTTTTATTTTTTAAAATTTATTTTTGATATTAATACATCAAAAAGATATAAAAATATTTAAAAATATTAATTTGAAGTAAAAAAAAAATAAAAAAAATAATTTATTTTAAAAATACTTTTAAAATTAAAAAAAAAACATGCTAGAAAAACTTAAAAAAAAAAGCATGTTAAAAGTTAAAACGCTCTTGAAAGGGCCGAAAATCATATACTTGTAGCTCCAAGGAAATCCTTTAAGGTAATTATCCCAAGGATTTTGCTAATCAAAATGCAGTTGCATGTTCTCATGAATTGTAGGATTTTCAACGGTATGGTAATTATCCCGTATAATATTTTTGACAAGTTAATTTAGATTTATTCATATAATTTTTATTTTTATTTTATTTTTTAATATTAAATTAATTAAGAATTGAGTTTTATAATTTATTTTGATTTATTTTCTTTAGGGTTATTTCAGTCTCACGATCCAAGTTTAATAGATTAACCTAGGTTAACTCGACTCATTTTTTTAAGTAGAATTTTGTTTCAATTTCATCATTAATATTGAGTTGATTGAGAATTAGATTCAATATTTTTTTTAATTGTTTTCTATAGAGTTACCAAGGTATCATGATATGGATAATGAACTTGGCAGGTTAACCCGAGTTGATCCAAATCGATTTAATATGTTATCGTTTCAATATTTTCTTAAAAATATCATCTTGATTTTCTTTTAAGTCAAATTATATTTTTACTGATTATCCATATTATCTTAAACCTGTTGCTAAAATAATCAGTAAAATTAGGTTAATCCTGTATAGTTAAAAAATAAATTTCTACTAAAAAAAACACATCATGAGCATTGTTTTTATGTCAAAATAATAATAATAATAATCTAACCGCAACATAGAATGAGCAATGATCTAGTATTTACCATACAGAAAACAAGTTATCCTGAAATTAAAAAAACAATTGACAGAAAGCTTCAAGCAGTGATCACCTTTCGATAGTCAGATGAGATTCCTGCTGTAGTGCATTGGGTGGATTTGAAAGGTCCAAGATTAAGGTGGCTGTTTGAAGTTGAACCAGAAAATGAAGGCACACTCAAGTTGTTCATTGAGCATTGGTCCAATAACTATAAGGCCATGGCTAGGGTTCTAGTGATTGCACCATTGACCATCCTAACGGGCCACCCTTAATGGAAAACCCAAGCAGTCAAGTTGAGATATCCCTTCGATAAACAAGCCATTTATTGAGATGATAGCTGCTCCTGCCTCAGGGTCTGGCAATAAAAATCGCTATGTATTTGGTCTCTTGAGCATTCTTAATGGAACCCCACATTATACATGCCTAAGCAATGAAGAATGTAATCCTGATTTATATCATATGTATATATATATATAGAGATGATAGCGGAACTCAAAGATATTAGGCTTTACAGCCCGTCAAATCTATAACCCTTTTTATCAGTGTTATCTTCTTGATTTTAGCCTTTTTAAATATGAATTCAGGCTAAATTAAATTTTAAAAATATTTTCATCCATCAATCAAGTAGAACAAGAGGTGAGAAGCAATACTTCCATTACTTCTCATCTGTTCAGCCGCAAGGGCTAGAGCAAATGCAGTGAAGTCAATGGCAAAGACCACCATGAATAGCAGTGTTGATGCCATAGCAACCTCTCTCTCTTTCTCTTTGTGCGTGTTAACAAGGATGTGATGAGGAAAAAGTCTACAGTAGTATTTTAAATAGTTTAGTCAGTAAAACAAAATTGATTGACTAGTCTCGCAATAAAATAAACGAGTAGTTCCAACTTATTCGAAACTTCTTATAAACTAGAAGACGATAAAGTTGAGTTTGTCAACACAAGCCAGCAGAGAAGTGCCCACTGGCCAGTAGAAGAATTTATAAATACAGGCCCCAGGCGCACCAGCCAATTTGCACTGTATCTTTAGCATTTCAAGAAACCCTTGCTTTTGATGCTAACAATAAGTTTTCCTGCCAGGGGTATCCTCAGTTTTAATGCCATGCAGAGATTTTAAAAAATTGAAGATAGAGAAGGATGATATTCCGGTGGATGCTTAGCAACACCAATGAAGATCATCTAAATTGGTTACTTGGTCAATAAGGTGACATTATCAGTTTTTTACACACCCTGAAGATACACAAACAGCAGTCTTCTATTATTGATGGGTATGGGGAAAACAAAAAATTCACATCATGAAGAAAGAAGAAAAAAAATCATGAATACGATCTAAGATACAAACTATCATCAACTAAACTGAACATTTAATACATGAAGCGCAACCCAAAAAACAGACAATGGAGGAGGCAAATCGATGTAGAGATCTAGGCATTCACATATATAGGATGGTCACATCACACATTAAAGCAAGTTCACTTGTAGGTCCCCATACCCACACCAACATCTCCACCGTATGGCTGGAAGCTGTCCCTGGCCCTGGAATAGCAAACATAGTAGAGCTCGGACACTATGGCTGTGAACAAAGTAAAAGCAGCTCCTGCCCCAAAAACTCCCTTCCTCAATGACGGGCAATCCAGGGTTTCATCGAAAATATTCCGGTACCTGGTGTGGTAGGCATTCCTTACTGAACCCGCAAGCAAGCATATCTCAGCAATGAAGAAAAACACCCTGGTACGGGCAATTTAAGATGTTCAGAAAAAGATAACATAGGTTCCATAAGATACATTGCAAGAAATAGACCTGCTAACTTTAGCTTGCTCAAATATAACATGGTAATGGATAAAGGTTAGCAGCATCTATGTTCAATGATGGATAGGTTTATAGTTCAGCTTTGGATTGGCATCACCTACCAGCAGGTTATATACAGGATAACTGCCCAAGCCCTAGAACCTCCAGGACTCAAAGGCTTGCCACAGCAGAAGCATTTACTGGCAAACATAATAAGGACTTGGCTAGCCATGAGGAACAAAAAAGCGCCAACACCAAAGCCAGTTGCAATGTCTGAATCATAAATGCAGTAACTGTAATTCTTTTCAGCATCTGGTTGGACAGTGGCCTGCAAAGCAAGATATTGTTGATTTGTTACCTCACTAAAAATCGACCACTCGGCGGCCAGAAGGTAAAAACTACAAATAAGAGGTCTACCAAACATGTTGATACCATCTTGGGGAGTATGTGTCGCTCTCATATCAATTGCACCTCCACGCAGTCAAAATCTATTAAAAAGCCACACACATTGACTTTCAAGATGTAATATTTTTTTAATATTCGTCTCCAGGCTGTCTACAATGATTTGCAGGTTAATCTGATTGCGAGTGTTTGAGCGAGTATGGTAATATTTGCTTCTTAAAATATTTTTTATTTATAAATGTTAAAATAATATTTTAAAATTATTTTTAATAATAACATATCAAAATAATTTAAAAACACACAAATAGTTAATTTAATAAAAAAACAATATTAAATTTTTTTCAAAATCAATTTTTAATCACAATAACAAACAATCCCGTCATTGAGGGCCCCAGAAAAGGATAACCCACCTCTCTTCAACATGGAAAAGTACAGCTATCAGCAACTAAACTATTGGATGCCAGGTAAGTTTTGTGGACTGGGTGAAATGCAAAGATCAGTCTAGATCCTTCTCTCTCCTTGTGAAATTGGTAGCTGCTAAGTATCAATCTTGGAAAAAAACTTTTTTTTAAAAAAAAACTCGCTGCCAATTTGAGAAAAAGTTCTAATATGTTCCAGGTTACAAATAAATATTGAAAACAAAATCTGCCTGGAAAGTTTTCTTTCTACTTGCCATCTCATGCTTCGGTTCATTTCTGGTAGAGTCATAGAAAGGGAGTAATCTGCGTTTTACATCACTAAAATTCTAAAATGCTATTTGTATCAACAGATCTGGTAATTTTATTGCTAACATACTTTTGGAACCAATTCTACGTTGAAGATTTTTGCTTCATCAAGTCAAAATATCTTTGCATCTAGACTCAATCTTTGTTGTTGTCCCTCTATCAAATGTTGTAAACATTTTCAGATTAAAAACTGAATATTCATTTCATTAGATCCATAATCTCAATCAAGACTCCTTTCTTCATTTTCTTGACAATTTCTCAGCTACCAAACAAAACAGATTAGCAGGATCACACAAATCTCACAAACCCAGAAACCATACAATTAAACATGTATTCCCCATATCCAAGATTTAGTACTTTTCTCTTTCATTCCTTCTTTTTTCTTGAAAACCAAACAAACCCCTTTAACAAAACCCCAAAACCTCACATTTGTACCGTCAAGAAAACCAGGAACCACAAAAACAACCAAAGAATGCCTTGACTTGGTACACATAACCAATAATAGATTAACCACGAAAACTGAAGAAGGGAGTACAAATATATATATTTACTTACAGTGCTTCTTCTCTGCTCAGCCGCAACAGCCAAACCAAATGCTATGATATCAAAGACAGAGACTATAATCAACAACAGTTTTGAAGCCATTGCAAAGCAATTCGACAACCCTCCTCACAGATCTTGCTGTACTCTCTCTCTCGCTCGCTTCTTCTCTGCCTCCCTCTTCTCTAAATATGCAAAAGACCGAAGTATGCGAGCATACAAGCAGTAGAGAAACTAGTACTGGTGGTATAAAATAAACTAATAGTAATAATAATTAAAAAAAAGAAGATGAAAGAATCGTTTCACCTATAAAGAAAAAGACAGTATACCCAATTCAGTTCATTGAAAATGGGATGTCACCTGCAAATATTTACTTGAGTAGGTGAGTTACTTGCAAGGGTGTTTTGGGAAACGTGTTGTAATAAATATTTTTTTTTGGTAGATTGTAATAAAGAATTTGGTAATTAATTGCCATTTCATGCCAATGATTTAAATTGTGGTAGAAGCTAGATGGAAGAATTATGTCCGGTTAGTTTGATGAGTAAGAGTTGCTTACCAAGAAATATATATATATATATATATATATATATATATATATATATATATATATTTTAATTTTGATTAATTAAAAATTAATTTTTTATAATAACTTAAAATAAAAATAAATTAAATAATTTTATATGTTCGATAAAACTATCTCAAAAACATTTGCTTAGAAAAAAAGCATGATAAACTAGAATTCATAAATTTCAAAACTTTTTCTTAGTTAAAAGTTTTTATTTTTTTATTAAAGCAATATATTTACTTAATTTTGTAACATTTTTTAAATCAAATTTATTTTTAACCAAATTTATTTTTAATTTTTTTTATTAAAGTTAAAATATAAATTAAATTAACACATTCCAAGATAGAGTGTTTCATTTTAATAAATAGAACTTTCTTAAATCCTATGACATAAATTCTATGGTTTTGAAAAGTGTGTTCAAATCTCACCATGTTTAGTGAAATTAAAAAAAAAATAAAAAACAAAAAAATAAAAAAACAATTTAGCATTTCAATGTAAATTACACAATAAAATACTGAACATTTTTAGTATATATTATAATAGCATGCAAGGACTAGAGTAGAGGTTTCTTGTCTTGGATTTTTTTAAAATATATTAAAATAATATTTTTTTATTTTAAAAAATTAATTTTAATATCAATATATAAAATAATTTAAAAATATATATATTTTTTAATTTTAAATTTAAATTTTCATAAAATGATGTTTGGAATGCACTTTCAAACAACGCTTTGAGATTAAGATAAAAGTTATTTTTAAAGTGTTTTTTTATTTAAAAATATATTAAAATAATATTTTTTTTATTTTTAAAAGTTTATTTTTAATACTAATATATCAAAATGATCTAGAAATATACAAAAAATATTTTAAATTAAAAATAAATTCAAAATATTTTAAAAACACATTTCAACCATAATCTCATCCCAAAAAATAATTTTTTGGATATATTTGAAAGGGTTATTAAAATGTTTTAAAAATAAAAATCACCACCCTATGAAAATAAATGCAAAGAAGGAAGCAAGGTTTGATGTGACTGATTGTCGGTGAAGCAACGAGGAAGTGAAGAACTGGAACTCGAGATCTGAATCTGACGCTTCCATATCGTAAAGGCTACTCAAAATAAAAAATAAATAAATTTCTGTGTTTATTTAGATAGTGTTTAGAAACACAGTTTAATCTGTATTTTTAAAAAAATTAATTTTTTTTTTATTTTGTTAAAATTTAATAGAATTTATATATTTTAGATTGTTTTAAGGTGCTAATGTCAAAAATAATTTTTAAAAAATAAAAACATATCATTAATATGTATTTTAATATAAAAAACTAGTTAAAAATAGGTGGCGACTTGGGGTCGGTTTGCTCTCAAACTCTCTACAAATCATTACTGGTCCCCTGTGAATTAACAGGATGCTAATGGCTGCGGTTGAATTATAATTTTTTATTATTTCAAATTAATTTTATTATATTTTTAAATTATTTTAATATATTAATATTAAAAATAATTTTTAAAAAATAAAAAAAATATTTTAAAAAATAACATCTATTATTGAACATCTAAAAATGTTGCTTTATACAATTAAAAAAAGAGGTTATATATTATAAGAATTCAGGGAATGAGGAAAAAATAATAATTGTGGTACTTGTGACACGAGATTGAATGCAAGAATTACAGAAGTAATAGCCATTGTTCTACAAAACATCCCATGCGATTTATCATTTCTGTCAATTTTTCCCTTTGAATAAAACTTTCTATTATTTTTGTAAGTTGTCACAAGTCTAGCCATTGTTCCATTTTTTTTAAGTACTCTTTAACGAGTCTTAAAATCTAAAATGTCAAGGAATAAAATTGATGTAATATTGACTTATTTCTTCGTTTAAACAATTTATTTCATTTTTTATAATCAAGGCATCTACTAGATTGTTATAAAAAATCTAGAGAGTTGGTAACTAATAACAAGAGATGTTTGGCAAGTCAGGCGACCGATAATTATTGTAGTATCAGGTGGTGCTTGGTAATCCAAAATTACTGATAGCTATGGTAGTAGCAGGTAATGTCTGATAAATTAGGTGATTGATAACCAGTGCTTGCAAAAGGTCTTATTTGATGGATGTGGAGACTCTTCGATGATAAAGTTAATAACTTTGTAGAGAGATAAAGCACAATGATATTATAGAGAAATATATCCAATGAGGGTGTTGAGGTGCATGCCCCACTTTGAGCCTATTTTTCTTGGCCCCCCATTTGTATATTGGGCTCGGGCTTGGTAGCCCAAGCCTAAATGGTGTTTTTTGCACCTATTTTAAAGAATTTTTAAGATTTATCTAAGTTTTTTTTTTTAATTTATTTTATTTGGATCCATCAAATAATAATTAAATTTAGAGTTTGAGTTGAGTAATTTAATCAAAATAACGATGGTGTAATACTACTACAAGTAGATATCAATCTTGTGGCAAAAGTAGCAACTAAAAAATATTAAAGAATAAAAATTTATTTAAGAAATAAAGATGGAGATAATGTTTAATATCGTAATAGTAATTATTTTTTAAAATATTTTTACTAAAAAAAATATATTTAAAAAATATTTTTAATTTTTTAAAATTTATTCTTATCATTAACACATAAAAAAATCTAAAATTATACGCCCCTACCCAAACTTCCTTGATAATCTTCTAAGAATTGCACGTATTTAAAAAAAAATAGATTTAAAAAAATTATTTATTTATTTTTTAAAATACATGCAATTCTTCAAAGATTATCAAGGAAGTTTGGGTAGGGGCGTATAAAAGCCGAAAAGGGCAGAAGGGAACCTTTGCTTTCAGTGCTGGTTGTCATTTCACTATCTTACATGTTGTGCAGTTAATATCTGAGCATCTAATTGGATGCCACGTGGGCCACCATCCACGTTGATGTATTATTCTCCACAACAACAAATCTTGTCATTCACAAATATGAAGCACATAATTTATTTTTTCAGCAAGAACACAAGCATGGATGTCGATCATAGCTTCAATAACCACTTGTGTTCTTAGATTTCATAATGCATTTACCAGCATTTTTCTTTGTTATAATTGCATATATGCCTTGTTTTTATTCCTTCTTTTGTTTGTGTGGGAAAATATGTTACGAACAAGGAGAATTTCACACACATATTTTTGGCATACATTGCTCCATTCATAGTTTTGAAACCCGGCCTGACCCGACAGGTCGATCTAGGACTCGAGGCTGGAGCCAGACCGGGTTAAAAAAAATAAAAAAAGAAAAAATCCAGCATGATTCGGTTGATCAGACAACCCGATTTAATTTTTTTTAACTAAAATAACGTCGTTTTGATTTAAAAAAAGAATTGTCCTAGTCAAAATCCGGTGACCTGGTCAAAATCCGGAACCCGGATCTTGGACCGAGCCGGGTCTGAAAACTATGGCTACATTGGGCAGTTATTAATACAAAAATCACGATCATGTCAAATGATTAATTACTCATGATAAATTTAATGATACAAAAGTAAATTCATTAAGTTATTTTGAAGGTAAAGAATTGAATTTAAATAAAATTTAATATCTAAAAAATGATACAAAAGTAAATTAAAAGAAACATAATACATTAAAGAAGAGAAATTAATGTTAAAATTAACGTTTTCAAATTACATGTTTACCCTTCTTTGAGACTTTTTAAAAGAATAAGATGGAAGTGACGAGAGTAATATAAAAAAATGAAATGAATTCAATATATTTTCTAAAATTTTTATTAATTAAATCTAAATGAAATATTATAATTAAATTCAATTATAATAATTTAAACAGTGCTCTCCGAATTTTTATTGGGCTGCCTTTGAACTTTGGACTAGGCTCTATGTTTGCCTCTAATTATGGGCTCTAGGCCCTTTGACTATCTCTTTTATCGCCTTTGCATTTGTTCCTTCTTTGGGCCTTGAAACTATAAATTTTGAGCTAATCCTCTTATGGCAATGGAATACATATCTCTCTTGTTTTTTTTTTTTTTCATTTAAAAGAAAATTAAATACGGGATTGAATTTGATAATATGCAATCCCATGTCGACTAAACTCAAGGGTACTTAAAAGCTTTAAAGAGTCAATGCTTGTTTGATATCACTATGCTTTTAAACCATTATTTTCTTTATTTAGGGAAAACAAAATCAAATATGTGATGTTCTTGATAAATAGTTAATATAAAGTTCTCAAAAAGTCAAGAATTGCCTTTTTCTTATTCTTTGCCCATGTTCTTGATCAATTTTCGATAAATTGCTAAAAAAAAAGTAGTTTCATGAGATGATCTCTAATATTTTGGTATATATCGATAAAAAAAAACATATAAAGAGTAAAGAGAAGAGAAAAATATTTATTTATTGGCTTGCAAATCATTTTTCCTGTATATTTATCCATATTGATGATTGAATAAACTTCAAAAAAATTATAAATTACTTAAGAATTAAGATAAATAAATCTGAGATTTTTTTTGCTTTCATATAAAAATAGAAAATGAGAGAAAAAAATGAAAAAAAATTCAAAATCATTCTTGAGTTTAGAAAAAGTTATTATTATCACTTTTAGTTTTTCCATTTATATTTATGTTTGTTTCTCTCTTTAAAGAAATTTTATTAAGCTACCGTCTAGAAAAATTTATTCTAAGACCTTGTTTTTGTTTTTGCGTTTCAAAAATATTTTTGATTTTTTTTTCTACTTCAAATTAATATTTTTTGGTGTTTTTAGATCATTTTGATGCGCTGATATCAAAAATCTATTTTTTTAAAATATTATTTTAATATATTTCTAAGTGAAAATCACTTAGAAAATCAACCGCAACCACACTTATAAATTTAAAGGGTATGTTTTTAAAACTGTTGTTAGAAAAGAAATTCGTTAAGTTAATCTAAAAATGCTCCTTAATATATATATATATAAAGAAACATAGATCATAAAAGAGTTTATATTATTAGAAACTTTCTTGGAATGGATATATATTTGGAGTTAAATGCATTACTCATTTATAAATTTATTTTCTATGTATGAAATTTAGAACCCTCCATAGTCAAAAGGCCAGTTCGTGATTCATCCACCAAATATTCACTTACCCTTTTCCTGCTTCGATGAAATCTTTGAAAATGGAAGGAAATAACTCCAAAAGGGAAACGAGCTGGAGTGTAGTGTTGAAGATTGTTACAGTGCATGCATTTCTCTTAAATTAGGAAACTATGATGTAAGTATCGATCCTACGTTCCTCAGACCATAAATGATCAAAAACATTATGTCCTCAAGATTATCTCTTCCCTATAAGAAACCATCCCAAAACCAAATCTCATTTCATCTCTGTTATTGCGTTTTCTTTTTCTTCTTTGATTGCATATGAAGCATGCAAGAAAATATGTGGTCTCGTGTGCTCAACATTGTGCTTGCATGGACAAAATCTTCACGATGGAGAAGAGCCTCTAGGTGGTAAGCATATATATACACGATCTTCTTCTTTCTTTCTTTCTTTTCTTTTTAATGTCTTTCCTCATTTGTTAAACTGTTAATCTGTGAAGCTTGTACTTTTCACTACCCAGTGGCCTCTTTTGTGGAGTGAGCATTGTCGTCATTGGTTTATAATTAGGTCACGCTGCAAACCCTTTTGTGCTTGCTAGGCTCTTTCATGGAATTGATCCAGCGGCATATCTATCTACTATAATGGTTCTCTTATGTCTTGAATTCTTTCACATCTATCTCAACATACCAAGCTAGAAAAACTAGACTTGAATGGCCGTTGAACCCCCTCCCATCTTTTGAGCGAGTCCTAATTCTTCTTGCTTTGTGAGAGTACTAGTTCATTGGTGTCAGGCTAGGCACCCTGGCTAAATTGCTCACATATTCCTAGAGGCTAGATACATTTCAATTAACAACTCATTAAGGAATTAGAATCATTCCTCACAATTTCCAAATAATCTGTTCTTTCAGTAATTTGTACTGTTTGTGTTGCAGCAAGAGGCTGATAGAGCAACTTCAGCTTCATCTAGCTGCACAAAAGCACAGAAGAGAGTCAATCATACGACAATCGCGTGCCGACATCGCTCAACTCCTTCAGAATGACCGGCTTCAGCAAGCCTTAACGAGGGTACCCTTTGATTTTTCCCATCTTGATCCTTTCCTTTATAAAATATATGTATCCTTTCCATAATACACTATATGTATCTATAAGCTTACAACTAACCAAAAGTTCTCTTAAAATGAGGTGTAGGTCCAGCAACTCTACAAGGACCAATGCCTATTGGCTGCATATAATCAGATCAACCAATTATGTGAATGCATCATCACCAGTATGCCCCATATTAGCCAACAACAGTACACACACATAACTCTCTTTATACCCTACTACTTCATGGCTCTGTGGCTAAACATGCTATTCATCACTCTATATTTTTCGGCAGAGCCTGGCAATGCTTGCCTATTGATGCCAGCCAGGCAATATCAAACTTAATATTTGCTTCCTCAAGATGTGGTGACCTGCCAGAGCTACACATGCTGCGAAGCCTGTTTAAGATTCGTTATGGAAGCAAATTTGAGACTACCAATGTTGAATTATTGCCTGGAAATCTTGTGGATTCTAAGATGAAAGAGAACTTATCTGTGAATTCAGTGCCAGAGGATGTAAAGCTATGGCTAATAAACGGAATCTCTTATGAGTACAATATTCATCTGGGATTTCAGGACTTTGGGCATAGTTTCAGACCACAATGGCAGGAGGTGGGTTTATAAGTTATATGTTGGAACATTCCCTGTAAGAAGTATTCAAGCATATGAACAAAAGTTATGAGTTGCATAAGTTCGTATAAACTTTCCGTACAGTTTTAGCCTCCTTTTCTAGAATAAACTCAACTCCAGCAACTGTTTTATTAGTTCTGTTTCCTAGTCTGAATTTGCAGTCTTTCTAATGACAAAGAAAATCTGTGCAGAAAGCTGAAGTTTTGGATTTGGACATCCAAGATATTTGCAGTGACAGCGATGAGAGTTCCATACCGGCTTCAAAACCCAGGACACCAACAACAACAAAGTCACTTTATAATGATATGGACAGAAGCAGTACTGATAGTCTGGGTAGAAGTCATATCAAGACTAAGAAAAATGAAGTTTTAATCAGAAATCTTGAAGCATCAGCAACTAGCACTTCATCTTATGGTAACCTCCCGATTCATCAGACATCTTTTATCTATCTTGATGATATGGAAGTGAAGTCTTTGAGTCAAGGTCACAGCAGCAGTAAGAAAGCTCCTAGAAGCGTGGTAGACTCCTGGAATAGCAGTACAAGCCCTAGTAGTGCCAGTAACGTGACAAAAAGGCCAGCCAAGCCAAGGTTGGGTAAGAAACCTGTACCTCCTCCCTTGAGCAATGATCATTACCGAATTTCAGTCAAAGGTCGAAGTTCTTTAGATAGTTCAATCGATGATTGGAAAGCGCAAAGTGGAAGCTCATCTAGCTCAGGCCATGTCCACCCAAAGCTCCCAAACTATGAAGATGTAATAGCTAAATTTACAGATATCAAGGCAGAATATAGGCACCGCAAAAGCTTTTATTATTGAAAACTTAAAGAGGATGTATTGGCTAGACTTCTTGCTATCACATTTATCAGCTGTCTAATCTAATGTCTTGTGGACTGTGGAAGGGTTTAATGAATAAAAATGCAAATCCTTCACGCTATCTAATCAACAGTACCCTTGACTACTTTCGGTGAATTCCTGTTATTTTAACGATTGAAGTTGTACAGCAATTGTTGATGGCTATGTGGGTTCATGCTGCTGTCTTCATTATCAGATATTACAAATCCCATGTTCTAAGTACGAAAGTAATAGAATAAATTGTAAGCTCAACAGTGCCTACAAATCTTCAAAGACTTGTTGTTCAAGATAAATAACTACAAAGTTAAGGAACAATGCCTCATCATGGAATGTAACTAGTCGTTGAGAATAAATGAAAGCATTGCACCAAACAATAAAGCACCAGGGAGTTCTGGGTATACAAACAGACAGAAATTTGAATGAATATTACAGGTGATTCAAAAAGTATTCCGTGTATGATATACAGAACCAAAATACACACCAAATAAAAGAATTAACTCTTTACACCCTCAACCTAGAAAATCTCAAACCTGATAAATTACAAAATATACTCATATGGCAGCAACACCAAAGGCCTTATTACGTATGAGAGCTATGTCCTGATCTCACTTTTTTTTTTTTTTTTACTTTTCCTTTGGGTTGTTTTTATTTGTGGGGGGTAATCGTAGGTTGGGAAGGGCTAAGGTACTTGTTTCCCTGAACAGATATGCAGCATATACACAAGTTCCACCAGCTGTCCTGTGGGATCAGTTTGCAGCAGAGGTTCGACCTTTCCTTCCAAACAAAAGAAGCTTTCTAAACCCTTTTGCTACTTTAGGAGAGTTATCTTCACTGTTCCATTTCTTCCTGGAGTGGATTGGTTCTGGGTTCATTTCATCAGGTGGTGGGGTCGATATTTCTATTTCAGATTTTTCGGGTGACTCCAAAATTTCACTGAAAGCACCATTTTCTCTGATATCCACAGCGCATGGGTTCAGAGCCCTGTTTGGTGACTCTAGCACAGGATGTATTATTGTTTCAGATATGTACTCACCATGATTATCAGAAGTTTCTATATCTTCACAAACTACTGGAGCTACTTTAGAGAACCCCTCGTCACCTGCTCTAGAGTGATTATGTGGGGCAGATGAGTCCATGTGGAGTGAATCACCATTGCAGCCTTTATCATCCAAGTTACCAGCTGAAATCATATTTCCTGCATTATTCTCTGTAGAAGCAACACTGTGTAACTCCTTTATATCTTTGAAACCATCAATTTCATCTGCAGACTGTGCTGCTTGCATAGGTAATAAATCCGCAGGCTTCTCTGCTCTGGCTATTGTCCCAACCTTCTTTCTATTGACATCAGATTTGACTGTGTTCGGAGGTTTCTTATTATCAGCACCAGCAGTCTTCTGAGCTAAACCATTAGCCTTCAAGTTTGCCTTTTTGGGTTGGGCAGCTTTCAATTCAGTTGATGGCGACTTTGTGGTTGCCCGAGCAGTAGCAAGGCGATCAATGGTGGAACTTCTAAAGAGTGGTTTCTTTGTCTCTTGGCTTGGAGATTTGCTTTTAGGCTTCTCATTCTTTATGGAAGTTGAAGTAGATACTTTCCCTGCAGGGATTCTCTTAGATGTCGCCGGAATACGGCCAGCAGCATTCCTTTCCGCTATTCTCTTCTGACGTTGAATCAATAACTCCTCCATTCTCTTCCTGTTTAGTTCTTCCTGTTTTCAAGTGGATAAAATTAAACGTCAACCAAAAAAGGGAGGTTAAGTAATAGCTAAGCGAACAATCAAGTCAGGACATTAAATAACTGAGCAGAATTGAACAATTTCAGATACGATGAAGCTCATCTATGATTTCCATGAAGGGAATGAAACAAAAAGAGGAGAAATGCTTTAATACTTGCTTAAATCCTTGTTAAAATTGCTCTTCTATGATACCTTCTCGGATTTGCTCTTCGGAAGTGTGGTTCTGCTTGCAGAAGTTGGTTTCTTTGTCCTTGACATGATATCAGATTTGCCTCTACCAAGAGATCCGTTAGGAACTTTTGACCTGACTTCTTTACCAGCAACTTTTCCGCCAGAATTTACACTTGCTTTGCCATTGGTTCCCATACTGTTAGAAGGAAGCTTATCTTGAGCAGTATTTGTTTCATAATCCATCTCTGGAGTCCAAGATGGTAGAGCATGCTCAGCAGCTGAATCCCGCCCAAGCACCATGTAAAGGTCATCTGGTTCATAGACATCAAATGCTTCAGATTTATCATGAGATGTCTCTCTCATTTCATTCTCATATAGAGTAGCTTCAATTACATCTGGAGCAATGCTTATGTCTGTCCGTAATAGTGAATCAGACTGATCATCAACTAACGGTCGAGCTTGGATCATGAACGAGTCATCCGCTAGAACTTCCTTCTTATTTTTCTCAGATTGGAAATGTTCACCAGTTAATGATGAATCATAATCATCACTAAATGGTTTATGGTCCCTGTGATCATCCCTGTCCAGTTGGCTGCTAATAAACCAATCCCCTTCTTTTTGACTTTTGATTAATGGAGATTCAGTGGAATAATCAGCAACGGTAGGTCGGGGTAAGTTCCCTGATTCTCCAGCTCTTTGAGAAAACAACAACTCCTCATAAGTGCTATCCCTCTTATTCATCACTGGGTGGCCATTTGCACTGGCTTCAAAGTTTTCAACGCGAGACTCGCCTTCATTACCAGGTCCCCTCTTTGCTGCGATGAACGAATCATTTGCTAATGCTCGTTGCTTTCTTATTCCCTCAGATTCGACGTTAAATTCCAATGACCTTCCCTCCTCATAGCCCTTAGCTGTAAAGTCATCTCTGTGAACCTGTGGAGGATGAGGTTCATTTCCAAAAGAGTCCAAATATCTGTCCTGCATGAGAAGGCTCTGAAAGGCACCCCAGTGCTCTACTTTTTCTCCTTCACGATTATTTTCAGTTATGTTCTTGCCTTCCTGATCAGTAGCACCATTTGAACTATCTATAGTGCTGCGCTGGGATTTCTTGTGATGTCGAGAGGTTGATTTATGCCGTCTCTCTAATGAACCAACAGCTTCCTGTACTTGCTGCTTGAGAGCTTCTCCATCAATAAATCCACCCTCATCAGATGTGCTGCCAGACATGCTGCCCTTTTCTCCATCTTTTGTTGAAGTAATGTAATTGATGTTGCGAATGACAACCTTTCGTGATGACTTCTTCCCATGCCTTTTCCTGCGCATCTTATCCACCGATGCCTGCTTTTTGCCACTTCGCAGATTTTCATCTGATTCAGTCTCTGAGCTGGAATCACTAGGCTCAGTGGATTCATCTTGATTAGAAGCTTGCAGTTCTTTTTGACGAGAAGACTTCTTGTTCCTGGAGGATGATTTATGCTTTTCACGGTTGTCAGGTTCCCAGTCTTGACCATAGCTAGAATCATCAACATTTGGAGGCCATTGCATGTTCCCTGGAAAATATGGAGAGCCAACCTGCATACCAGGAAAAAGGTATCCTTGATATGGGGACATTTGTTGAAATACAGGACCTTGAAAGTTGTGCTTGTACTGGGGATGATGATTTGGCCATGGCATTGGCATATGAGCTTTCCCATCAGTTGATTGGATCTGAGCTGATGTTGGCAAACCACTATCTGTAAAGATATGCGACATCAAAGACTGGTCAATAGTATAATGTTTAAACCTTAAACTATTGCTAGTTCTCTACTGATTTTTATCAACTATGGGAAACACAAGAGAGCACAGATAATTCAGGAATAATAATAAATTGCCATTACAATACAAGAGTAAAACAGAAATCAGCATTTACTTCCTAGATTGCATGCAATTGCTACAACAATACAATAATGGCATGGCATATTTGATGGCACTTACACCTCAATGCTCATCGCAGATAGAGATTAATACTAACCACTATAGCTTCATCCAAAGCATGACCAACAGGAGGTAGAGGAACTTGGATCTTAAACAATACCTTGGTTTAGGTCTAAACTTCCAAGACTTGTAGCCGAGTCAGATGCATCAATTGAACCATTGTGCTTCCCACCAGAGAGACCACCAATTTGACCAGGGTAATTTTCCTCACCAGCAAGAACAATGCCAGAAGTCTTAAGATAAGGCAATTCCAACTGAGATGCCTGCATTGCTGCTAGTTCATCCATCCAAAGCCGATCTTGATTCTTCTTCTTGCATAATTCCATGAAATTTATGCATGCTTCCCTACGTGGATTCAGATACAGGTTTTTAACCTTAACTAAAATTTGGAGCAGGGAAGGTTCAACTGCAATATTTTCAGGCCAAAAGAATCTAACATCCAGAATCTTGACAAGAAGAGAATTCATAAAACTAGATTGTATTCTAGAAATGCAAAGCAATCATAAAATCAACACTAAATAGACATACTCATTTTTCATTCATTGATGACCAAATGAACTAGTTGCACCACTGCCTTGGCATTTTGTAGCAAGTGCAAACTTAGCTCAAGGACTGGTGGGAAGTTCCAAATGGAGGAGGGGGCATTGTGTAGGGCGATGCCAGATTAAAAAGGGAAAACAGTTCTCAGTGAGAACATCCAATTGATTTTGTCATATTAACGTGCAAAATCCAATACAAGTCTGTTTATCACTACAAGATGATTCCTTATGATACCTTAAACGTGAAGCTCCAAAAGCATCGGCAAAGAAGATAAGATCATTTATACAGTCTGGTTCAAATCCAGTGACCAAGGCACGAGCATATGCCATTGCTTGCTCTTTGCGGAGAACAGCCTTTCTAGATTCCAAAGCACGTTGAAGACGAACCCTGTTCATGACCATCGATTGAACAGTCAATGCTTGAGAACTTAAAGGCATTTCAATTAAGTATATTATATCGTCAGACTTGAAGATTTGCAAGTTTGAAATATTTACTTGGAGTTTTCTTCCTGGACACCATTACTGCCTCCACTGTGATCTTCTCTTGACTAAAAAACAAGGCATCAAAGTACAGGTCTAGATTTATGATGTGAGGATTTGAGAAAAAAATCACCACGATTTCTTACACAGGGAGTTTCAACTAAGTGACATACCTTAGATGAGGCAGATGACTTTTGGTAATTCCCAGCAGCACCTGAAAGATTTTCTCAAATCCTGGTTAGTTCAGTAAATGAGATGTCTTGAGATCACCAGAGAAATGTTATGACAATTACAAGTTACGTGTAGCCCTACTTTCCAATTGAGCCACCAAATACAGAAAACTCATATCAACAGCTATATGAGATGTAACCAAATTATTAAGATTGAGCTTCAACCATGTACCATTCCAACGAACAAAGAACATAGTTCCAAGCATACCTTCTGCATCTGCATTGAACAGTTCATTTGATTGAACTGAACACTCAATCTGCTCTAGTTCAGTCTCTATTGTCACAAATCTCTCAAGAACTTCTGGTGAGCTAACAAACCACACAAATCTGCAATGACAAACAATCATGAAGTGACAAATCTACACACAGTAACCAGCTATAAGGTCATTGTAAAGAGAGAACAATTTTTAAGCCACCAATTTGTCATCATTCAGATTCCAAACTCAGGGGACAGTGAGTCTGATTTGATCAGGTAAACCTTCAAAACCCAGTTCAAGATTGAAATACTTCATGTCAACTTTGGTCCGTACTAGCTTATCAATCTCAAACCCTATTCAATCATCATATTCACTCCAAATGTCAAACAATGATCTTGATTAATAATGAAATAAACCACAATATTTGAGTCAATTATCAATCTCAAACCTTGAATCTACTAGCGACAGACCAACTAAAAGATCTAGCTTTTTCTATGACCAGAAAAACCTGGATAAGAGAGAATCCCTTACAAACTCTACTACAACTTGTCAGCCAAATCTGGTCAAATTGAGCAAGATTTACAGGAGAGGAGATCTGCGATATAATATTTTTTTGCCAGTTAATTTTTTCCACAGCTAACACTATACCAATTACCACGACTTTACCTCAATGTGAATAAAAGATCTGTCACATTATCAAATTGAGCAGCAGTAACTATAAACAAGAAAAAACAATATTTTGATACGGAAGTAGTTACCTTTGCAGAGTGGCTTTAGTGAACCAGAAGGCATTAGGAGACAAAGGGCGAAGAGAAATGGAGTAGCCTCCTTTCGATATCTGATCTTTAGCAGTTTTTAAGTGTTGAAGGAAAGGTTCTAAAAGCCCAGATGCCAGTTTTTCATTCACACCACCAGCATAAATCACCAGATCACATCTTCATGCAAGAAGAACCAATCCACCCCAGCAAAAAAAAAAAAAAAAACCATTAACAAACACACAACGCAAAACATTTCAAGAACATTAGATGTCGTGTTTATGCATTTAGGCTTGGAATTCTTTTAATGTACCTTGTTCTAGTGGGTGTGAGTTGAAAGAGAGCATGATCAAGAAGAGTTCTCGAATCCATTGTTAGAAAGAATACCAGAGAGAGAGAGAGGAGAGTGTCAAAAAGGGTTAAACCAAGGGGTGGCTGATTTTACAGTTTGATTTGTTGCCACATGTTTGGATAGTTGCATATAATACTTGGAAGCAAGAGTTTAGAGCTGATGATGAAGCTAAAATCACAGAGGGAGATGGATGCTGGATTGGCGTGTTGTGATGATGATTTTTGTTTGAAGGATGTGGGTCCCATGCGAAATTAGGACAGGCACTTTCTTCTCTGACCACATGAACTGACATTCTACGTCCCGTGCAAAGAATGAATTCTGATCTAAGGTGCGTTGATGCTGATGCTTGTTAGTAAAAAAAGGAGAAGTGATGGTTAAGGGTTGGTTCCAGGATAAATAATTTTTATATATACATATCGTCCTCTAAATTTACATGTATAAATAATTTATCACATATAATTTTGTTAATATGTATTTATAACTTATTTTTATAATAATAAAAACTTCATTTAACTGAATATAAAGAAGATTTCTGCCTCTATATTTGAAGACAAAATGGACCAAAAAAAAAAAACCCTCCACTAGCCGCATCCAAGGAATAAATTTCAAGGAACTCTCAAATCTTAGAAAAGAAAAGGGAAGGGAAGAAAACTATAGAAGCTTACGATGACTTTGTATAATCCTTGTAACTTTGCTTGATATATATAAAATATTTTTATATTTATTTTTAATGAAATAAAAAAGAACTGGGCCACTTGATCTTTTGTTGGGTTATCTTTTAATAGAAATGATTATGAAAAATGGAGAACCCCATCCGGAAAAATAAAGATAGTTATTGAGATTAAGAAAAACTTAATCTCATGTTTAACAAAATTCTATTATCAAAGAAGAAGGAATAGTATTTAATTAAGTTAACAAATTACTTAGATTAGTTTGTTTAATATGCACTCAAATATTTATTTATTGTCATATTATAAAAACTTGTTAGAGAATAATATAAATTATATCTTGGGATCTTACCTCACAACTTAAGTTATTGGGTTGAAATTGTTCTATAACATGATATCAGAGTTTTGATGGCCAAGTGATTACGAGTTTATATCTCACCATCCCTATTTATTTGATAAAAATCAAGCATTAGGTGGTGTGAACCTGTGTAAGTTTAAAGCCCAAAGAGTTTTCATTTGAGGGTGTGTGTTATAAAATAATATAAATTATATATTCAAACATCACCTAACAACTTAAACTATTGAATTAAGATGATTCTATGATGAAATTTATTTTTTTTCCCGTATGAATTTCCTAATACTTTCCTGAATGAATGTTGAGTTTCAAATTTAGTTTCTGTACATAAATTCCAGTCTAAGAAACCCACTTAATTATTAAACTAGAGGTGATGAATAATTATATATGCACGAGTGGAGTTGAATAGGTATTGGAATAGAACAGAAAAGTGCAGGCTTTGAAGCACTAATGCTTTCTGATCTTTTCGCCTGGAGATTGTTTCCAAAAGTATTGTAGAAAATGCCACGGGGAACACTCTTAAATTGGATTTAATTACCACATATTCCTCGTACTCATTTTAACTTTAATTTGTCGTGATTCAATCCCTGTAATTATTGCAATGCCATTCGAAGTTAATGTAGGGTTTTATTTATTGGACATAGCGTATCATGTAGGAACTTCCATTTGAGTGGAGGGCCATGGATGGGTATGGCTTCCTAATTGTAGTTGGATAAGAAATTACAATCATAATGTTTTCTCAGCTGGCCATGATCGACTTAAGCTTCGTTGATGGTTTATATGTAGCTGTCAGAAAAGAATTATTTTGATATTAATGCAAGGAATTATTTGATGGTCATACCGAATTTAGGGGCCCTAATTATGCATAATGATTTTCCTTTGATTTGAAGACTTTACTACTTAAACGGACGTCGATGTACTTTTCCGGTGCTAATTCATTTGCAGATTCACCCAAGATTGATGAGGCAATAATTGGGGTTCAGTAATTATGGGTTGCTACATAGATGGAAAATTCTCTCAAGATCTGAAGATATATGGAACATATTAAACAGTGGATCCTATGCTGACCATCCTTTACAGCTTATTCTGCCTGTCTTTTGCATCACATTAATTTAGTATATCTTCAGGTTCAGCTTTTAGACGATTGATTACGAGTGTGTTTGGTATTGCGGTAGCTGTTCTGGTTGTGGTTTGAAAAAAAATTATTTTATAAAAAGTACTTTTAATTGAGACTGGTTTGAAAAAATAGGTGTTTGGTTAAAACTGTGGTTGAAATTGAGGTTTAACAAAAAGTAGTTTAATGTGTTTGGTTAATAATGCTTTTAAAATTGAGATTATAAAATAATTTTTTAAAATATATATTAATATTGATGGTTTTTAATTTAAATATTGTAGATTTAACTATTATTATTACATCATGAAATAAATAATACTTTATATAAAATATTTTTTATTGTTTCATTAAACTATCTACATTTCCATCACGTATAAAATATATCCGACAAGGACTACCGTTTTTTTGGTTTCTTAAGCACGTAACAACATCAGGTAAAATATAATTAGGAACAAAATTGGGATTGCGATCAAATTTTGCAAATGCTTTGTCATTAAGCAATCTCTGTCTTATTCATGTAGTGTCATTGAATAATGTTAAACACTAGTTTTTCGAATAAAACACAATTAAAAAATAAAAAATAATTTTTATTTTTTATTTTACTGGATCCGACCCGGTTCAATGCATTTTGAGTTTTGGACTGGACCCGGTCAAGCCAGAACCGGTTCGATCGGAACAGCATGCTACACTATTCATCTTGCGTAGTGTTCATAGAATGAATTAATTAGCATGAACAGTGTAGCTAATTATAACAATGTAGCAACGAGAGGCAGGAACGCAGCGAGAAGCATGAAATTTCAGCTTCAACAAAACAACGTTTTCAACACAGATAATGGTAGGGCCCACATATAAAAATTACGGCTGATTTTATAACCAAATACTTCAATGCAACTATTACACACTAAACGCAGCCACAAATGCTTAGCCAAACGGACTCTAAGTAGTGATTATGTTTTTAAAAAATGTAAATATTTGGATAATGGTTAATTAATATGTTCAATTACTTTGATTTCATCTCTTTAGTTTTAAGAATTTCAAACTTATGGTAAAAGCTTGAGTACCTTAAAGACAGTCCCAATCAGGAAGATTAAAGACCCAACAAAGACAATAAATATTTTAAAAGAGCTTTAAATTCAAAGAATAAATATATATTTTTTTAAGTTTTAAATGGGTTAATGTTTTGAAATCTATAAGAGTTTATCTTATGAGATAAAAAGCTATAATCCCTTACTTGAATGGTTCAGAGGGTATTTATACCCCCTGAATCTTATCGTTTTAAGAGAGGGAAGGACTAGAAAGTCCTTTGCTTTTGGTGACATTAATGAGAGTTATTCTAGATGGAGAGACATGATGATTTATCATACCTTCAATACTTTTATTTTAGGGAATCGTCTAGGATCAGTCACATAACCTTAAAACTTGACAATGGTTGAATCTAAATGCTTTGAGTGACTGCATTGGGCTTGGCTGACTGCTAAGTCCAAGTTTTTTGGGTTTGACATCCTTGCCAGACCCATGCCACCTTGGGCTTGACTGACTGCCAAGTCCAAACTCTTTGGGTTATGCCAGACCCATGCCACCTTGGGCTTGCCTGACTGCCAAGTACAAGCTCTTTGGGTTTGACATGCTTGCCAAACCTAGGCCATCTTAGTCTTGGCTGACTACCAAGCCCAAGTTTTTTGGGTTTGACGTGCTTGACAGGCCTATGTTTTCTTGGGCTTGACTGATTGCCAAGTTCAAGTTCTTTGAGTCTAGCATGTTTGCTAGACCCATACTGCCTTGGACTTGGCTGACTGCTAAGTCCAAGCTCTTTGAGTTTGACATGCTTGCCCTACGCTACCTTAGGTTTGCTTGACTACCAAGCCTAAGATCTTTGGGCCAAAATAAAAAAATCATCGATTTAACTATTACCCCCTCTTTTAGTAACTCCAATATGATAACTATTTCAACAGCCAAAATCCCTTCTCTCTTACTAGAATGCTATCCCTAAGCATAAAAAAAACCAAAAGCATGTAGGGGATATATATACTCATTGGCCCACGACTCTTTAATTTATAATTGCCTATTGCTTCCCCTTTAAAAACACAAAACAAGAACAAGAAGAACAAGAAGCTTGCAAACCTCAAAGCCCTGTGCCCTAGTTTTTATGTGGTTTGGTAACAAGAACAAGAAGCGTTTGTCTTTCAATTGTCCTTACTCATCAATTAATTGTCTCAGCCATGCCCTAGCTTTTCAATTCAGATGATTATTGTCATTGCTTGTCAATTATTGCTTTACCTTTTCAATTGGTTTGCTTTAATTATTTAGCGATTGAGAAAGTTCTCAAAATGGTTTTTTTAATTGTGATCTATTTGATGATTTATTGTTAGACTTTACTCTGTAAAGAAATGAGTTGCTTTTTATTGTTGGTAGTCATTGTTTGTAAATTTGAGTGTTGGTTTTGGTGATTTAAAGCCTCTAGGAGCATGTGGGTAATTCTTCAATTCCTTGCATTTTTATTTCTTGATGAAAAAAAAACTAAGATAACAATTTTTTTTTAATTTCCTACTTGAATGATGGATGTGTTGAATAAAAATTGAACAAACATTTGGTCAATATTTCATTCATGATCTTTATATTTTCTATTGTAAATGATAGTACATAATAGATTAGAGATATACTTACCATATGTATATCAACATAATAATTCACATGATTAAATGCTAGTGATAAGTACTGGAATGGTAACACCATTAAGATAGTTTTGCAACACTGTGATTGATTAGAAATCTTCTTCTCATACTTCGCTCCTTGCCTTGAAATATTTTATTTCTCACTTTTTTTTTTATGTTGATTGGTCATTTTGAGTGCTTTGTTTCCCTTTCATATGTTGTGAATTAATATTTCTAATTCATGATTGTTACAATATGATTTTGGACCATATTTTTGTAGTAGAGATAATTTTATTGATAAATAAAATTGAATATATTACAAAAATAAAGGATAATTTTACTGTTACAGGCATATCATTTGAGAAAATCTCATAAACAATCATACTCGTTGATGATGTGTCTTGATTAGACTGGTACTATGTATGAGCTTTGATATTAAATATAACATGTGATGTTTAACTTTGTCTTTTGATTTTAGCTACATAGTTATAAAACAATTATATAACTTTCTTCCAAGATGATGTGCTCATCTGCTAGCTACCAATTTAATAATCTAAAAGAAAACAGGAGATGAGGTAACGACATTTTTGGTATTAGAATTTAGTCTTTTAGAGATGTGTCGGGCTGCCTAGTTTTGTTGAGAGAGTTCAAAAGTTTTTATGAGGTCTTGTAATGAGGTTTTTTAATCATATTTTCTTAGATATAATACAATTCTAGGTTTTTGCATGTTAGGTTTCTTAATTGTTTTACTTAAATTTTGCGATATTTGTGTTAGTACAATCTTGTGTAATTAAAAACTCTTGTTTTTAATTCTTTGATACTAGCATTCCCATAGTTTGGTTTTAACTTAAATTTTTCAAGCTCTTTTACCAATTTTTTTAGGAGCGAGTCAAAAGATAGTTTCTCTTAACCAAGTGATCATAATCAAATAATTGATGACTCACCGGACACCGGAGGAAGATTATTTACTTGTATCTGCATGGTTAAATACAAGTAAAAATTCAATTATAAAATTTGAACAATAAACAAAATAATTTTGGGCTCGAGTATATGTTTACTTCGAAGAGAATAGAGGGAATTTGTACAATTATTCCCAAGTAAACATTTCAAGTAAATGGCAAGAGATAAATAAAGAATTTGGTAAATTTATTGGATTTATTACCCAAATTAAAAACCATCATCAAAGTGGAATGATCAAAGAATTAAGGATAATTTTAATATTCACTTCCATATTAAATTATTTAATATATATTTTTATCATATTGGATTTCTCTAATTATTTACCAAATTAATGATGCTCATAAAATGTATATGTTTTGCGTTGGCAAAATATTTTAATTTGAACATTGTTGAGTTATATTAAAAAAAAGCCCAAACGACAATATGAACATATAAGTCAACAACAAAGATTAAACAAAAAACAAAAAAAGTCATGCCAATGCAAATCCCGCTTCATTAACTCTATCTACCATTGATTTGCTTGTTTAGAAAAAGATATTGAACATTGATTTCTCAAGATAGGCCAATTGGTTAGAAGGTTGCAAATGAATGATTTAAATATAAACAAGTAAAAGAGAAAGTTGGAGAAACAACTATAACAAATCTCTTACAACAATTCAAGGATAATCCAGTTGAAATTAAAGAATAAAAAAAAAAAAGACATGAAAGTTATGTTAGAGTAACAAGCTATAATGGTACAACAAAGTCAAGAGAAACAAGAATCGGAAATGATGGAGAAAGAAGAACAAATTATGAAAATGAATATTTCTAAGTTCAATTCGATTGCTATAGTGTATTTTGAAAATAAAAGGTTAGAAATTATGCAAAAGAGTAGTTTTAATTTTTAATTTACTCAATTGATGTATTGTTTAGGCTAATTTAGTTTAAATTAACTATGTTAACATTTCTTGGTTATTTTAAACATATCTTGTAAAACTAATTCACACATAAAGCAACAATATTACTTTATTAAATTTATATTTAATTATGATATATTACTCATATTAATTGTATAATTAACGACATTATTATATTATATAAAAATTAATTAAATTATAGTTGTATAAGATCAAATATATTAAAATAAAAGTAGGTTGTTAAAATAACATATGCTATTAGAGTACAAATAAGAAGAAAAAACCATATTTACACTATTGAAAATGTCATATTAACGATTTGGCTCTTCTAAATGACTATTGTCATTGGAGATGATATAAAAAGGTAATGAAAGAAAAAAAGAAAGAGAAAGGTAGGGGGGTTTAAAATTTTATTCTCCATTACCATTAAGTGAACAAGATTTTAGAAAGATTTAAAAAAAAATACAATAGAGAAAAAGAGTGTAAAAATGTGTAAAGAAGAAGGGACAAAAAAAGAGAGAGAAAAAAAAATGACAGCCTTTTGTCTCTCTTATTGTCACAAAAAACTACCAGTGCAACTATAATTAACCTATCTGCATTGACCAACTTGACTGCGATGCCACCAAGCCCTAACTATAGTTCCTTCCTATACCACAAACACTAGAAACCAACCCATTCAACCCCATTTCTTCCCTTTATCACCACCCTCTCCCCCTCTTCTCTCTCTCTCTCTCTATATAATAATAATAATAATAATAATAATAATAATAACAACTCCCTTATCGGCGAGCAACTAGCTAGCACTACCATTGCGAGCACAACCAAAGCATTCCTTTAATACCACTAGATCATCAACTAAGCAGTAGAGAGAAAGGAAAACAAGCCGGGAAGGAGAAAAAAAGAACAAGAAAAGTCAAACCTTTTCAAGGCTCGATCTCTTTTCTTGGTTTGAGGTGTATCTTATCACCGACACAAAGTAAATAGTAGAGGGTGGTGCTTTTGATATGCTAGGTGATGCGCCCTAATAGTAACAGTGGATGGTTCCACATGCCAAAAGTATCGATGACATATGAAGCCACGCGCAAACACTATAAGATTTGTCATCGCTGCTAATCACTGTTTCAATAACTTTCGATTAAACCTAGTCGCTCTAAAACCCAAACAAATTTTATTGATTATTTTAGACTTTGTTAGCATGTTATTGAATTCTATGAATATTTTGATGAAATATTTGAATTTGAATATGTTATTAAATTTCATACATATTGTTGCAAAATATTTTAAATGTTAGGGTCTATACCATTGTGTGGTAATTCCAAGGGTATGATGCCACCAAACATTTATTTTTACGGTGGAATAAGATCAAAATCATTACCTTGTGATGGGGTTAGGAGGTTGCAACATGTTTATTCGAGACATGATGATTTGATCTCGGTGTAAAACTTGATGTGTTTTAGAATTGTTATATTGTGGTGACATTGTTTTTATTTGTTATATTGATGTTTTTTTTTTATTATGTGTGATGACGTTGTTATCTATTGGTTGTGTTGTGTGTAAATGGTTTTAACACACAATCTTGTGTGTTAATAACCTTATTACTCACAAATCTGCCTAATATAAATGAACTGTCACTAATCATCAATCTAGAGTGTTTATTAATGGATAATGAAATTAATTAATACATTATATTATTGCATTCAAAATATCCGAAAATATTTTTCTTCTTTTACAATGTTGTGGTGTATTAATGGTTTTATTATCAACAAATTCACCTTGAATAAATGAATTGTCGCTAGTCGTTGTCATATAATGTTGATTGATGAATAATAAAATCACTTAATATATTACTTTATTGCATTCAAGCTATCTATAAAATATCTTTTGCTTTGCAGTATTATGATGTATTAATAGTTTAATTATTCATAGATCTATTTATGATAAATAAACAATCATTGATCGTTGTTCTAGAGTGTTGATTGGTAGGTAATGAAATTACTTAATACATTACTTTATTGCATTCCAATTATCTTTGAAATATTTTTTTTTTTGCAATATTATGGTGTATTAATAGTTTTATTATTTATAGACCAATCTAAGATAAATGAACAATCATTGGGTATTATCCTAGAATGTTGATCGATGGATAATGAAATTGCTTAACACACCATTTTACATCATGTTTCAAAATGACTTTAAGATGTTCCATTTTTTTTTTATAAAAGTATATACCAAAAATATTAATAAAATAAAAATTGTTTTGTTGTGTCAATTTAAATTTTCCACGATTATATGTTTTGAATTTATTTATATGTTCTTGTTTTGGAATATCTTTGTTTGGTGCGATTAATATATTTGGGTTGGATAAATGTGATTCCATGTAAATTTATTGAGTATGAGTGTTGACTTTCAAACCTGTATCAATCAACATAATCTTTAACATACTTATACATATCACTGCTCACCATCCATGCAGATCGAATGCTTGCATTTTAAAAGAAAGAATTGAGCCATGTTACTAGATCTAGATCTTAAATAATTGTTTTAGGTTATAATAATCTTTTAACATTAATAACAAAAACACATATCATTTTAGACAAATCTTAGCATGTATGCACATTAAACAAATTTATTATTACTAACAAACAACAATACAATTCACCTAAACATCAATGTACTGCTGCATTGGAAGTATATAGTGATTATTATAACCTAAGATAATGATTTAAGATCTATATATATATATAGTGATTATTATCTGTCCAATTATATAACTAACATTTTAACTAAATCTCTAAAAAATTAATTATAATTTTCTAGGTAATATAAAATTATTTTATATTGTGACTCTTTTTTGATCATTTTTATATGTATTACGCCTCAATGTCACTGTGACAACATGTAAAATCACTAAATAAATGCAGGTTCCATGAAAATGGTAATCTAAATTTATCTAAACATCAATGTACTGCTGCATTGGAAGAGGCAGGCTAGTATGAACCATCACATAGGGTCTTCTTCCCAAAAAAAAAAAGAAGAAAAAAAACAGAAACACCGTTTTAATCCAAGCAGTTGAAATTGAAATTCCATTTCTTATACAATATAAGGAAAATAATAATTTAAACACCGTTTTATATAGGAGTCTGTTACTTCAGAATATTACTATTACTTGCGAGTTCAGGCAAGCAATGCAAGCTTTCAAAAGACGGAAAAACAGGTTTTGTCACAAGTATACCTATTTCTTTTCTCCGAGGCAGACATTTTTGTTATTTTGAACGTTAGGGATTAAACTTTTCAAGCCCCCACGTTCAAATTCTATAAATTAGAACACGGACAAGAGCGTGTAGTATTTTTTATTCAATTCAAGATTCGACAATGAGCAAAATTAGTCCCCAAAATGTACAAATATGAGTTCTTCACAGTTCCTCATGTGGTGAAGGACCAAAGCTGCTACGCAATATATATAGCGACAGTGATCAGTCAACAAGAGGGCAATGTATGATGTGCCATATATACGATAGCAAGCAAAGAAAAGCTTAAATTTTACAGGGAAGTAAAATACAAAAAATGTCTGAAAATGTCAGATGTAGTCATGTGGATGGGAATGGAGCAAATCATGGAATGAGCTTACAATTCACCTCACCAGAGCTTCATGAATGAGCTTTTTTTATGATGGCAAATTGTCAATGATGATGATGACCAGACAACCATGTGAACTGTGACAGTTCTGGGTTCAAATTCCTACTTTTACTATTGTCACCTTCACCTTGCATCTAATCGACAAGAAATTGCAACCACCAGCGTTACCAAACAAGCAAACTTACAATCCACGAACAGAAGCAGCCAGAAGGGTCATTTCTCTTATAAATGCTTTCATCTTGTCTCGCATCTTACCCACTGGATAATGCTTTGATTAATTTTTTAATGGACAAAACAGTATAATGCTAGTGTTTTGAGGGGAAGGTACTGTCTATTTATTTCTTAAGATTCATTAATCTGTTCATGTACGAGTATTATTATTATTATTATTATTATTATTATTATAGCTGCTGCTGCTGCTGCTGCTTCCCCTGTGATAGTAGAGAAGATATAAGTTTAATCACCACCCAGAAAAAGAAAAGAGAAGGAACAAGTGTGCTTGCCGAATCCTTATTCCTTGAGGACTTGGTTGGGCCTAAATGGGCTCTCCTTCTTTTCTCTAGCCGGGACTCTTGAAAAGGGCTTTTATGGGCCCAATAACAATGATCTGCCTGCTATATTTATAGGCCCTGATTTACCAGATAATTAATAGAGGCCCAAATTCCCAAACAATTGATAGAGGCCTTGTAGCTGTCCCGCTGTTTCTTTAGAGGCTAGTTGTAGGTTTTGTTCCTATGTCTTTTAATTTTTTCCCTAAACAATTTTTTACTAATTGTATCCTTGTACTTTTGATTCATTAAGGTTTTGTCCTTTTATCTAGTTATGTTATATTTAATTGCTAAGTGTCAATTATATGTGGGTTGAGGCATAATAAAATTATAAATATTTTTTTAAATAATCAAAAATGGAAAAAACAAAAATTTGAATTTGAAAAAAATAATTAAATTACATAAAAAGACTTCCAAAAATTAGAAATATTAAAATACTAATAAATAAATAAAAAAATCATTGGGTAAAATATTACCTTTAGAGAGAGAGCTGTCACTGCCAGCCCCAAGAGGCCAAGAACCAAGCGGCAAGGACATGAAGCTTGGGCTTATCTGCCTCTCAGTCTCTTGAAGTCTCAAAATTTCTGGTGTTTTTTTTTGGTTTTGACCAATGTAGAACCATGTCAAGGCACTTCATTAATTACAGAACCAACAGAATTTTAACACATGGCAATATCATACTTTACAGGGGGACACAAGATGCTCAGGCAATTCAGTGTGGAAGACGAATCCATGTGAGGACTTTGGGTTCACCCATTTTCATGTGAGCTCAATCTCTCTTTCCCATAGAAGGCCTGTGACACACTTCAATACCTTCTTTTTCGCCGACCCTTATAAATACACACCTTCTCACCCTTCCCTCTTGCTATCTCTGTGTAGGGCTCAATAATTTTACGAAATTAAATCCCAGGGCAATGAAACATCCACTCTTCTACGTTTTGGCAATATTTGTTGCTGCCGCTCTCATCATTCCACTCATGACCATGTCTGCTGTCAGAATCAGTAAGTACAGGGCTCCGTCCTATGCATGATTTTTAGTTTTGTGTGCGTAATATATCTATATTCTTACTTCTTAATCTCCACTTCGTTGAATATGCATCAATCTTTAGAAGTAAGACTCGATCAACATTCTTTCTAGTGAAAAGAGCCTGTATATCAAATCTCAATTCGATACATACATGCATACATGCACGCACAAGGATTTATGGAGGTCAATTTTCGATCTTGACGTAGAATTAGCCATTTATACACAACAAGCTAGGGACTTGCATCGAGGAGAAGAGGGGAAATTGCACCCTTAGATTTTTCAAAAAAAAGTCATTTTAGCCACCATCAATTCTGGAAGTTCAAATCCATCCCTTTTCTTTCAAGACATTTGCTCTCATACTTCTTGAAAATTTCTCTTTACCCCCTTTATATTTGAATCTTAACTCCGTTCATGTATGTGTGTGGATGATAAGTGATCCATGATCAAAAAACTATATAACGAGTATTGCACGTTTCTTCTTATTATTAAAAATTATCAATACATGTCATGTTTTACAGGTCGTCATAGTCACCGTGAACGATATACTACATGGCCAAGAAAAAGAAACAGCACCATGGGGAGGCTGACACTAACTTCGAAGGGAGTAGTGAGGGAGCGAATGAAGCAAAATGGAGCACACCCACTTCAAATTGCAGGCTCTAGATTACCAGAGTGCTCTCATGCTTGTGGCTCATGTACACCCTGTGTGTTAAAAATTGTTAGCTCACTATGTTCCTCCCTTGCTCAGTCCGAGGCATGCCCTATATCATATAAGTGCATGTGTAAGAACAAATATTATCCAGTTCCATAAACACCAGCAGCTGCATGGAGCGTATGTTCTAGAGACATTGCGTTCTGGTGTCTAGCTAGTTGTATTATTACAGTAGTAGTGATTGTTGGATATAAATATATTTCAGTTTCTAATTAACCATTTAAATTTTTAGTTCTGATGGTTCTTGATTATTAATTATACCCTTATCTTATCGATAATAACGGTATATAAATGTATCTAATCTTTACAAACTATTAAATGATATCGGATCCAACTAATCAATACATAGAATTGTCATAATTAAGAACTGCAATAAACAAGGATTTTATATGCTAATTTATGAGCATTATTATTCCAATTACATTCACTGTTTTTACACTTTACACTCAATATGCATTAAAATTGTAAAATTGGAATGACGAGCTAGTTTATTTCCTGAGGTAGCCATTGTGCCCCCGATTTTCTTAAAAAAAGAAGAAGATTAATCTCATTATTTTAATTAAATGTCTAATTAAACACCAAATAAAACCATATTTATTTATTTATTTATTTATATATATAAAACGTAATTAAAGAAACTTCTTAAATCACTCCTAACCTTTATATAATTAAAAAAATTAAAAATTTTGACAGAATAACACAAGTTTAAAATTTTTAGGTGAAATATCATTTTTACCTTGTTGTGCTTCTAAAGCGCAACATTTATTAAATGTCGATATTCCTCAGTGCGACAAGATAGTTGTCGCGCTTCTAAAACACGATATCAATTAAAATTTAAGTTTCTTCTCATATCAATGAACACACATACAGAATAGCTCCCCCTCGGCCTCTCTCTCCAAACTGACCAACACCCTTAATCCTTATCTCTCTAAAAAAACCCACCAAACACTTTTTCCCCTTAAAACAATAAAAAATTAAACCCATCCTAGTCTCTAAGCATTCCTGGATGTTTTTGTGTTTAAATTCCATCCAGCAACTAATACCACCGCCACCCTAGCTGTTTTTCTAGTCTTACAAGTAAGGTAAACATACTACATTGTTATAAATTTGTGTTTCTTTTAGTTGAAATAAAATAACTGTTTAGGTTGACTTTAGGGTTTAGGGTGAATTTAGGGTTTGTGTAATTAACCACACTTAATGATTTCATGCAATATAGCATGTATACAATATAATTATGACAAATTACACATTGCATTGAGTTGTTGATAAGTTGTTGAATTTGATATTTTATTTGAATTATTTTAATTTGCTATGAATTTGGGTTTGATTTAATATAATTGAGTATAAAAATATCAATTATATTGGTATTATGAATTATGTTTAATTTTGGTCAAGTTTGCTTTAATATTAAATTTTTGGAATTTCATTGAATATGCTATGAATTTTTCCAATAAAGGTTGAGGTGATGCAATTTAGTTAAAATTAAATCCAATTAACTAGAATCTAATTTTTTTTTAAATTTTTTTATAGAGTGTTTTATAACATATTTATGTTATATCATTACACTGACACTATTATCACATATAATGACATGAGCATTTTGTTGTTAAATGGTAATTTAGATAGAAATGAAAGAAATTATTGGTCATAGACTTGGGTGGAAAAAGACAATGACTAATTTTTTCATCCAAAATGGTTTAAACTGATGGTATTATATGTGAGTAGTTGACCAAAATCTATGTTTGTGACAACTTCTATCAATCCTTTAAAGTTAGTTAGTAAAAATAATTGTTGGATAATTTGATGCTAGGGATAGATGATACTATGCTTGATAATTTATTTGTTAATCAACATAGATTTGACTATTTTAAGCCTAGCGACAATGAAAATGATGAGACTTTAGACCTGAATGTGTCAGTAAACATGATGATAATATTGATAATGATGTTGATATTGATTATGAATTGACACCTCCTATTCTTGAATTTAAAGATGCTTCTGGGTCTAGTTCTATTGTTTCTCATGATTGAGCACTTAATCATAGATGTATGTCAAGAGGGTCTGATTTGGAGGTTGGACAAACATTCGGCATTAAAAATGAAATAGTTAAATAGTGGCACATTGAACATTCAGTTGAATACTAAGTCCAATAATCGAACTCTATTTTTTTGTCATTTGGATCCTATGTTGAAGGTTTCAAGTAGTGTAGACCAATTATTAATATTGATGACACATATTTGTATCGGTGATATGATGAGAATTTATTGATTGTAGTTGCTTTTGATGTAAATAATGAGATATATTTTTTTAATTTTTGCAATTGTTAATGAAGAAAATAATTATAATTGGAAATGTTTTTGCTTTGCTTACAGAGATACGTTGCTAGTGATTGAACATGCATATGTATAATATCAGATAAACATGTAGTCATAAAAAATAGAGTAGCAGAAATTTGGCATGAACCTATAGAATACCATTGGTATTATGCCTAATATTTTGTTAGCAACTTCAATCACAAATTCAAAGACCTGACTATGAAAAAAGATTTAATGAGGATGTGTGTTATGAACCTTGAAGGTGTAAATTTGATTTATGGTATAAACCAATATGTAAGCTGGACTCAATATATCAATAATGGCTTGAATGAGAACAAAAAAAAGAACACACATATGGAATAGCTACAAATTAGCATATGACATGTCATTTTGTCTATTATCAAATAAGTTAGAATGAAGTGATTACATTAATCCTCGAGTTGATGCAAACTCAACTAGATGAAAATTTAGGCGTGGTCGATTAATTTCTACTCATTTACACAATGAGATGGATGCAAGAGAAGATTGTGCATATTATAGGTGTTGTATATGCAATAACACAAGCCATAATATGAAAACATGTCATAGTAGGATACATACAGTACGAGCAACATGCCTAGCGGATTTAAAATATGATAAGTAATTAAATCTTTTTATAATTAATAGATGTTAAATTTTGGGTTTTATTTACTAATATTTTAATTTAACATTAATATTTTATTAATATTAGGTTGACTTCATGCTACTAGATGATTGAGAGGCCGTATCTGTGCTTCATAATATTAACGAAGAAAACGAATGTCAAACCTATATGTCTTAGTGGTTTGATGTTTATTGCACTAGACTTAATATATTTGGAGAGAGATTAACTCTTGATGATGCCATGATAGAGGACGAGAACACTCAAGCATGTGTAGGAGCTGGATCCAGTCGTGCTATTGATGAGTCCAGATCATCAAGTAGACGATGTAAATAGATAGATGAGTTATGTTTATATATTTTGGGATTTCAATTACTTGAATGTTGTATTATTTAAGTATTTGAGATTTATTTTTCGCGCGCGTGCGCACACACAAACACACTTTTTTTATTTGTATTTGTTGGGCTACATCTGATTATGAAATGTGAGAATTTATTGAGTTTCATTTTTGTGGCTCTTTGTAGGTTTTTTTTAAGCGGGATAAAATTTTAGGTATAGTTTTTATATAGAAAAAACTCTGCCTAAATTTTGTTAAAATTATAAAGTTTTTAACTCTCTAAAATCATTAACTAAATTGAATGCCAGATTAACGAAGTAAACAATAAATCTCATAAAAGATGTTTTTTTGTTAGATTTACATGTTGGGGAAATTTGCTGCTTGGAAGGGCAGTAGCCTCACTACCAATCCTCTAACTCAACCAGTCGGCTGGTTGATACAGTTGTATGAACTGGTCGACCGGTTCACACAAAATCCATGATTTTATGAACTCTTTCTTCTAAATATGTTTTATGAGTCAAAATATACATCTTTGTCTAATTTGTAGATTCAAAAGCAAACTCCAATTAAAATCTAAAAAAATTACTATTCACAAAGTAACTTACCTCTATTTTTAGTGTCAATCGGTCGGCCGGTTTAATTGACTATTATGAACCGGTCGACCAATGCATCCAACTTAATGGTACTAGAATTTAATTGATGTGTCGATTCTGAATCATGTCACCATTTAAAATTTTGTTATGGTTAAGAAATCAATGTTGTGGTTTAAAAAAACAACATCTTAATTCATGTTGCAATTCATAAATATAATATTTAATAAAATATCATCTTTCTAAACCGCGACATCTAAAAAGTATGCTATTTCATAAAATAAAATATTTTTGTTGTGTTAATTCACTATTTCCTTTCATTGCACAATTTGTCCAAAAAGAATACATGAATTACGCGTGGAAAGCATACTAATTTACATTTCTCAATAGAAAAATGATTATGATTTCTCTATAAAAAAATAATTCCAATACTATAGCTGAAACATGCCCACATAAAGCGTTTGGAGTAGAAAAAAATCAATAATTATTATTTTTTTTATTGTAGAAACCACCAAATTAATTAAAGATTTCGATTAGTTTAACTTTTACCCTCCTATATACGTAACAATTAATTATCTTATTAATTTTATCGATAGAATTAAAAATTCTAAAATGTGAATGCCTTAAATGAACACATACACATAAAGCACGTCGGAGAAAAGTCGTCCTCCAATTGATGCCTGCTGTAACTATCATGTGCAAATTGTGGGCTTGAAATGTCTAACACTCCTTCCTTTGGATACGACATTTTATTTTAAATGTCAGAGCCATGTCAAATTATGACCTATTTATGAGTCCACTGTGCAAAAAGGTCAAGTTGACTGATTTTACTTTTCCCCTCAATTTCCGCTTAAACTCCCATGTAATTTCGAGAAAATACCCTTTTTTTTTTTCTTATTATTCTTTGTTTTTGAAGTCAGTAGCTGACTGTTCCAAGAAACTAGAAGGAAATGATTAGTGGGCTTCTGCATATATACTGAAGTTTCTCTCATTCTTTTCTTTCTAATTTCTTTCTCGTTTCTAAAATTTAATAAAAATGTTAGGTATATGTCTTGAAAACTAATACTATCTCATTTCTTCCTGTTAATTTTCATACAATTAGTCCTTTTCTTCTAGTCCTAGGGGATCATTACAGGTTGCTAGACATTGTACTTGATCTTCAAGTATAAATCAATCAATTGTTGAATTGATAATAAATTAATTTGATTAATTTATTTAATCCTGTTTTGTTTAGAATTTATGATTTATATTTGGGCCAACTTATTAGGGAACCTAATGGGTCACACATATGAGAACTATTGATTAGAAATTAAAATCAGATGATTAATCAAGTGTGACTTGATTGTAAATAAGTTTTAGAAATTGAGGACTAGAATGTAATTAATATAAGCAAATCTAGACCTAGAAACAATCAAGTAAGGGCTTGATTGAATAAATTTCTAAAATGAGTCTAAAATAATATATGCGATATTATTTAAGGGGAAAATTAATATTTTGCCATTTATAAGGTTTTTTAGGTTTCACTATAAATAGAATGCTATTCCTTCTATTTTCTGTGATGAAAAGGGTGAGTAAAGTACAATATATAAACACATAATTAATACAAAAGAAAAGATCTAGCGCTCTAAGATATAACAATCTTTCTCTTCTAAAATGGTTTAGGAGATTTTTTACTGTTGGTTCGTGTGAATTACTGTTAGAGACCATACAATTAAACGACTTGTGGTTTGCGACAACTTAGCCTTGAAACAAATATTCAAAGTAAAATATAAAATCTGATCTTCAAGTAATCCTTTTATGAATATTAAACAACTCTAAATCTGTCTAATAAAATCCTTGAGACTCCTTAAAAGATTTTAAATTTATTATTTCTATCGTGTCTATATGTTTCAAGAAACATATTAATTTTTTATTATATCTTTATATAATTAAAGAACAATTTTATGACGAAAATACAATTCTATCAATTTAAATGAGAAATGTAACAAAGATACAAATTAAAGAATCAAATATTATATAAAAAACATAACAGATATATTAAGAAATATAAAAATATATTGAGTCATTACTAAAAAAAAAACTAACTATTTAATAAGAATTCATAGAATTGGTCAAAATATACAAGAAAAATCACGTGAGCAAGGCATGAATAATAACTTTCTTGACAAGTAATGCATGTAGAGTAGAATCAATGTTGAAAACACAAAATAAGGTAGGCTCCACGCAACTTTTGCTGGAGCCTAGCTTCGCAACTACTTGAGGTGATGACTTGTCAAAATTAATTAACCTGCACTACAAGCTCCACATCATTTGGCATATACCACATTATTTTGGGTTAAAAACTATTATTCGTGTATGCAATTGGCAGGCTATTTCAAAATTAAAAATTGAAGGTTAAATATTAAAGAACAAATGTTATTGATATAAAAAATATATTAATGGAAAAGTATTAAAGATATTTGGTAGGTGTATAATTTTATTTTAATGATAAGACTCAATAATTTTTAAATTAATATTAAATGAAATCAATAAAAACNNNAATNAATNNNNANTCAATATTTTAAAACCCCACTCTAAAAAATGTTGTTACCTTAACAACCGTAGGTTAACACTTAACTTTCATTTGAGGGTTAAGTGATGCCCGTGAGAGAGAGTGTGTTTATTCACTGTTTTCACCACATGATTTGGTTTTTTCTTTATATAAATATGAAAAATAGAGGAATCGNNATATACTTTTACCGTCTTAAACTAAAATAAAAAGGATAAAATATGAAAAGTATAGAAAATCTAGGGACCAACCTTTACTATCTTGAACTAAAAAAATATTAACTATGAAAACTATAAAACATCTAGGGGGAAAAATAGACTTTTATAATTATATTTTAGTATATTAGTTAAAATTTTAATCCAAAACCAGCGCATAATTAATTAATAGCAACCATATATCTTAATTTCAATAGGCTTTTCCATCTCACTTTTGTTTTTATTTATTAAAAGACTTGTTGCATCTTGGAGTAGCCCTCTCTTGTTATATTATATAATTAATAACTAAAATTATATATTGAGAATTGAATCTATTTTACTCGATACATATTAACTACTAATTTATACGTCTTTGTAGCCCTTTTAGCACGATGTGAGAAAGGTTTTATTTTATGAAGTCGATCAAGATTAATTAATTGATGAATTTTCCTATAGTCAAATAAACCCTTGAAAGAGGTAAATACCTGAATTAAATTTACTTAGATGGATATTAGGTTAATGAGTGTTTAGCTGTCCTTATAATATTAGAGAAAATATATAGTAAGAAATCGTACATAAATAGTGGTATTTACTTTGAACACCCTTGAGAGTCTTAATCCACGTGATCTTTGCAGTTTCTTCCTCATTCGCTTGTATTTGTCAAGCTGACATATATTGTTCTTGTCGCTGCATGCCTTTGAAGTTTAAATATATTATTTAAGATCATAACTTCTTTGAAGGGTTCAACATGATTCCCAGCAGATCGAAAGCCTATAGGTGGTCAAGGTTTTGTTGTTTTCATCTTCTGTCAATTCGAACATATATACGGCTGTGTGTAATCTTCAACCTTTTCATATAAAATTCTTCCTTCAAATTCAACAGGAGGTAAAACAGTCAATCAAGATGAACGTATTCTCTATTAAACCACGAAGGGGACCTTTTTTTTTTTCAAACGAATAATCCAACGAATCAAGGACCCAGGCCTGACTCTATATAAGGTAAAGCCATCAACCTACCCTTCTACAATAACAACACAAGCTACAAGAAACAAAGCAAAAGAAAAGAAATTATCTGCTGAGAGAACGATCTACAACTAAATTTTTTCTCTAGTAACCATGCATCGCTCATCCCTGTTTCTCCTAGCAAATCGTGTTACCAAACCTTGTGATGTTTTCATTAACCACAGAGGGATCGACACAAAGAGAACGGTTGCTACTTTGCTTTACGATCACCTTTCCCGGTTAAACCTACATCCTTTCTTGGACAACAAGAATATGAAGCCAGGAGATAAGTTGTTTGATAATATCAATAGTGCAATAAGGAAATGTAAGGTTGGTGTTACTGTTTTTTCTCCTCGGTATTGTGAGTCATACTTCTGTCTTCATGAATTAGCTCTTATTATGGAGTCAAAGAAAAAGGTAATCCCTATCTTTTGTGACATTAAGCCCTCACAACTTCGTGTTGTGAACAATGGAAAATGCCCTAAGGAGGATATACGGAGGTTTAACTGGGCTCTTGAAGAGGCTAAGTACACTGTAGGACTCACTTTCGACTCCTTGAAAGGGTAAAGATCACCATAACTTTCTTTCTCTTGTTTGGATGGAAACTGGATTTTCACTTTCAAATTGAACAATTTACTGTGAAATTTGGATTTTTCTTCACGTTTTTACCTTGGTAATTTCCAGGAACTGGTCGGACGTTGTAACAAGCGCATCGGATATTGTCATCAAAACCTTACTTGAGATTGAGAGCGAAAAGCAGATGCAGCGCCGTAAAAGCACTCCAATATTGCATGTCTAGTACATGTCTCTTTCATTGAAGATGAAGGTTTCCAACGCGACCGAGTTTGCTGCCTGTTTATCATTCAATTTGTGTTAATAAATTCTAAAACCAATCTTTCATTTATCAAAATAATGTTAAAACAATTATTTATTTAATTATTTAGTTAATTGTACTCACTTATTTCTTTGTAATAAGTCATAGCTCAAAGTAGCAAGCTTAATAAATAATTGTAGCCATTAATATTGTAAGATGTAGCTCGATAGTTCCACATTTATGTAAGATCTTAACATAGAACTAAGAAATGCAATAAAATTAAAAGTTTTATGCCCCGTATTGATTTGTCAGTCCATGCAGTATTTTAATATTACTTGTCAATGTATATATATATATATGCTCCAACTTTCACAGCAGGCTGGGGGAAATTGTTTCTTCTATTTATTTTTTTATTTTCCGGTATCAGGGAATAAACAGATACATATTTACTCCAAGTGCCTATATTTTTTAATTGGATACGATTTCCTTCTTATTTCCAGCTACATGCATGGTATACATGGATCAATTTTTGCATGCTAAGGTTAAATTATTCTCTCCAATATGTTGATAGATATATCCAAGCGATTTAAAAGAATTGTAGTTCTCCTAGCGGCATTCACAGTATCTATAGTCCTATACATATTATAACTTGCTTGGGATTCCCCGATATGCCCACCGCTAGAGCTTTAAATTTTAATTTCACTTAATCATGATGTTGGGTTTCGGTTTTTGATCTAAAATAATCTAATTAAAACCGGTTGATTTGAACCTGTTTTGGTTTAGTTTTTTTTTAATTTTGTTTTATTATTTTTTTAGATAAAAACTAAACCGAACAAAAAATAATCACTTTTACAATAAACTAGTCAAAGCTAAAACAAGAGGGATTTATATTGTAACTTATGAGTAAAAATATTGTTCATTATGTTTTTATGATTTTTTTCCGTATCAAAAAATTTAACACAGATTATTGGAGACATTGAAGTTTTTAGACTAGTTAAATATTACTAAATTAATTGTGGATAAATAATTTTTTTTTCCTTGAATGACTTACCTGGGGATAAATTTTGAAGGTTTCATTATTTATTCAATATACCATAGTTTTTAAACCCAGTCAGATCCAAGATCCGGGTTTCGGGTGTTGATCGGGTCGCTCTGGTCAATCTCTATTTTTAAAAAAATCAAAACGACATCGTTTTAGTAAAAACAAAATAAAGTCAAAGGGTTGCAACTGAGTTTTTGACCAGGTTTTGCCGGGTCATGACTTTTCCTATTTAATCTTAATTTGTAATTCTTATTTTTTAAATTTTAAATTTTTTCTTGGTTTTATTAAAAACATTTTTTTTTCATTTTCATTCTTAAATCCAAATTTATGGTATATTATTTTTAGCAATTTGATCCTCATTCTTTTGTTTTTTTTCCTTTTGTTAAAATTGTTTTTCTTTTCAATTTTACCCTTTAATAATTTTTATTTTTATTTTGTATGTTAGTTTTGAACCTCATTCTTTTGATTTTTTGGGGGTTCTTTTGCTAAATTAATTTTTCTTTTCCATTTCACTCCTTAATAAAATATAAAATTTATTTTCTATTATAATTTTGATCCCTATTCTTTTAGGTTTTTTTTTTAAATCTTTTTATATAATTGAAATTATTTTTTTATTTGTATGCTTTAATATTTGATTAATTAAGAATTAAATTTCATGATTTTTTCAGATAAGGTGCTTTAAGTCTAATAATCCAGGTCATAGATTGGAGAAATTAATGCGAGTTCATATATATATAAAATATTTTATAATTTTTTTATTAGATTATTCTAGTCTCATGATCTAGAGAGCAGATTGGTGGCATAACTCAGGTTGGCTCAACTTTAATTACCGAGGTTACTGGTTTTTTATGCCAACTCTGGTTAACTAGAGTTGATTTTTTTGAAGTCCTTTTTTTTTACTCAATTTCATAATTTTATATTTAATGGGCCGAAAATTGAGCTACATTATATGTCATCTTTTGAAATTTTTTTTTCTATTTTATTGTGATAATTTTTATTAAAAAAATTGATTCATTTATTATCATTCCTTACTTTTTATTATTTAATTAAAATAAAACTAATTTATTTAACTCAATCGATTCAATGAACCAATTTTTTCCAATTTTTTCACTTCATTAAGCTAGGATAAATGTTTAGAAACTCTTCCTTGAAAACCCTGCTACGTAACAAGAAAACTTTGCAAAGCAGCTAACTTTATCACTTGTACTCTGCATCTCAGCTTCTTTCATCGACTTGATTTGAAGTAGTGATCCACCATTAGTGAAGAAAAGAATTTGAATAAGGAAGATAAGTAGAGAGACTAACAGAAGGCCTCCCTCTCATCATCTGCCATAACTCATAACCCATCACTTCCACCATCTCTCCTGCGTACCTCATTGCCAATGGCCGCAAAACAAAAGCCCATAGACCCACCACTGCCATCACCATTTCAACTCCCAAGCTCATCTTTCTTTCTCTTGCATTTCCTTTGATGATTTTTCTCTTCTTCTTTATTTCCCTCACACTCTCTCTTCTTGGATTATCTTCTTTAGTTTTCTCCTGGTTCTAATCCATAAAGAATAATTTTTCCAACTTATTGTCTTATCTAGCCCATGGAATAAGTCTGATTATCTTCTTTAGTTTTTTTCTATAACTGACTCTTCGTTACTTGGATAGTTTTTGTAGCTCTTTAAAACAAAACAAAATATATTAGGTTTAATTCTTGTTTTATAGAGAATAATCAAATTTATTAATTGAGGGAATTTCATTAGTTTTGTTCCTGACATTCTCTATAAAAAATATTGGGGTTAAAGTTGTTTTTCTATTTTTTAAACTTAGTGGAATGACTCATTTAACCTTAAAGAAATATTTTTTTTAGAGCTAGCATAATAGGTCTTTTAGTCAATTTTATTTTTTCACGGTAAAATTACTCCTACTCTTAAAATTAAAAATTTTAAAGCTTATGTATTGGGGCTTTGTTGTCTTTGCAACTTGGTTCATTTGTTAATATGAAGTTGATTTTGATTGAGAGTAATTAAGTCTTTTAATAAATATAAAATAATAATTTAATTAAGAAGGTGTTAGTGTATGGGTCGCACTCGTCAGCACATGAGAGGAACCTGCGCCTTTCTAGTGGCGCATACGTGTCTCCCTATAGCCAAAAATTCCTTTCTATCATATCATTGAAATCCTCATGGTGTTCTCTTCTTGTTTAAGCGGCACGCAACAGTGTAGGTGGCATATTTTGGTGTTGGCGATGTTTTTTTTCTTCCTCTTTTCTATTTTCTCCTATTGAAATTCACACTAGACATTTACAATTTAATAGCTATCCTCTTGATTATTGCTATTTTAACTTCAATTCTTATTTTTTTGATTTTTAATTTTTGTTCTTGAATATTTTGTAAAAAAATTATTTGTTTTTATTTTCATCCATCAATTCCAAGTTGTTGTATATTTGTTTTTCAATATGATTCTTGTTCTTTTGATTTTTGATTTTTTGTTCTTGATCTTTTTGTAGAATTTTTATTTGTTTTTTATTTCATCTTTCAGTCCTAATTTGTGATATATTTTTTTTAATTTCGTTCTTATTTTTTTGATTTCTAATTTTTCGTTCCTTTTCCTTTTTAAAATCTTTATTTGTTTTTAATTTTTTTCTTCAATCCAAATTTATGATTTATTTTTTAATTTGGTTCCTACTCTTTTAATATTTTTTGTCATTTTGTTAAATTGAATTTTCATTTTTAATTTCACCCTTCAATAAAAAAATTCCTGTTGTCCTCTAATTTATTTTTTTTATTTTATCCTTATTCTTTCAATTGCTATTTTTTATTTATTTTGGATCCTTTTGTATAATTGATTTTTTTTCGATTTTATCCTTTAATGTTTGATAAATTCTTTCTATTTATGTAAAAATGGTATGAGTATCTTGATATGATATAAGAATCATACAAAAAAGAAATAGCCATGAATGAATTAGAATTAGATATAAAAATATAACCAAGAAAAAAAAGTTTTGAACATTTGTTGTGGTAAAAAGTAAGAAAAAACAAGAATTGAAATCAAAGTTGTAAGCTTTTGATGGATTTTCTTGTTGATTAATAAAATGAGTGAATTAGAAATTGGGTTTGCAAAATTAGAGGTGGAGTTACAATTGGAAATTTTCATCTAGTTTGCTTTTTTGTTAGGTTTTTGATTAAGTACAATTAAAATAACATGATAATTTGACTAGTTACATATTGAGTTCAATAAAATTTCTTCAAAAAGACATAATCCTTACAAAAAACACAAGTTTGAGGGTAGAATCAATAGATATTTTCTTACAAGGACAAAATTCTTGAAAAGAAAAAAGTCTTATTAAGGTGAGATCCCATAGCTTCTCAACTGAGTTGAATGGCATTCTATAACCTCTATTAGAAATAAATAATAATAATAATAAAAAACAAGAAGAAGAAAAGGAAAGGGAAAGGAAGAAAAGCTAAGGAAGCACCAAATGCAAGAACTCTTATTAAGGCATAGCTTCTCAACTGAGGTGAATGGCCTTCTATAACCTCTATTAGAAATAATAATGAAAAAGAAAAAAGGTCCACCAGTTGAGTGGCTGAGCCAAATACAAAGGTATCGGATTATAATTATTTATCAAACTACTAAAAATTATGGTAATTAAACTAAAGCCAAAGTTTATAGAGCCGTGAATAGCTCAACAAGTTAACAGTCCTCTTGAAAAGCCAAGTATCTCTCCCTTTGTTTGATCAGGTAGCCCTACTGATCTCTCTATTTCTCATTTATCTCGCATGAACCCTATTCTAGCCTCCTCCTCTCTCTTCTCTCCTTGTTTTTCCACAACTTTTGTGTTACATACAATACGTGCTTCTACATATACATTGACAGAAAGAAAAGAGGATCTTGGCTCTCTGTCATTTGTTTTAAGAATATACATTGAAAGAGAGATTTTTTTTTTGTTTTTTTGTTTTTGTTTTTTTGTTAGGGGAGTCAGAGATAGATTGTGGGACCAGCATGGAACAAGAGATGGCTGGCATAGAGGCACTAAATGAGGAAGAACCAGGAGTGTCAACCATCTTCAAGAAAGCAACTAGGGCTGTTTCTTTGAGGGTACTGATGAATGAGAATTTAATTAAGAATTCTCTCTTTCCATTAATTTTATTGTCTTTTTCTTTTGATATAAATGGCTTGATTATTAAATGATGGTTTCTTTGCATGTTTTCTTCTTCTTCTTCTTCTTCTTTTTATCCATTTCTTGCGTTATTAAGGCAGTCTTGGTTTTGATTAAACGTACAGTTTGAGGATGTGGTCTACAAGGTCAGACTTACGAAAGCAGGTTTTTGTGGAAAGATTGTCAAAGCAGAAGAAAAGGTTATCTTAAAGGGAATCACGGGCAAGGTTCTACCTGGTGAAATGCTAGCCATGTTCGGTCCATCAGGCAGTGGGAAAACAACTCTCTTAACCGCATTAGGAGGCAAACTTGGAGGACTACTTGATGGGAACATAAGCTATAATGGCAAGAACTTCTCCAACTCAATGAAAAGGAACATGGGATTTGTTACTCAAGATGATGTTCTTTACCCTCATTTAACAGTGACAGAAACTTTGGTTTTCACTGCCCTTCTTAGGTTAGAAAATACTTTTAGTAAAGAAGAAAAGATCATGCATGCAGAATCTGTGATTACTCAACTAGGTTTAACCAAGTGCAAGAATAGCATCATTGGGGGCCCATTTATGAGAGGAGTTTCTGGGGGTGAGAGAAAGAGGGTTAGTATAGGACAAGAGATGCTCATAAACCCTAGCCTTCTTTTCTTGGATGAGCCAACATCAGGTCTTGATTCTACAACAGCTCAAAGAATTGTGTCCAATTTGTGGGAGCTGGCAAAAGGAGGAAGAACAATTGTAATGACCATCCATCAACCTTCAAGTAGGTTATTTTACATGTTTGACAAGGTTTTGCTGTTATCAGAAGGCAGCCCGCTGTACTTTGGGGAGGGGTCACAAGTTATGGATTACTTTTCCAGCAATGGATATGCTCCAGCAGTTCCCATGAATCCTGCTGATTTCCTTTTGGACCTTGCAAATGGTATGTGAAATTATACTAATCTCTATCTTAATCTACTTAAAAGACAGTGCTTGTGGTATATCATACATGTACTTTATAGAGGAATTTTACTAATATCGTTAGCTAGTAGTGATTTTTTTTGTTTCTATGTTTCTTGAAAATGTTTTGCGTGCTTTGTTAGTGGTTGTTAATTATAGTGCTTTGCGTCTAAAATACTTAAATAGCTGATTGTGTGTAGCTTTAAGCTTTAGCTGATTTAATTTCTGGTACGTATTCAGTTTCCAGATAAACAATTACTTGGTTTAGCTGATAAAGTTTCTAATTAGCAATGTGATTATTGATTAAACCACTTTCATGAACGCATTTTAGCTAGCATTCCAAAAATAGATATACGGCACCCACTTTGTTTCATTTTAAAATCAGACTGTCGATATCCTTAAAGGACAGGAAACAATGTCTGCCTTGCGTGTTGAATGAACTGAATCCATTTTTGTTTTCTTTCCATTAATGGATAAGATGGCTTTTGACACTTGGCAGCATGTTTGATCAGAAAACGTTCCCATGCAGTGTTGAGATTTGGAGAAGTTTCAGGTGGAAAATTAAAGCCATGTCGAAACTCGTTAAAAATATTGGAAATTGTAGAACATACCTAGGAAATGTTTTCCAAATTCATGCAATTCAAGTGGAGTTAATGTTCTCTCTATTTTTGTAATTAGTTAGTTGGTATCTGATTAAGTGTTTATGCTGGACTTGGAATTAACTCACTTTCTACAAGTTTCCTATGCGGTTTCCAATTTCCTGCGTTCACAGATTTCTATACAGTAGACCATCTAGGTTGCTTTGTTGTATATTTTGGCTTGAATCCCTCGTGTCATTCATGCACATCTCCAATTTCTCCAAGGGCTGCCCTAGAAAACATTAAGTGAGTCCACACTATATAGTTTAATTAAGGACCTAATATATATAATAATTAAACAATATTATATAGTTTCATTATTGTACAAGAGTTTTGGGAGGGCTAAAATGAAGAGATGCTTGGGTTGACAAATAGAGATTTGAAACAGAGGGCCGGACAAGGTTTATATAGTTTCACGTACTAAACTCAAGGAATAGGTTTTAAATAGAGATTTGAAACTTGGGCATTAGTTAATTATTAAAAATGATCAATGAGGACATTGTATTCTTATGCTGTTGTAGGTGTATCATCAAATAGTGAGGTTCCTGGATCAGTCAAGCAGAATCTAGTGTCAGCCTACAAGAGAAATCTTGCAAACAAGTTGAAGTCAGAGGTTCAAGACAATATTGATGATCAGCCTCAAGATGGATTAACTGATCAGAAAGTTGCACGGTGGGCAACAACTTGGTGGCAACAGTTCTCTGTATTGTTGAGAAGAGGAGTGAAAGAAAGGAAGCATGACTCCTTCTCTGGCCTCAAGATTGCTCAGGTCTTGGTGGTTGCTTTCCTTTCAGGGCTTCTGTGGTGGCAATCAGATGTATCCCATCTGCAAGATCAGGTAACATTTTGCGACAATCTAACATTTCCTGAGAGCAGGTTCGTCAACAGGGAGTTACTTTTGACCTATTTCGGTATAATAACGATATGTATCCGAAAATACAAATGCAGATGGGGCTCCTCTTCTTTTACTCAGGATTCTGGGGCTTCTTCCCTTTATTCCAAGCTATTTTCACCTTCCCCCAAGAACGTAGTATGCTCGAAAAGGAACGATCTTCCGGCATGTATCGACTGTCATCATACTTCATGTCAAGGATTGTCAGTGACCTCCCAATGGAGCTAGTCCTTCCTACCATTTTTGTAAGTATAACCTACTGGATGGCAGGGCTTAAAGGCACACCAGGAAACTTCTTGCATACCTTGTTCGTTCTCTTGTATTCTGTGTTAGTATCAGGAGGTCTAGGACTAGCACTTGGTGCTCTGGTGTTGAACCAAAAATCTGCTACCATAATGGGATCGGTGATCATGCTGTCGTTCCTGCTCGCTGGCGGATACTATGTTACACACGTCCCTGCCTTCATTAGCTGGGTGAAGTACATCTCCATTAGCCAATACACATACAAGCTGTTGCTGGGGTCTCAATTCAAGCCCACAGACACTTATCCATGTGGTGGTGCTGGCGGAGTTTGTTTCGTTGGAGATTACCCTGCTATCAAACAAGTGGGGCTTGATGGCCAAGTTCTTGGTGCGGTTGCATTAGGGATTATGCTTGTGGTTTATCGCCTGATCGCTTTCTTTGCTCTCATGAGGATTGGAGTAACTAAAAAGTAGAGTGGAATTAATTTTTTCTTTTTGGTAAAGTTTTGTGCCAGGACACTCTTATTCCAATAAGTTGTTCTAATTTTCGAAGATTAAAATTGTTTTTAATGATGATTGTAGCAGAGTAAACATTCTCCGGACGTGTGGTGGCTGTAAAATTCTCAGAAAATATGCCTCTTATGTGGAGGGCATGTTGAGGCAGCCGAGGGCTACAACTCGAGGTTCCTCATTCATGCCCCAAATTTGTGGAAATCCAACAGGAATAATTATTCTAAAAAAACAAGCTCAATGTATTGGGCTTTCAGAATAATATATGCCCCAAAGTGTTATATTTATTACTTAGGTAACGATTTCTTGAAGGCCCATCTGCCCAGTAGTAAATCATCAACTTTGAGATGATGGATGGGCTTTGTTTTGAGTTTCGTAATGGATTCTCGTTTGAGTAATCAAATCTTGACAAGAGAAGAGAGAGAGAGGAGTAGACCGGCAAGAGAGAACACAGTACATTGCCTCTACTTACCATTTTTTTTTTTAAACATATTCAGAGAATAATTAATAGAATAACATAGATTGATTACTGTTCCTGTCAAAATATATGTTAATAAATTTTTTTATTTTTAAAAATTATTTTTGACATTAATATATTAAAATAATTTGAAAACACTAAAAACATATTAATTTAAAGTTAATAAAAAAATAAAAAAATTTTAAATTTTTTTAAAAAATACTTTAAAATACAGAAACAAATAGTCAATGTGCACCATAAAACTTCTCAACCACTTGTAGAGTTACATAGCGTTTGGGGCAGGGGAAAAGGCAAGTAAAGAAAAAGGGAGGAAGCAAAACAGAATTTTCTCTTATTTGAAAAGAAGAGGAAAATGAAGGAGAATTTTCTTAAAAAGTGGATGGAAAAAGTAGGAAATTATAATCCATTCGTCTTCCTAATTTTAAATAGTAATTTCAACTTTCAGAAAATTCCCCTCTAAATTTTTCCATTTAAATTATTGAAAAAATAAAAATTTTCCATTCACCATTCAAACAGAAAGAAAATGTTTTTACATTCATCTCCTTGCTCCCACTTCCCTTCCCCTCTCTTAATCTTCTCATGTACAACGTTAATTCTGACCTAGGAATGTAAGATGCACTAAAATCACTTGAAATATAATATGAATAAAAAAAAAAAAAAAGGGAAAAGGAAGCTGCCTGTCTATGGCAATGCAATGGCTTACGAACATGCAGGAGACAATGACTTCCTAATTTGCGGCTTGCCTGGTCTTGCTTTGAGGCTGTTTACCATTTGCCAAAATGGGTTGTTTCAGAAAGGTTGAAATTTAAGATTTGAGGTATTAACAACGTGGTTGGGATTTGGAATCCAACACTTAGAACATCGTATTTTTCGATTGACTGTTGTGAATCCACACTGAAGCTACCTGGAAACTTGAAGTTAACTCACAATGGGCCATTTTGACATCACGCGACGGGGGCTTCCGCCCGGCTTCCTCCGGCCACCCTAGGCCATACATGCTGGATTCAGATTTCCGAAGTTAGTTATGGCCGGGCTTGTTGGGATCGGAAAACAAAAGTTACCATCTCAGATGTGTTCTTGAAAATTGGATTCATTACATGGATGGAAGGTAAAGAGTAATCTCATCTTACAACGCCGCATGTTTTAAATTAACTCTCAAGAGGAAGGATTTAAAGCACTATTTGAAAACTAGGACCACCCTCGGATCTAGCCGAGTTGTGACCTAATCTATCTTGTTTGAGTTGAAAGAAACAAAAAAAAACACTTAACTAAATGTTTTAAAACATGAGCGGACGTGGTGATTTGAGTACAACTTGGCTATTAATTTGTTAATTTTTTTTTTAGTAAAACAATATTTAATTTTTTTTAAAAAAATTAATTAATCTGAATCGACCTGTTAATTAACTCGTAATCTAAAGTCTTGTCTGAAATCCACATCCAAATTTGATTTTAAAACTATGATTTAAATGCATGGGTCCTAACAAATATAAGGAGCTCACTATTAAAAGACTGAAGGACTATTGATGAGCAAGCCTACTCTTGCATGTAAGATTTTATAGAATTAATCTCAATATAGTCTAAAACGCATGACTTCATTGACTCTCAATTGGGTCTTAAACTTTTTGATTTTATCAATTTTTATTAAAATATAATTGATATTATACAATATCCTTCCCTTTCCTTGTTCATCTAATTTTAATTTAGTTCATAAACGAAAGTTATAGTAAATTCCTCTTGGTATTGTTTTTTTTTTTTCTTTGTATCATTAACTTGAGGGAAAAAGATTACCATGATAATTTGGAACTAAGATTATTCTTTATGACAAATTCAAGTTTATTTAATTTGACGTTCAGATTATGAAAACATTTATTGATCAGGGTCTGTTTGGAAATATGATTGCGGTTGTTTTTCAAAGTGTTTTTTACTCGAAAATGCATCAAAATAATGTTTTTTTTAAAAAATTATTTTTGATATAAGCACATCAAAATCATCTAAAAACCCTAAAAAAAATATTAATTTAAAACAAAAATAAAATTAAATAAAATTAAAATTTTTTCAAAAATATTTTTGAAATGAAAAAACAAATAGTACAAATAATTTCATATAATTTTTTAACCGTCACTGAAAATAAAATGATGAAAGTGTTCTAATATCAAAATAAAATTGATAAAATCCAAGATCTAGAACCTAACAATATGTCGAAAACTAAATTGAGATTTCCCAAAAATTTTAAACATTCCATTTCCAAAGAAACACTGCGGGTTAAAGTTTGAAATTTTCATTTTGAAGTACTGCAAGAGTATGTAGTGAACAAGGTGAAGCTCGGAATGAAACTTCTCTTTTGTTAGTACTTCAACACCCTATTGACCCTCCTTGCCATTAAAACAAAGGTACAAAATCAATTTTCTTCCCTTTGAACAATGTATTGCACTTGAAACTACGAGGAAATCAGCTTAATATAAGATTCCCTCGACGGCACTTAATTGAATTTTTAATTGATTTTCCAGCCAACAAGTCTAATCTTGTGGGTATTGAAAAGCCAAGATTCAATATTGTTGTCGCTAATATGAGGAAAAGCTCAAATCAATCAACTTATTGCTAATATTTTCTTCACTGAATGCAAATAGTTCGTATATTTATTCATAAAACTTGTTTTTGGCTATGCAAAATCACCCCCCGGCTAGCCAGCCAGCCCTCGTTAATTCCCAATTTGCAGAAGGACTGTAAGTTCATGGAAGCATCGACCTAGCCAACAAGTCTAATCTCGTGGGTATTGAAAAGCCAAGATTCAATATTGTTGTCGCTAATATGAGGAAAAGCTCAAATCAATCAACTTATTGCTAATATTTTCTTCACTGAATGCAAATAGTTCGTATATTTATTCATAAAACTTGTTTTTGGCTATGCAAAATCACCCCTGGCTAGCCAGCCAGCCCTCGCGCGTTAATTCCCAATATGCAGAAGGACTGTAAGTTCATGGAAGCATCGATATTCATGGATGACTTTAGTTAGCATCATCAGACTAAATCAACGCGTAGAGCCTCAAAAACTGTCAGGAAACTTACATGCCACCAAAAAAGTTAGGTGCCGAATCTCCATTGTCCCTGACAGCTGCAAGTCTTCGTCGAAGCAGAACCATCCATGTGTGTACTGATCACAATGCCAAACTTGCCTACTCATCAAACTCACTAATATTTATCTTCACGTGTCCCATTAAAATATCCGTTCAAGCTACTATATCTGTCTTTTATTTTTTTATTTTTTTTTTGATTGACAATAAATTAAACACCATCAAAGGTGGATTTAATATTGTATTAGTTTGTCAAAGTTTAATTTTAACAAAAAAAATGGAAGATAAAATACCAAAGTATCTCTAAATTTATGTTACCATTGCTCCTTGACCCACCAAACAATTCTAAAATTCTCATCTTTTGACATCCATTTCTCATCCTATATATTCTAAAATATAAATTATATTTTAAAAACTTATCTAATAATTTAAAATTAAAATAATTTTTTAATATGGTATCGAGTTTTAATAACCAAATAATATAAATTATATTTTAATTTTTAATATATCAACTTATATTTGAATTGATTTGGGATAATTCTTTCAAATTCCACGCCCACATAATTCTAAAAACACCTTAATCATGAAAACAATCCAGCTCCTTTAATTTTTATGTTTTTTTCTCCAACTTTGACCTTCCATTCATCAATCATGATCACCAATTTATATATCTTTCCGTTAAAATGACACGTGAGAATCACCAAAAAAAAAAAAGAAGGTATCTTGCACGCCAGACCATGGAGGATTTTGTGTAGAAGAAACCCTAATCTTACGCATCCCCTCTCAAATAAAAAAAAAACAAAGTAAAAGCACTCAACGTTAACGTGTCCAAATATAAGAGCATCCATTTGTACCCTCTTTTTTCTTCTGTTTTTTTTTTTTTTTCCCCTCTCTTCCACAGTCTCCTTTCGTTAACATAAAACAAGAAAAGAAAAAGAAAAAAGAAAAAAGAAAAAAACAATCACATGCCTAACTTCACTCCACAAGACATCCACGTGTCGTCACTTGATAAATGGTTGGACACATTAACTCTTTTTGTCGGGACATGCAAAAAATGCGTAATGTGATATTTATGCTGACACGTGGCTACTTTAGAGATGACTGCCTTTTCTGTGACGGTTCATGCACCAGAGTTGGGGTTTGGATTTTTAAATTATTTTTTTATTAAAAAACTGATTTTTTGAAAGTATTTTATATGATTTTACTGTATTTATATTAAAAATAAAAATAAATTTAAAAAATATCATTTTTTCTTAATTTAAATTGTATTTGTATTAAAACTAAAAAGAAATTTAAAAAATATCATTGTATTTTTAATTTAAAAATACTTTTAAAAATATTATGTCCAGCTGCCGCAAAATCAAACACGACCGGACATTAGTAAGCACTTCCACATGGATAAGGTCGGCTATTTGATGGAGAACGTGTCATGCTTTTAACGGTGATAAGAATAAAGTAGACCCCATCAACCCAGACAAGGACGGCCGTACTTATCCCTATATAAATTACTCCAAGATCAACTAGTCATGAAAAAAAGAGAGGAGAAAAACCCAGAAAATAATAATAAAATCGAAGCTCCAATTCTTCTCTCCAGCCAAACGAACAGTCGTGTGCAAAAATGGGACTGCAAGAAACAGACCCTCTTGCCCAATTAAGCTTGCCACCGGGATTTCGGTTTCACCCGACTGATGAAGAGCTTTTGGTGCAATACTTGTGTAAGAAGGTTGCTGGTCACCATTTCTCCTTGCAAATAATTGGCGAAATTGATTTGTACAAGTTTGATCCGTGGTTCTTACCAGGTAATTATTAGTAATCTTGCTCTATTATATTCTCTTAGTTATAATCATACTTAAAACTCAATTGCTTGTATGTATAGTATCAATAAATTTAGTGGGTTAATGGGTTTTGTTGTTGTTTTTGTTAATAGGTAAGGCAATATTTGGTGAAAAAGAATGGTATTTTTTCAGTCCGAGAGACCGCAAGTACCCCAATGGATCCCGACCCAACAGGGTTGCCGGGTCTGGGTATTGGAAGGCCACCGGTACTGACAAAGTAATCACGACAGAGGGACGTAAAGTTGGCATCAAGAAAGCTTTGGTCTTTTACGTTGGCAAAGCCCCAAAAGGCAGCAAAACTAATTGGATCATGCATGAATATCGCCTTCTTGAATCCTCTCGCAAAAGTGGAAGTACAAAGGTACCAACAACAAAATTCCATCCACAGATTTTAATTTGTTTTGATACAATCCTTACGATTGATATTTATTTATTTATTTATTTTGGTTGCTTGATATTTATTCGTTAACAACTGCGTGCTATATAAATGTTTTTTTCCCCCCAGTGTGTGTTCTCTTAATTATTTGTTTCTTTGTTGTTACAGTTGGATGAATGGGTATTGTGTCGGATTTACAAGAAGAATTCAAGTGCTGCACAGAAATCCATGTCAAGCGTTTCAAGCAAAGAATACAGTACTAATGGTTCATGTTCATCATCCTCTTCTCATTTGGAAGATGTCCTTGACTCATTGACAGAGATTGATGACCGGCTCTTTGCTTTGCCTCGAACCAACTCACTCAAACCAATGCAACACGAAGAGAAAATCAACTTAGCAAATCTGGGTTCAGGGAGCTTTGACTGGGCGACACTTGCTGGGTTCAACTCGTTGCCTGAACTCCTACAAACTCAGCCTGGTGCGAATTACTCGAATACCAATGTCAATGGTGTGCATGTCCCTTCAATGCCCCCACTCTGCCACGCGGATTCATCAACAGGGAGGATGGGGACCTCGGTTGAAGAGGAGGTCCAAAGTGGGGTTAGAACTCAGCTGCGAGATGGCAACTCGGGGGCTTTTCAACAAAACTCGGGCGTGATGACACCGAACTTCTCTTCTACCTTACTCGACCCATATGAGCTAAGGTATTCGACCCAACCGGGAAGTGGGTATGGGTTTAGGCAGTGAGAAATGTTAGGCAGAATTAGGAGTGCATTTCTGTAAATATTGGATTCTTTGGGGGTACTCTTGGGATTCAGATTCCAAAAGAGAGAAGATGGACGCCGCTTTATTAACGAGGCAAGCGAAAATAGCCTTGCTTTTTGGGTTGCTGGTTGGAGGATTAGATTCCATGTACACAAGCATTTGCTTATCAGTATAATTTAGCTTGAACAACATTGCTGTATAAGGAAAAACCATAACTGTTATGGAAATTATAGGTCTCTGAATTTTCGTATTGCGATAATGTTTTAGTTTTGCTGTGTGAAACAGCTTATAATCATATGGTACTGTATGGGACGGTGATCGGATATGTAACCTAATTTTGCTGTGATGCGATATATTGGCTTAGCTCGGCTCTCCATGTGAGCATGCTAATGGGATATCGATGGTCTTTTTCTCTTAGCAGTTTCATATTCTTTGGGCTGGAAAGCAAGCAAACCATGAGCACATCGGTGCAACGCCGGGAAATCACTCTTTTACACCATCAGCTAGCTTGAATGGTGATTGGTTTCAAGTACAAATACACACCTTGGTGCTTTGCTGTGAAAAATCACTCTTTATTTTGCTGTGAAAATTATAATTTTTTAATTATATTATATTAAAAAATTATATTTGAAAACCACGGCGGTTTGTCTGGTATCCTTCATTATACCGGTTAAATAATTTAAATTAAACAAAGAAAAAAATATTAAAAAATAATAAGATTAGAATTTTATTGATATTGTATGACTATTTTATCTCGAAAAAATTATCTTGACGTAGAGACCATTTAAAAAAAAAAAAAGTTGAAATCTAATAGATACCGACAGTACTGATGAGAAAGCTACCTAATTTTTCTTTATTAAAAAATTAATGATTTTCATTTTATTTAGTATTTTTATTTAAGATTTTGTATTAAGTCATAATAATGTCGCGTCACTCATGATTTGAAGTAGTGATTCTGATATAACATCACGATGACTCTGTTGCCTTGAAGAGTTTTCCAATTCAAGAGTGACGTGGCCTTTGAAATTTTTCTATACACTGGACGAATTGGAGATAAAACTTCTTCATTCTAATCAAAACATCATATCTAAAATTCAATCAAGCTGTGATCGAGGATAACTGTCAACAAGCTGACTCAGCAAATATAAAACACTATTACAGCGTTAATAGATATTTATCCCAAGGATCAAGAAAAATAATTAAGCGGCAACAGTGTCGAGCTTGCAGATCATTCATGATGGGAAGCTACGGCAATTATCTTGAACTAGCTGATCTCACTTGTCACATGGCACCTAGTGTGAAAGAGAACTTGGTCATGCTTCTAAAAACATAGAGGAAGGTAAGGGTTGACCATTGGATGATATACTAGATACGTCTGCGAGTGTTTAGCATGTACTAGCAGTTTTTTTTTATTAGAAATTTAAAAATTTAAAGTAAAAATATTAAAACACCCTCGTGATTCTAGTAATTACCCAAAAATATGTGAAAGTACAAAAATACCCTCGAACGCAAATCTTATTTTGTCTTTTCTAAAGTCAAATTAATATGTATTTTAACTATATATGAAGAATGAAAAAAAAAAAAAACTCTTGTCCAACAGCCTAATACTTTTTTGATCCTAGGGTAAAGATGATGTTTAAAAGTTAATGAAAAGTAAAAAAAGCACTGGGTTAACGACTCTAAATTTTGTTGATTCTAGAAGTAAAAACGTATTTTTACTATATATACAAGACTTAGATATCCTCAAACAATCTTTTAATGATCAAATGACAAGTTAAAAAGACCAAAGCACCCTCACAACCAAGACAATCATTTTTTCACTCAAGTGCAAAATAGTAATTTCACTATAGCAATCCATAATAATACATGTTTACTACTATAGTGAAATGACCACACCCTATATATTTTTTTAATTTTTCATTATATTTTATATCTGATTCTTTTAATTATTTTTAATTTATCAAATATAGAATCATTCTAAAGTCTATGGTTATGGTAGATATTGTTATCCAAATTGATGAAAGTATTAAAAACTCAAACATAATCTAATTTATTAGCAAAAATAATCATAAAAATATTACATATAATATGAAATCTTTTTTTATTTAACTTGTGTTTGTAAAAACAATATATGGATTTTGAGTTTCATAAATTAGGATATTTTTATTAGTTTATATGAAAATTTATATTTGAATAATAGATTAAAAAAAAAGACTTCAAATATAACAATATATTATGAGTAGCTAGGTTACAGAGACGGCTTAGAAACCTAATATAAATATAAGGACACGTTAAATCTATAAAAAATATATATGAGTTTCCATTTATATATATATATATATATATATATATATATATATATATATTTATAAATAGTGGAGCATAAAGGAGGTGAAAGTCATAAAATAAATTAAAAGATCGATTTGAAGGCCGATCCCTCCACGTTCCATTGATCCCTGTATTAATTTGTCCAAAAAAACAAATTTTTATTGAGGTTTTTATATATGTTTGACTTCTCACATCTCAACATGCCATCTTCATTCTTTCATCAATATATGTTTTACTAGCGAATGCATTTCAGGAGGGAGATTTTTATGCAACAAAATGTCAATATCGATCATGCAAAACGGATAATTCCTTTATTATTAAGAAGACCAATAAGTTCTTAGCTTGCAATTGTTCCTAAATTCCCCTCGTAATCCTTTGTTGAACTTCAATTTAAGATTTCTAATTAGAAATCCCAATTGTTAGATGGAGCATCCTATCAAGAACTATTACTATCATTGAAATGAACTAAGTTATGTTTGAATTTTGCCTTGAAATGTATATTTATCAATTTTGCGAAATTGAATATATTTCTCAAACCATACATCGGGTTGAGCTAAATTTTTATAGAAAGATACTAGATATATTGAATTATATTGTGATAAAATTTCATAGCAATCAAGATTCAGTAACATAATATTTAAATTGGTCAAAGTTTTTAATTGTTACTGTTTTGGCATATCCGTCGATAAAGTATTTTTTTTAGCTATTTTCAGCTCAATTAGTCCAGACCTATAATGAGTTAATTTTGGACAACAAATAGAAATTAAATGAGGCTTATTTAGACTTTAGACTTGTGCATCAACTTGAGTTATAAGGGTTACTAATATAGCTTGGATTCATTAAAGAAATTGAAGTTCATTCTTTGCAAGGATTCCAAGTCCCATATGGACTTGATGTGGGATTCATTAAACAATTGAAGTCTATTTTTTTAAAAGGTTTCCAAGTTCCACATGGACTTGATGTGGGCATTAAAGGGGATCTTTCTCTTAGGTTTCTTTTTTTTCTTTACAAATATTCTTAGCACATCAAAGAGACTAAGATAAGGCAATATAAGGAATTGTTGCAATCAAAACAAAGTTTCCTAGTTGAATTTCTACACTAAAGGTTTCGATCAAAACACCATTAAGAAGAGCTTGGAGATTTTGGCTACATGAAAGAATTCTAGCATGAAGACTTTGTTTTTATTATCCTATTTTATTTATTTGATGTTGAAAAATTATTTTTAATTTAGATTTGTTCTGACCCATTAAACATCGTTTAGGGATTTATTTTATTATTGGACTTAAGTTAGTTGATTACTAGTTTGGGCTTATTGGCTTATAACTTAAAAGGAGTCTACTAAGGTTATTCAAAGGAGTCTATATAATTTTTTTAGAGCTACAAATTTTACCAACTTGGTTGTATTTCAACTTTATTAGGGGTTGATTGATCACGTGAACAAGAGATTCGTATTAGTTGGTATTAAAGCTAAGTTCCAAAATCAGGTTATATCCCTTTATTTTCCTTTTTTTGTTTTGTTTTTTCCTAGAATTTGAGTTTTTGTTTTCGTTGTTGATTTTCTTCACGTGAAGCACTAGGGTTAAGTTAATTAGGGTTTTTTTTATTAAAAAAAATACAAATATGGGTGATATTGATTTTGATAATATGTTCATGGGTCATGGGGAAAGGTTTGGACAACAACATAATAATTGGTATGGAAGGGATAAATATGATGAAAATTTCAGTTAGAAGGGTAAATACAAGTATTGTGATTATAATGCTGAGTTTGGTGGAGATTTAGGTATAATTAGGCTGAAAATACTGGCTTTCTAGGGCAAGAATGATCTAGAAGTTCATTTAGAATAAGAGAAGAAGTTGAAATGGATTTTTTGATGTCACAACTATTTGAAACTTAAAAAAATCAAGCTTGTTGTGATTGTTTTTACTGACTATGTCATCATGTAGTGGGCTCAGTTAGTGACAAACAATATAGGGACTTATAAAAGAGAATTTGATAGTTGAGATGAAATGAAATCCATTATGAGGAGAAGATTTATGTCTAGCTACTGCTACAGAGAGTTGTATCAAAGGTTGCAGAGTTTCAATCAAAGTATAAAGAGTGTTGATAAGTACTTAAAGAAATGAAATTTGTTATGATTCAAGCTAATATTGATGAAGATAAAGAGGTTACTATGGCTATATTTATGAATGGTCTTAATTGTAATATAACTCATATTATAGAATTGCTTCACTATGTGAAGTTGAAGGAGATGGTGTATATGATTGTAAAGGTGGAGAGACAACTTAAATAAAAGGGTACTATTTGGAAAAGCCAACTATTAGGCCCTTTGAAGCCTTATCGGAAGTATAACATTAGGTATGTTCCATCATAGTCAAATGAAGATGGTAAGGCCAAATAATATAGAGCGAAAAAAAAAGACTTTTTTCCTGCTAGTAAATGTAATAATGATACTCTTATTTATCGTAACTATGACATTAAATGCTTTTGTTATTTGGGATTTGATCATGTTGCTTCATAGTATAAAAAAAAAAAGTCATGGTTATGAAAGCTAATAATGTAGTTGAAACCAATGAGGATAAAGAGGAGAATATACTACCATTAAAGGATGCTGATGATGTTTGTGTTAAGTATTCAGTTGAGGGAAACACACTTATGGTGAGGAGAACATTGAATATGCATGTCAAGGTGGATGATTTGGAAAATCAAAGTGAGAACATATTCCACATGAGATGTTATGTTCATGATAAGGTATTTAACTTAATTATAGACGGTGGTAGTTGCACTAATGTAACTAACACTGAATTGTATAAAAATTAAACTTGCACACTACCAAACATCTTATACCTTATAAATTATAGTGATTGAATGATAGTGGTGAGGTTAAGGTGAATAAAGAGGTTTTAATTTCTTTTTTTTATTGATAAATATTGTGATAAGGTTTTATGTGCCATTATGCCAATGCAAGCTAGTCATTTGTTGCTTGGTAGACCATGGCAATATGATAAGAAAGTTATGAATGATGAGTTGATAAATATGTATTCCTTTGAGATGGATGGAAGGCATATAACTCTTGTACCTTTGATACTTAAGCAAATATATAATGATTAATTGAAATTAAAGATGACTGAAAAAGAGAATTTGTATATCAGAGAGACCTTTTTTGCTAACAAAGTTCTTCCAGACTTTGGTAATGATGTTATATTTTAGCTTAATACTAATTTTTTTGTTTTAGGGGATGATCTTTATGTTATAGATTTGAGGGCAAATCCTTTCAAAGAGGGAGGAGATGATATGAACCAAGTAAGGTCTGAATTTTATCTTAAAATGCTTACTGGCTAGTTTTGTGAGATCAAGCATATCTCACAAATTATGCATCGAATCGAGTTGAAGTTTACATAGAGATACTAGAAATATGGAACTATCTTGCGGTACAATACCAGGTCAATCGGAGTTCAGAAACATATTATTTAAATTTGTCAAAATTATTGTTACTAATTTGACATATTCATCGACAAAGTGTTTTTTCTTGGCTATTCTCTGTCCAATTAGTCCAGACCTATAATGGGTTAATTTTGGACAACAAAGAGAGATTAAATAAGGCTTTTTTAAGCTTTAAAATTATGCATGAGCTTGAGCTACAAGAGTTATTAATATGACTTAGATTTATTAAAGAGTTGGAGTCAATACTTTGCAAGGATTCTAAATCCTATATGGACATCAATTGGGATGTTTCTCTTCGGTTTCTATGTTTCTCTTCGGTTTTTTTTTTATTATTTTTGAAGTATTCCTAACACATAATTCTCTTCGGTTTCTTTTTATTATTTTTCAAGTATTCCTAGCACATAAAAGAGACTAAGAGAAGGTAATATAAAAAAGGAAATTCTAGCAATCAAAACAAAGTTTGCTAGTTGAATTTCTACACTAAGAGTTAGGTCAAAACACCATTCAGGAGAGCTTGAAGATTTCAACTACTTGGAAGAATTCTAGCATGAAGACTTTGTTTTTATTATCCTATTTTATTGATTTGATGTTGGAAAATTATTTTTAATTTGCTTCTGTTCAAGCCCATTAAATATTGTTTAGGGGTTTATTTTATTATTTGACTTATATTAGTTGATTCCTAGTTTTGGCTCATTAGCTTGCAACCTAAAAGTAGTCCGTTAGGTTTATTTAGAGGAGTTTATATAATGTTTTTCGAGCAGTAAATTTTGGCAACTTGGTGATAATAAACATGAGTTTTTTTTTTCTTTTGATTATTTGTGGTAAAACATTATTTCTTTGCATGAACAAAGATCATACATCCGACTTATCGATGATTAACTGATTTCATGGCATCATTCACATAATTTTACTTTGGTTTAACGAAGTTTTTTTTTTAGATACATGGTTATCTCTAGGTCCAAGTTTATTTCAATACCTTGGTTTTTAGGTAAATAGTTACCTCTAGGTTATGGTTCTATTGAACATGATTTTTAGCTTTTCGAGTTGTATTTCAACTTCAATGTGGGTTATTTGACCATATGATTAAGAGGTTTGTACATTTGGAGTTCTTAGGCACATGATTATCTCTGGATTCAAGTTTATTCCAATACCTTTAGTTCTTAAATACAATATTATCTTTGCGTTGGAGTTCTATTAAATATGGTTTTTATCTTGTCAGATTGTATTTTAACTTCGTTCGGAATTGCTTAACCATATATAATCAAAAAGGTCTCCAACAATCATTCTTTTCCTTTCTTTATTGAATATAATTAGCTTCCTTCAATCATACTATTTCCTTTTTTCTTAAAGGCCGTCATGAATGAAACCATTTGTTCAAAAAAGAAAAAAGAAAAAGTTCCACGCCATGATATTAAAAGAGACAAGGGTTTGGGATTCAATGGTCGAAGTCAATGGCCTAAAAGCAGAGTTATATATGACTGGCAAAAGAGTGAAACAATATGAGATAGGTACTAGGTTTTTAGCTTGAAACAGAAGACGTATTGCATCATTCTTCAAGCACCTTTCCTAGAATTTATCTGGTCCTTGCTAGTAAGATATGCATTGACCGTTGATTTCTCTTCATTTGAAATTCATTACTTGCACGTGTAGTCAACCTGCCTCCATGATATTATTCCATCATTGAAGAACAAGTTCCAATAGAAATAGAATTGTTCATGGAACAATGGAATCCAAAATGGATGCACAGTAGAAAATGATGTTCTTTTAGTTTCTTGGCTTTCGTTATTTGGCAGGTTTTTGAATTTTTTTATTTAGTTCTTTTATAATTAGAATAGATATTTATACAAAGGATAACGATTTAAATTATGAGAAGAAAAAAAGACATTTTGTTTATCAAAAACCTGTCTTTTAATTAGAAGGGTTTTTTTTTAAATAAAAACTTATAATTAATTAAAAAAGTTAAAATAATGCCTTGATATTTTGTATGTGACTAAAGAAAAAGAATTAATTAATGTGACAGAATAATAAAAACGTCCTATAAATAATAACAAAAATGAAATTTTATTTTCATTGAATATTGATGTGTAAACAATTTTTTTTTTTTTTGCATATTAGGTATATAATAATTTGTTTTTGTCCATATTACAATAAATCTATTATATTATATTAAAAACAATAAAAATAAATAAATAATAATTTAAATACCATAGTTTAAAGGATGTACAACACATCATTTATCTTTTTTTTAAATAAATATATGATATGCCGTCTGCTGCGACAGACGATGCATCATAATGGTAAAGTTAATGATTACCATCGAGTTTTTTGACCTCTCAGTTTTATTTTCAATTATTTTTTTACCTAAAAACACCTTAAGAATATTAATAAATTTATTTTCAACCTCAAAACACCCTTAAATCAATTAAAAAAACCCAAAATTAAATCAAATGAAAAATTTTCTAAGCCATGAACTAATTTTTCGATAAGATGAAAGTTCACTACCACTTAATGATGTTCTTTTTATTAAAAGGAACTCATTGCCACTAAATCAGTCTTTTTTTATCCCCGAAGCATGGCCAATTATATTTTTTCTCTTCTCCTTATTTTCCAGTAGTTTTCTCACTTATCTCTCAAAATTCAAGGATCGAAAAGCAAAAAATAATGCTCAAGGCATAAAAGTAAAAGTCTAATTTAAAGGGAGACTTTGGTGGTGGAAAAAAAACCCTTTTCCTCTTTTTATAATTTGACATTATAAAATATAAAAATAAATTTCAGCAACCAAAATAAAAAATAGCAATATTCATTGAATAGTGTTTTCTGCTGTAATTTAAGAGTTACTCAACAGTAGCTAATAGCGAAAGCGTGTTCTCCGTATAATAATGTGCATAAAATATTTGATCATATGAATGATTATTCATAAAACAGAGAAATATCTTTCTTTTTTATGAATTGAGCTGTTTCAATAATTTTTAACTAAAACTTTTTATCAATAACTATATATTTTAGGCTTAAACAATTTTTTAATAAGATAATTAGTGTATAATCTTTCCAACTCTATCTCTTTAGGTTGATTAAAGTTACAAGTTTCTCTTATCACCCGATTTTAATCACATTTCTAACATTAAGGAGATTCTAAAGGTCCTTGGAAGGTTACTATTAACCTCACAAGATTAATCCTGCAGCTGTAATCCCATTGAATATTGTCCATTAAGGGGTGAGGTCTCTATTTTTAGCTGTGATAGTGTTGGTGTAATAAAACCTCTTTCCCTTTTAGTTATTAACACTATTCATTGGAGTGATGTTGTGATAAAATTATCATTGGGCCAAAATTCCTATTAAATTATAGGTACTATCGAAACAAATTAAAATAAATAAATAAATCATAAATTTGCTTTTTGCCACAAATTGAAATTACAAAAGATTGATTTTAAGTTTTGTTAAGTCATTCTTAAACTTTGTTTTTTGTATTTGAATTTATTTTTGTTTTTGTTTTCTTAATTGTCTTGTTTCTTGAAATTATTGGTTGGGTATTATGAACTGATTTTTTTTGTTGTTTTTGTTTAGTTGCTTAAAGAACTAAAGAGGTAAGAAATAGAGGTAAAAAGAAAAACAAAATATGAGATTACTATAGTGAAAAGCCAAATTTTGAGTGAAATATGAGTGCGATGACATATCTTTGAGTGTAAACACGTAAGAAAGTGTGTGCGGATTTTTTTATTCACTAACAAAAAATTCAAATTTAATGATATCTTTCAAAGATGTTTCATCACCTAAGATGAAGAAAAAGAACATTTTTTTTTGTTTTACAAGCCATGTAACAATAATTTAAGTGGATGAATACGATGTTTAGTGATATGATGTTTAGTGATATGAAGGACTGGATGGATAGACAAGAGACTATGATTGTTATTTTTAAGATGGGTATCCTAAAGGGTTTATAATACTATAAGGTTGGAAAGACATGCTACTACATCTGTAGATAAGTTGTTCATTAGAATAAGGATAAAGACGCTGATAATCCTTATCATGCTTCATTCGGCCTAAGAGGTAAATTTTTGCAGCAAGAAAATCTCAGTGCTAGGAGATTTCACAACATGGAAATTTTAGCCATAAAGGAGTTATAAGAGATATTGGATTCCATGATGGGTTAGATAGGAATCTTAGGAGTATTAAGATAAGAATGTTTACTTTTAAGGGAGGATGATCCATTAGCTTACTTAGAATGAGAGAAAATAGTGGAGTTGATTTTCAATTGTCACAACTATTCAAAGAAGAAAAAAGGTAAAATTAGATGTTGATACATGGGATGAGATGAAAACAATCATGAGAAAAAAAAAATTATTCCTAGTTATTATCATGGGGAGTTGTATAAGAAATTTCAAAGCTTAACTCAAGCTTCTAAAAGTATAGAAGACTATCATAAAAAGATAAAGGTAATTATGATTCATGTAAATATAGCAGAGAATATAGAAGCTACCATGGTTGATTCTTGAATGGTATGCGCTATGAGATAATAAATATTGTGAAGTTACAACATTATGCAAAGTTAGAAGACATGGTGCATATGATTATAAAGGTGAATCGATTACTAAAGAGAAATGGTAGTTCACAATAAGCATAGTTTTGAAACCCGACCCGGTCATTGACCCGGTCTAGTGATCGGGTCACGGGTCAGATGGGTTGACCCGGGTCAACCAAAAAAACCCAAAAAAATATTTTTAATTCATTCTTATATAATTATAATATTTTTTCTATATTTTTTTAATTCATTCTTATTATCAATACATTATTTTTTTTTTAACAAGAAAAACAACCACTCCAAATTCCCTAACCTACCGTTTTGCACATTTTTTCTTTCTTTTTGTTTTTTTTAGACATAAACTATCTCGAAACTATTTAGAAGCACTTCTCCTTCCTTTCATGTGTTTTGATGACCATAGGTTTACTTCAGAACACATAAAAGTTATCACCGCAAATTCAAACCCTTTTAACAATAAATACCATCAGCCACCACCAAAGATACTAAACCATCAAAGTTTTTCTTTTGTTACGAGGAAGAGAAAGAGAAGTAGTGGTGATCATAACAAAACCAAGTGCACTTCTTCTTCGGGTAATGTATCCGCTCTCTTGTTTCTTTAAATGATTTTGGGGTTGTTGAGAAAATGGTGGGAGATGAAGGGAGTTTTGAATCTTGATGATTGAATCAAGAATTGCTAATCAATGCCCAATCAAGAACCGCGAGTTCAAAAAAAGCAAAGAACAAAGAAAAGAGAGAGTGAAAGAAGGAGATTCGTGAAGAGAAACGAAAGTCTAACCTTATTGAAGGGATCAAGAGTCTTCTGCTCCTCTGCAATTCGGGATTGAAATTGTTTTTCTTTATTAAGTTTTCTCTGTTTGCAATTGCAGGCTTGCATCTCCAGTGCATCGTTCATCTTTGTCGTTTAACCGCTACGTATATATAAAAAAATAGGTCGGGTCTCAGCAGGGTTTACCCAAGTTGGCTGGGTCCCGGGTCGACTCGCCAAGTCGACCGGGTTTCGCCGGGCCAACTCCCAGACGGGTTTTTGCTTAGACCTGGACCGGTCCCATGCCCGGGCCCGGCCGAGTCCCGGGACGACCCGCCGGGCCAGTCCTGGTTTCCAAACTATGACAATAAGTTTAAAATTCAAGTTCTTTTTTTTACATTGAGCCCAAATTAGAGGAATGAGAGAGCTACCCAAACCAAGCCAAATTTAAGAGTTAAAACTAAACCACTTAAGAGTGTCGCACCCGACATCATGACAAATTTAGGAAAAAAAAAAGAGAATAATGAATAAGGTGACTTCACCTAGTTTACCTAAGATATACAATTAGGAAGCCTAACTGATATACAATTATTTTTAGGTAAATGGATTGGTTATACTAAAAAGAAAACTTATTATCCTAAAGTATTTTACCTAAGATAAACTGCTTCTAAATTCTAAACTTGTGATGATATATTTATTGGACTTTTCTAATTGTTCGCCTAAACTCAATATCAGTTTAATAAGTGATTTGATATCATAACATAACTTTAAAGTCCAATCCTCACTTCTAAATGTGAGTCTTAGTCATGGAGAGATGGTGAATATTGGATTGGGAATTTAAGCCCATTTCCTTATTATATCTAAATTAGATTCATACATCATCATTTACTTTTAATGGATCCTTTTGCGGTAACGTAAATCTAGTTCTAATCGACTTATGTACAAATGTTAAAAAATTAAATAATAAAAATAAATAAATAAATAAATAAGTAAACAAAGAGAATTTAACATGCATTATAGAAAATAGATTAAAAAATACTAGACTTTTTTTTATATATTTTTATTATTTCTTTAAATATACTATCAACTTTATAGGGCGATTCATTAGTAGGATAACAGCTCATTAGCTCATAAGAAAAACAAGTCAAACATGTATTGTCAAGGCATCCATCAATTCAAGGATTTGTATTCACTTTTTTTCTTAAAAACATTATTTATTTATTTATTTTTATGGAATATAAATAAACAATTCCGAGTAGAACACACAAACACAAAATCAAATACTCTAAAAACAATTTCATGAAAACTTTTATTGTGGATTAGAAATCAAAAACTCTTTTTTATTTCACAAGAAAAAGGCTTTCAGATCATTTTTTAAAATAATAAATAAATAAAAATAAAAAAGAGCATATTCAGAAAGATTAGCGGTTCATGAATTTAACCATTTGTGTGCAGGTACCTGACAAATTTAACATGATAGATAGCAAAACGCATAAACCAGACGAGGAAGACTAGGAGGATCGAACCTCTAATTAAAATAAAATGGTTGTAGCTGTTAATTAAATTCTGCTTGTAGTCATAAAAGCCGCTGGTATTGGCTAAGCTTCAAGTGTAGCGTGCTGGAGTATGACTTGGAAAAAAGGAGATTTCGGCGGAGCAGTATTCTGTGAGAGAGTGGTCCACCTCTGTTTTTGTCTCTGTGATGGCTGCCTATAAATGCTTTCTTGATGATTTTGGTGGGTACGGCGGGTGTGGTAATTTTTTTTAAAATATTTTTTATTTTAAAATGTATTAAAATAATATTTTTTAAAAAAATTGATTTTGATATTAGAATATTAAAATGATTTGAAAATATCAAAAAATAATATTATTTTGAAACAAAAAAATAAAAAATTTTTAATTTTTTTTAAAAAATTTTTGAAACGCAAAAATAAACAAGTTATTTGTAAGTATATATATTTTTTTGTTATGTTCAATTTTTTATATCAGAGATCCATAATAAAGTGCAAGAAGTAACCTTGTATAAAAAAAATTCGACAAATATTTTTATTTTAAAAAAACAACATGCACTATTGTGGATTTTAATGGATATTTATCTTTATATTTTAGGAAAAGACTAAAAGGTCTTAATCTTTAAAACAATGAAAACTTTTAAACCAAAATTATAATTGAAACAAATGTTCATAACTTTTTTTTTAACAAATGAGAGAATAAATTGAATGAAAAGAGAAAAAAAAATAGTTGCACACACTAGCATATGAGAGAGGTTAGTATATTTTGACAGCGAGTGTGATGACCACATAACTCTAAAGATGACCTTTCTTGATATTGTTGGAATCTTCTCGACAGGATCTTCCTTCACTAGCAACTATGATGATGGCGGCTCACCAGTTTGAATCCAACATCCCATTCTCCTTCTTCTTCTTCTTTTTTTTTTTGTTATTTCCTCAACTCCTTTGTTTTTCCTCTTATCTCCTCAGTTTCCACGCCTGACTCTCTTCAAATAGTAACGTGGGCTAATTTTTTTTTTATGTTAGATTTGTCATCATTAATTTAATTTATTAATTTTTTCAAATTCATCCTTCAACATTGGATTGGTTGGGAATTGAGCTTTGTATTTTTTTTAATTTTTTTCTTTCTATGAGGTTGTTTTGATATCATAATCTGGATTGCTGGTTTGGTAGGTTAACCCGAGTTGACTTAAATTTTTTTTTGGATCTTTATTTTTTTTTTGTGAATTTCATCATTCAATATTATGTTGGTTAGGAAATAGGTTTTGTGATTTTTTTTTATTTGATTTCTATAGAGTTATTCTAGTTTCATAAACTAGGTTACATATTTGGCGAGTTGAATTGGGTTGAATTTTTATGTTTTTTTTGTTAATCAATTTTTTTTTCAATTTCATCATTTAATATTGGATTAGTTGAGAATTAAACTTTGCAATTTATTTTTCAATTTGTTTTCTATACGCTTATGCTAGTCTCATGGCCCGAGGTCATGAGTTTGGCAAGCTAACTTATGTTTACTTTACTTTTTTTCCCTTTTTTTTGTTTGAGTTTTTTTTTTCAATTTCATTTGTAAACATTAGATTGGTTAGGAGTTGAGCTTTGTATTTTTTTTTTTCCATGGGGTATCCCATTGTCATGACATCTGCTGTCAATTTGATAGTTTAACCTAGATTGATTGTGGTAATTTTTTGGTCCTTTTTCTTTAAATTGAGTTTTTTTTTTTAATTTTGTCATTTAATATCTTGTTGGTTAAGATTTCAACTTCATGATCTATTCTTATTTTTTTTTATAGAGTTATCATGATCTTATAACTTATGTTGCTGATTGAAAATGCTATCTTGAGTTAATATGAGTCAATCTAATATATTATCGTCTCTGTTTTATTTTAAAAAATATCATTTAATAAATCGCTATTTTAGTATTTAAAAATATGTTATTGATTCAGAATTCATAATAGAAAAGAATTTCCCTACTAGAAAATACGTTAGTAATTGGGAAAGGCCATATAAGCTATAATTTGTAATTTCTGCATGAGTTACAAAAACAAAATGTCTAGACCACACCTAAAAGAAAAAATTTAAAAAACTCTTATCACCTTTCCTATTACCTTTTACACCCAACTAATAATAATAATAATAATAAAAACTCTAAAAGATAAAAATACTTATCTACACTTTCCGAATTCTCCCTCCGCCAGCATTGAAACCAGCCACCTCAACCCACTAGCCCGAAATCATCCTTGCCAGACAAACCAGCCAACGCCATCAAATCAGCTGAGAAACCACGGCTGCCCTGCCTCCTCCTTGCTCCTTCAATAAATCAACAATGTGTAGAAACTTCCTTGAAAGAGGACATGCAAAATGAGAAATTTTGTATGCTAACTCTGATTTGTTAACTCAACATAATTGAAAAAAAAAGTCTTATGTATATGAGAACATATATGAGTTTATTTATCAAAATACAAAAAAAAAAAAAGAAAAAGAAGAAGAAGTCATTTTTATTAACTTTTTTATAATCACTTCGATGAAGTAATTTTATTTTTTTTAATCCCAAACATGGATAAAAGTATGATTTGAGTTGTAATTAAAGGTATAGAATCTTTGCCAAATGGATAGAGTCATAGAGGTGTATATCTTTGAAACTTCCCGAAATAAATAATTTCAAGTGATTGATTGATATAATGTTCAATGAATTTAGACAAGAAAAGAAAAAAAAAAAAAAAAAGGGAGAAATGACCTTTCACTTTAAAGCGAGAAATGACCGAGATTCTTAGCTAACTACAACCGGATAGGCATAAGCCGCAATTAGAAAAGCAATTTCATTGGGTTTGTAACATCGTTTGTTTTTTCGTATTTTAAAAATATTTTTAAAAAAATTTAATTTTTTTTAATTTTTTTTACTTCAAATTAATATTTTTTGGTATTTTTAGATCATTTTGATGCGTTGATTTAAAAAATAATTTTTTAAAAATAAAAAAATATTATTTTGATATATTTCTAAATAAGAAATATATTAAAAAATAACTACAACTACACTTTCAAACAGATAGAATAAAATCCTCATAAATCTTTGTTATCTTGAAGAATAGTTAGACTCAATTTAAAGCACTTGAACTTTTTTAAAATTATTCTAAAAAAAAAGAAAAAAAAAAAGAGCACTTGTGGACCATGTAGAAGCAAATTGGATTTTGCTTGATGTTGCAGAACGTCAATATTTATGAGCGTCAGCCATCAATTGGATTTACTATTATATTTACATTCAATCAGTATCTGTCCTGTTTTTGTTTGTTTATATGTCATATATTCAATAAATTAATTATATGTTGTACTATTTTATTCATATAAAATATATTTAATTGATAAGTTTCCAAACTTCTGCTATACTATCTTAAAAATACATAATTCATTAAGTATAGAATATATAAACATGCTCGTTATAAATCCAAAAATAACAAGAAAGGACTTGTTATTCATAGAAAATTCAGATTTTGTATTTCATTGAGAATCCTCCTTTGTCCAAGGAGTTGCTTGTCAAGGAGCAGAGAAAAATAGGTGAAATTGGATTTTCTAACTAGATTTGTTGGGTTTTGGCCTTTAGATCCCAGAGAAATACCAACCTAAAAAAAGAAGAAGCTGAAAGCATGGGACGAACCACTAATTTAGAAAGCAGAGGCCTTTACTTATTGAGTGTCAAATAACTTTTTCCCATGATGCCTTAAATATAATTAAACCAACTTACATGAACACTGGAGAAAAAAAAAAAAAAAAAAGACACCAAAACCTACATCATGCCAACATGTTTGTTAAAATCAGTTTGTACGTGTTGCCAATTAGCTAATTAACTAATATCATTATCCTTCCTTCTTCTAAAACATTTCAATTTCGAGCTTTTTATTTATAACAAAGAAAAGAATTTATTTCAAGGCATTGCATGATTAAATCAGTATTCAATTTTTATTTTTATTCTGAGATGGTAATACATGATCTCCCCCTCCCGCACCAATAATGCATACATATATAGTTTTATGTTCTGTATTTTTCAGTGCTGATAAAATTATTCGTCTTCGTTACAATCAATGTATAAAATCTTCTACAGTTAGCAAAGCTTGGCCCAATAAAAAATTCTGTCCATACTTATTCCAGTACTGATCTCTCGACAACAAGAGCACTTGGTTGGAATCCAAGCCTAGAAGAGTCTTGTCCAAAGCTCGGACGGGTTAATCTCAAGAAGCCCATTGCTCGATAGACTGTGTATACAAAATGCTGGGGACTTCACGTAGGTATTATCATAATATACTTGAGCGGTATTTGGTATGTGGAGAATTATTATAAAAGTAATTATTGTAAAAGAAAAATGTCGATTAAAGATTATTTTTGTTGAAATTCTTTTTGAAAGTAAATAACCTTAATTGGTTTTTTGTAAGTGTTGGAAGCTGGAACTAATCTCTAGAGTGACATACAAGATATATGGAGACACTTGTTCAATAAGTTTGAAATTGACTAATTTATGAAGGAATAACACAAGGTGGAAGTTCTTGAAAAATTATGATTTGACATAGTTCGTACTTCATACAGCACATGAAAAGTTGGCTTGGAAATTCATAAAAGAATTTGATGACAAAATCCGTAAGATCCCAAGTAAGGCGATTTATTCTCCTTTCTTGAAGTGAATGATTGTTTTTTAATACGTTTCTTATTTAAAAATATATTAAAATAATATATTTTTAATTTTTAAAAATTATTTTTAACATCACTATATCAAAACAATAAAAAATATAAAAAATTAATTTTATAAAAAAACAAATTTAATTTTTTTAGAAATCATTTAGAATGCAATTCCAAATTAATAAAATCTATTTTTAATTTGTTTAGTGGATGCTATGCAGAGAATAATGACATAAATTTTTGGCTTTTGATAGAATATGATGAATATAACTCTTATACTCAAGTTAGGATTTTTGAAGGAGTGTGTGTGTGTGTCTATATATATATATATATATATATATATATATATATATATATATAAAAGGATACGTACGTGTGTATAATTTATAATTCATATATGTATGGTATCTGTACTATATGGATCTTTCTTCATTCATACACATAGTAAAAATATATTGCCATCCAAGAAACTTACTCTATAAACAGTCCAGATAAATGGTGTTCGAGATGAGATTCGACATTTTTTAGCTAACTTACCTTTAATGAACCATTTGTTCACTTCGATTGAGAACCAGTTTCCAGCCAGACTGCACTTCTTGTGGACTTTTGAAACAAAATTGAAGACAAAGAAAACAAGAGGAGACCATTTCTTACCTTTAAGAGAAGGTTTCTATGGGCTGGTATGACTAAATAAAAGAAGATTCGGGAGTTTGAAGATCCAATATTTTTTTGGGTTTGAATAATTTATTAAAGATTGAGATGTTGCAAATTATAAGTTATCTAATTATTTGGTCTCTAACAGTAATTCACACGAAGTGAAAAATCTCCTAAATTCTTATTATTTAATTATCCGGCTTCTAACAATAATCCACACGAAGTGAAAAATCTCCTAAATTCTTATTTAAGAGAGAGAGATTACTATGCCTAGTGCTAACTCTCTATTTTGTGACTTACTTAGTTTTTATGTCTAACAAATAACAACATTAAAATAAGAGGCATAACTTACTATTTATAGGAAAATCTGAAAAACCCTATAAATTGATAAAATATCAATTTGTCATTTGAATAATATCTATATATTAATTCAGGATAATTTTAGAAATTAACTCTATCAATTCCTTGATTTTTCTTCCTAGGATTAAAAATATAATCCTTGTATTAATTATACTATATTTTTTAATTTCTAAAATATATTTTAATCAAATCAAACTTAATTAAATCATCACAGTTTAATTTCTAACTAATGATTTTAATGTGTGTAACACATTAGGTTCTTAATATGTTGGCATAGATATAAATTATAATTCTAATTAAATAGAATAAAATAAATTAAATAATTTGAATTATTATCAATTCAATAATTAATTAATTTATATTTGAAGATCAAGTGCATCATTTAACAACGTGTCATGATCCCCTAAATATTAGAAAAGTCATTAGTGGTTTGACTTAACCTTTCAGTAACTGATTTCTTAGTGTAATTAATATTCTTTCATCAATAATATTATGATTTAACATTAAAGCATGAAGTATATCTGCCATGTTAAATCATGTTTGTTTTTTACATAATAATCATTGATCATTTAAATAAGATTTGAAACTCTTTTCAAATCTCATTCCACCTTGGCCAAGGATTTCTCAGTCAATACTATTGAAGAACATATAAAATATTTTCTCTAATTCACCTAAAGTGATGAATCGTCTATTGATCACTCAAGTACCTCATATAGTTCATGATATACTCAATGTCTACCCTTTCATTACCTCAATTAAGATAACATATAATATGATCAAAGCATAACATTCTCTAATATTACTTAGTGATCTCAAGTCTAAGGATCACTTACACAATAATCACACGAGCCTTTTCAAAGTTATGAATCTTGTTATTCCTAGTAAGCTGAACAAATATAGGTGTAGACTTGGTTTTGTTTGTAACATAGTGTATAGCCATAGATAAAAAAAAAAAAACTAACTATGATTTTGATAAATTTTGAATATGAATAATAATAATTTCAATAATTTATTTTGAAAAATAAATTATAAATTATTTAAATAATCGCTAAATCCAACCTAGTTAATAAAATATAAGCTAAATAAAATTTTCATATAGTATATTGTGGGTCTAATTTAAATATGAAAACAATTATAGCTAGTTGATTAACTATAATACTAAGTTTATAGAATACTTTGACAAAATTTTGGCCCAATCAAAGTTATGAAAATTATCTTAAAATTTATCACAAATCTATTATTGACCATCAAATATTTCGTTTGGAAGTTGCTCCTCACTTACAACAAAAGGTTGCTATCCTAAAAAGGTCATTTTAAACATAGCTTGTAGGATGAAAGATTGTACACAGATGTTATTAAGGGAATTAAAGGTTACTTCAATGAATAAAAATAGATTTAGCAAGATGATAATAATGGTGGAAAAAAAACTTTTCTCCTTCTCCTCTATTTATTACATATTTCTCTAAAACTCTATAGTTAGTTCTTAAATTTTTGTTGATCAGTAGCATGCAATGCAAGTGCTAACCACATATGCTTAGAGGACTACACCATCATGACCAGCTCGAGGGAATGCATTAGCTCAAAGGAGTGCACAAGCCCAAAGAGCCCAAGAAAATGTTCGGACTTCTACGTAAATTCTCAGGAAACCCAGTGAGTGAAACACACCACAATGCAGAGTTACCACCTCTAAGAAAGCTAGTATGATATCGTACAATTCTATGCATATAAATAAATTGTCAGCAAGTCACATACATTTCTCACTAATGACTATTTCTTGATCACCTGTCTTCTTAAAAGGAACCTAATTCCCTCGTCAATTACTCTCAAACACCAACTTTCCCAATGATAGCACGACAAGGCACAACAACCAACTAATTTTTCTCCACTCTCCATAAGATACCTGTGAGGAAATGTATTTATTCTCTATTATTATACTACTTTTCACGAGATAAACTGATATAATAAGGTCTATAAATCCTTGGGTTATCAAGTAATATAACATGAATAAAACTTTATTTAGAATAGCAGAGCAAACCACAAAAGCCATAGAGCCACATTGGTCTTTCCCAACTTATGCTTCTCTTGCTGCATATTTTTCTCTTGCTACACACATTATTATTCTACTCAACATAATCCTTTTCTTCTACATCTACTAATTTAAGTAATGAATGATACTCTATTTTGAAAAAAAAAACTTATTTTTATACGACGGCATGGAAACCATTGGCCAAAGTCCAGTAGTCCCCTTATTAGTCCATCGATCAATGGTCAAATCCAATCACCACAGTCAGTTCATCAAGTAGCCAAGGAAAGTTCCAAATCTAATTTGAAGTTTTTCCAGCTACGTTAGATTTTATTCATAAAGGGGTTGGAACTTGCTGTTCCTCCTTACTTTTGCATCCAAAGAGTCGAAATTTAATGCAACTGAATTAAGTAGTGATTGGTATGGACAATGGTTTTGCAATATCAATCATCTTATGGAAGATTTATCCAATAACGTTTTCTCTCCCAATATTATCTCTCTTTTGGAAAGGAAGCTCCTTTATTGGCCTTTTTAAAGTTATGAGCGCTTGTCTCCGTATTTCAATGTTTAATCGATCTTTGGGAAAACGAGAGGAGCTCCTATTTTGAGTAAATATCAGCCGATATGATGGGTCTCTAAATTCGGATCTTTCTCATGGTGTACTTGCTACCACTAGATCCACTCTCTCTTATGATGTGAATAGATCTGATAGACATATTGGGTATAACAGTGTGGCCCATATAGATGACCCGAGCAGTGCGACTCCAGGCTTCACTTCTTTGTCTGATATTTCTTATGGTACTTGCCATCAAGGACATAGCAGAACCAGAAGAGATGGGATCCCAAAAGCCGAAAGCATCCAAGGGTCATAAGAAACTGAAAAATGGAAGAAGAGGAGTTTTCGTCTCTCTACTAGACCTCAGCATTATTAATAGCTCTTCTATGGTGATTTTAACACCACATGTGGATGATTCTTTCATTGAATATTTACGAGGTTGTAACTCGGTATCTGAAGGTGGTATTTTCAATAGAAATCGGTTGATTCTCTCCCAGTTGAGTTATCAGAAAGAAGCTTCCTGTACCAGCTTTGTGTCATGCTCTATTTCGACCTCTAAGTAAGAGATTAACGCGGGATCTGTTTGGGATGTGGGGGAGAAATTTGCTTAAATTCTTCTGGTGGTTGTCTTCTTCCTGTTCATAGATTAAAAGAGATGTTTGGTTAAGATGGAAAGAAGTGGAATCAGGTTGAGGATGAATATTTAGGGGTGTCTTTAGGTGTAAGATTTTACTTCATCTTCATGGTTTTTTTACTTAATGGATCTGTAGATCATGAGTGGGTGCTAGAGAAATCACAAAACTGACTTCCTAAGTGGCTGTGGAACTGGCGGATGAGTCTCTAATGAACAAAGGTGTGGGGCTGTCGCTATAGAATTTGGGAAGCTTTGCTAGCAGATGTGTGCATGGAATGCATTGACTTTTCTGCTTCGACTGTTAAGAACTTTGTTGTGGTGGGAGTTGTGGTTTGACGGTGAAATGATTGCCGATTAATTTCCAGCTTTGTTCTCACTTTCTCTGAAACCAAACTCTACTATATATCAAATGGGGTCTTGGCTAGCTTTGAAGTAGTAGATTGAGATTTTCCGAGGACGAGCCTTCTACATTCCTTTCTTATAAATTAAATTCAGTTCATAATGACTTACAATTATTCCGAAGACAAATTAGTTTGGATGAGTACTTGGTAAAATCAATGCAGGCTGCTCTATTTCACTGTGATCTCAACTTGTATTTTTTAAAGTTATTTTTATTTAAAAATATATTAAAAAAATATTAATATATTAAAATGATTTAAACATAAAAAAAAAATTAATTTTAAAACATTTTTTAACCTAACTTCTGTTTAAAACGCAATGCGAAACATAACGAAGGATTAGGATTGCGGCTGGTCTTGAGGGAGGTTTTGTCCCTTTAAAAGTTGAGAATTTCGTAGTGGAAAGCGAGTGAAAAATGGGTCTTACTCAAACGTGTTAGTTATTGCGGCACAAAACAGTGTTAACACTTATATATTACCTTATTTATTTTTTAATTTTGATCTTTAAATTTTAATTTTAATTTTGAATAATTTTATAATGAGTAGTGTATCCAGTGTTTTTTTTTAAATATATTTTGGTTTTCAATCTTTAAAAATAATACAATTTAGATCCTTTTAAACTTTAAAAATTTTATTTTGATATAAAAATTTATTTTTAATATTTTAAGTTCCTGATTAAAGAGAGGAGACAGACAATTCATCAAATTTCTGTAATGAGAGAGAAAGTTGTTGCTAATGCAATTATTTACCATCAAAATAGTTATTTTTGGTGTCCATTAGTTCCATACGACGAGAGTAGTTTATAATGAATGTTTATAGCTTTAATATTGCCTGAAAAAATAGATCTAAATCAAGAAAGACAAAACTAACCCAGATTTTTAGAGGAGATTTTTACTGTTTTTGGGGTTAATGAATTGATTTGTAGTTATTATAAGAGTGTTGCTGATGTATTTGTTTTGGTTGAAATGACTTGAAAATCGGTTTTTTAGGGCTTAAATACCATTGTACTGATTTTCTGACCAGTGATATTCGTAATCTAAGCTCATAGAGGTACTGATATCGAGTTTGGCTATTTTGAAAGAAAAGAACTAAGTGTTCTAGTATTGTGATTCTGTTCTTCTGCCATTTCCCTCGACTTTCAGCTCATGGTCTCTGTTATGGTAGGTTCAGGTCTGTTTTTGTTTTTCTTTCATGCGTTCTGTCATTTCCCTCTTTCTCTCCAAGTGGTTCTTATCTCCACTTTGATGTCTATCTTGCTATCTCTGGCTTATCACAAAAAAGAAAAAAAGATATCTAAAATGCCTTGTAAGAAATTAACAATTTCGACGAACAGGACCATAATTGGATGATGGCCTTTGAGATTTATCTCAGATCACCATCAAACCCTAAAATCACATCCAAGGTGGTTTGAGAGTGAAATATTGGCACGCAGCAAGATCATATGTGATAACATTTCTTGTCGGTTCAAGGCGATTCAATGGACTTGAGTTTAAAGATTGGCCATGCGTCCCTTTCATCTTTTTATCTGCTTGGCTCAAGCCAATAGCCAGTTTTTGACCTTAATTATGAAAACGGCAAGTGATTGTGTTTGCGACACTATAAATTACAAAATCAGCTAGGAAAAAATAGCTTGCATTTGGGAAAGCAATCCTAGCTAGAATGCAAAGCAAGAAATCCCCACTAACACTTGTTTCTTTAGCTACGTTAATTAAGCTCTCTACCTGTCACTTGAGTCACCATAATTTTCCTTGTTGATGCGTATCTTTCCACTGTGAAAGGGAAATATATTTTCATGACCAGTAAAAAGATTGATGCTAACATCACTATTCGGGTTTTTATTTTCTGGTTTTCATGTTAATTGTTCACGTAATGGGTTTGTTTAGAAACGCTAATAAAATTATGTTTTTAAAAATTTAAAATGTTTTTATATTTTTAAATAGCTTTAATATGCTGATGCTGCTGATGTTAAAAATAATTTTTAAAAACTAAAATAATATATTATTTTGATATATTTTTTTAAAAATATTTTAAACCCTAAGAATATAGTATTCCCAATCAAACTGTTAATTACAGTCATTATTGTGTGGAAAAATATAAATTTCAGAAGAGATAATCTAAATTGACGTCGGGGTTTGGGGGTTGTCTTTAATGACACCTAGCTACCATGCTACATGGCGATAGCATTTTTTTAACAAATATATGTACGGTGCTAGATTTTGGAGTTAGTTTTTTTTTTATATATATAAAAAAATTGTTAAATAAGATATATATTATTGGTTGCTTTTAGAGTTAGAAGGACAATCCTTTTTATATATATATATATATATATATATATATATATATATATATATATATATATATATATATATATATATAGTTTTAGATTTATCCTATAAAAAAATCTAAAATAAAAAGGACAATCCTTATAACCATTTCAAGTGCTTCTATCTTATTTTTTTTACTATGAAAATTAGCTTCGTATTTTAATATTCAGTTAGTATTAATAACTTTTTTTTATTTATTAGTTTATATATTTTTTTTATTTGTTTTATAAAGTATAAATAACATCTTTTAGTTTCTCTATTAAAAAATTATTAAGAATTGAGTTTCTTAATTTATTTTACTTTTTATAAGATTATTTCAATTTCAAGTAAATATCATGGCATTGGATAGGTGTTCAACTTTTACATAAGGTTGTTTATCATATGATAAAAAAAAGTATTTTTGCAAAAAAAAAAATTAAAACCAATGGAGTCCATGACCCAGGTCGCGGGTTTGGCAAGTTAACCCGAGTCGATCCAATATATCATCATCATCTCAATGTTAAAATAAAAATATGTCATCTTGAAATTTTTTAAGTCAAATTATGTTTTTATGAGTTGTATGAGTTGCTTTTAGACTCGCAATGTTAACCGAGTTACATTGGATTAACCTCGCATAATTGTTTTTCGCTAGAAAAAAAACATTAACAACATCTGAATATTTTTCTTATTTATAAGAAACATTTGACCTAACACGCAACTTAGCTCAAGTCAATGATCTAGTCATCTTCTAATATTGTTTGAAACAAAATAAAGATGATAAAAATTTCAAGATTTGCGATTGGTAATTATAAATTTTTCAATTTATACTATTTAGTTTCCCAAATGTTATCGTGAGGAAATTCTTAGCTATTGTATTTAACCTTGTTTAATCAGGGGAATTAACATGGTGCCCTATCAACCCGGTCTTAAAGTAAACTGGGTGGAAGTTGACCTAGTCTAGTTTATCTAACTTTACAAGTGCACTCTTGACTTAGTTGACCGGTTCAAAACTTGATCTCATTTTGTCCATTACAAAACAAATAGGCACCATTCTAGATTAAGCTAACTCAAACCGGTTTAACCTACCTAATTCATGACTTAGGTTGTGGCCCCTCTTGCCCCCGAAATGAAAAATGAGACCTTAAAAATTAAAGGAACTTATAGAAAAATAGAGTTATCATCTAGTTTTTAAGGAAACTAAAAATTCTGAAATATGTAATGGTTTCAGAGATCTAACTAAGGGGTTACCTTAGCTATGTGTTTTCTCCTACATTTATTTTATGTATGACACTAATTGTTTAAATTATCTTTATATCAACTTCCAAGTCATTTATCATTAATTTTTAGTTGAAAACAACATGTTAGGCCTACATCGATATTTAAAAATAGAAGACTTATGGACCTAACATTAGAATCAATGCATGATCTTAACTTGATGAAAAACTTGTTTATGCCTTTTTTTTTTAACTCATTTTAGGGTTAAAATGTTGCATTATGCCTATGTCAGTCACTAAAAACTAGGACACAAGTTGGCCTAATTGTTTAGGAATCAACTTTTGATCAAAACATGTTGCAAACTTGATGAAACTCATTAACACAATTTTAATTCTGGTTTAAAAAATATTTACACACACACGTATACATAAAATGGTGATAACACAATTTTACTAAATGATAACAATGTTTTTTCAAAGCTATAAAAAATAAAATAAAATAAAAATGTATCTGTTTAAAATTGTTAATTTTCAAAAATAAGTCTTTTCACACATATAAATACATAAAACGGTGAAAAAATAATTTTACAAAGTGATAATATTGTTATTCTGAAGTAGTAAAAATTAAAAAAAATTAAAATTAAAAAAATGCATGAGTGAAAAGTTCTGGTTTCCAAAAATAAATTCTTTCACACACATGTGTATGTAAGATGATAACATAGTTTTATGAAATGATAATAACACTATTGCAAAGCCATTAAAAATAAAATAAAATAATGCATAAGTGAAAAGTTGTCAATTTCTAAAAATACATTTTTTTCACAGACATGCATACATAAAAAGATGACAACATATTCTTACAAAGTGATAATAATGTTGTAGTGAAGCTAGTAAAATTAATATAATAAAAAAAATGCATCAGTGAATTGTGACCATGAATGAATATTGCAAAAACATTTAATTGTATTTGTTAATAATAACATGTGCAAGCTATGAGAAAGAAGTAAAAAAAAAAAATAAGAATCTGAGTTACCTTATGGTTGGTTCTAGGTAAGGAGAAGCTATTATTGTGGCTGGTGGTGGTGGAGAGGGTGGTACTGTGGCAACATCAGTGGTGATGGTTGATTTCATATGATTTTCCAACTTCGACTTTCTCCTTTTTATTTCCTTTATCTCTCTTTTCCTTTCTTTCTTCTTCTTCATCTCCTATCTAATGGATCAAAACACCTTTGTTTTTGCTCAAAAACTCTCATTTCCTTCTATCTCCTAGTATTTTCTCTCTCTGCCTTGGGTTATATTGTTAATTACTTTACATCTCTATTTATAGGCAAGGATGAAGGTTTTATAACCCTTGTTGGTGGCATCATTATGATCATTGGTTCATTTTCATTAATCTTCACTCTCACCATAGTTGATACTTCGGCCAAAATATGTTTGAGTTGTCATTTTTACACTAGTTTTTATAGTGTTTTAGAGGGTCAGTATCAGAAAATTATAAAATAGCAACGGAATTGCTGAAGAAAAATATTATATCACTATTTTCTTATGATAATAACAATGACATATGTTTGTCAAAAAGTTTCAAAATAATTACCAAAAAAATGTTTTTCATCAATAATTATCAAAATATTCACCGATAGAATAAGAATAATTAAAAAATCTAGAAATATTGTACCAGTAATTCCATCAATAAGATGACATGTCAACATTTACCAATAAACTTGTCGATGGTAATATTTCATCGCAATATTCTATCAAAAATTCCATTTACAAATTTAAAAGTGTTATAACCGATATCAACCTCATCCTTTTCTTTCTTTTTCTTACTCTTTCTCTTTAATTTCAATTCAAAACAACAGCCCCTCTCTTATATTATGCCACAAACTAAGCACCCCACCATCACAAATTCAGACACCCAACAGTTTGTAGTGTCAACACCATTGTCTTGGTACAATTGTTTTCTAAATATTCCCTACACCAAGTAAGAAAACTTGCCCATTTATATTTTAAGTTAATGTATTGATATTTTTTTATAGTATTTGTTGTGCATTTTGCTTATATATTAAAGTGTTTTCCAATCTTTTCATAAGAATTGAAGTTTGATTTGTATGTTATGATTTATTTAGGATTTGAAAAAATTTGAATTTGTTAGTAATTTGATTAAATTAATTTTTATTTTTTAACTTAGATGTGTTATACTGAAACAAATGTTGGGTTATTTGAAAGGTAACAATCATAATTTGTTAATTTTATGCTTATGTTGGAAACTTTACAACTCTTCATGAAAAGAAGGCATTATTTTAGTGCTATGTATAAAAATAGTGTTGTTTTAGTCTTTTTTTTTTTAATTGAGTGAGACACGTCATTTCACTTATGTTTTCTTTTGGTATTTTAAAATGATGTTGTTTTTTTAACGAAAAGTTTGTTTTTTTTAAATTCCCTATAAGTTTGGTGCCTTTTCAATTTGGTCCTTAGATCTTTAATTGTTTTATTTTTGGCCAATTTCAACATTTTTCTCATTATTTATTTCAATTTCATCCCTAATTGCTTGACATATAATCCTTCAATAAAAATTAGTGCCTCCTCCAATTTAGTTCTCGGCTTTTTAATTTTTTGTCAATTTCAACCATTTTCTTTCGATTTCTTATCAGTTTTATCCTTTATTACATAAATATATTACCTTAATATTGGCTTCTTTTTAATTTAGCCATTGAATTTTAAATTTTGTATTATTTAGCCAATTTCAACTCTTTTTTCAAATTTTATCCGATTTTCACCCTAATTGCATTAAAAATGTTCACTTTTCTAATTCAATCTTTAGCTTTTCAATTAGCAAATTTCAACCTTTTTCTCAATATTCTTTTTAATTTCATCACTGATTGTAATTTTCTTTCAATTCTTTTTTTCTTTTACTTTTTTTAATTTTTTAAATGTATTTTTTTGAAATAATTTTTTATTTTTTATTGAAATATTTTTTTTCTGGTTCAGAGATTTTTTTTCGCTTTTGGATATTTGACACCGGTCAAAAATTGGGTTTTGTCAACCTTGGTCGTGTTAAGTAACCTTGCTTCGTTGAATCCTTTTTTATTTTCTTAAATGATCATAAAAATAAACATTTGCATAAAGATAGCAAATAAAATTATTGAGGAGAAACATTTTCATAAAGGCAACAACATGGGTGGCCCTATGTGCTTGATCCTTTTCCTTGTTTTTTATTTTAAAGGCATACGACATAATATATGCCCTTTATTTTATTTTTAACCATACAGACAACGCGTTACCTGCAAGCCTAGTTTTCAGTGGTCGGAGAGGTTATCAGAAATTCAAAATCTAGTTTTTGGATTTGAAGATCAAAATTTTAACCTATTTGCACCTAAAGAAATTAACAAACACCCTAATCTTAATAAATTAGTTTAGAAACTCAAAGAATCCCTAATAGGTTTAAAGCTAGAAAATTGAATAAAAAATAATCTTTCTCAAACTAATTTAGTTTTTCTAGTAATATGAAAACTTAAAAACATCTCAATAACACTTTCTCATCAAGAGGAACATATTAAAACCAAATTTGGTTTTTTTTTTTTCATGAAAACTCACTAACAAACCATTTTCTCTATCTTTCACGGTTTTTGGTTAGTCTCTCTATGTTCTCTCAAATCTAAAAACTTAAAATATGAACAAAATACAATTTAGGACCAAAACATTACATTGTCAAACTAAGGGATTAAAAATCAAGTTTATAAAAATCTTTAGGCAAATATATGTAAGAAGGCATGTTTTTTAATATAATTTTTCCTTGTCTTAAATTTGATCTGAATTTGTTTTTTTATTTTTTAAATCAAGTATAAACTTAATGTCGTACTGCTTTTTTGACACTAAAATATCTTCATTGAAACACATTAAAATAAATCATGAATTACAATTCAAATTCAATACAATATGAAAGGAAACACAATCTATAGTGCATCTCCTCATGGTCCACATTGATTTACTAATGTCAATTAGTTTTTTAAAGTTTTAATTTTAATGCCCAAAAGTTAACCTACTGTTACATTACTAATAAGGTATGCTGAAAGTGTTTTGTCCTTCACACACAGCTCTAATCAGCAGCCTCCACCAGCTTCCATGTGGAAAAGAACACCTAACATCAGTCACCAAGCATCGGTGGATTTCGATATCATCTCAGATATCAGTTAAGGCGTCTCTTCTTAATTATTAAACCAAAGTGGCTTCTTTCTTTCTCCTTATCTCTTGAATTTTATGTACGTCGTAGAATCCAGAAACGAAACTTACGGAAAGTGTAAGAGTTCCAAATGCAAAAGAAATGCATCTGGACAAACACGTATTCCCTTCATTTGCACTAGTTTTTGTATTTTTGGACAGGATACAGGAATCTGTTTCTCATTTTGGTAAGTCTAGTCCATATAGTAGGAAAATCGTACTTGTTCATATGTTTTGCGATACCAAATAGAGAAAACTTCAAAAGCTTCAGCCAACCAAAGATATGAACTATTTTGACATTTGACAACGTACGCTAGCTTACACGTACGTGCACATGATCTTTCCTTCCCTTTGAAATATAAAATAACTTTTCCATGATCACAGAAACAGATTTCCCATTTTGATCTCATATTTTTTTCCTGTGACTGGGTTTTCAAGATTACGACCTGTATACACATAAACGACTTTTTACATTGCATTTAGCTGGGAATTTAAACTCTGCCACTCAATCGTTTACCATAAACAAGTTTCTATCAGTCAACGGAATAACACCAAAATATAAACATATTATAAGCATATGTATGTGTAACTTGTTGGGGAAAAATCAAAATCAAAATTCAACACGTACGTATTTTTTTTAGCAAAAAGCTAAATTAAATGAACCAGTTTACAAATAGTCAAATATATATCGTAAGATACGATTGTAATTCTAGATATTTGAGCAAGATTCATGCACAAGGCTTTTCTTCCCTTGGAATATCCCTGTGCTCGTTTTGCGATTTTAAGCCTCAAGAACAACGAGCAATTATAAAAACCAGCTATTCTTTAATTTGGATTTAAGCAGGTAATCATGGAGAGGTCTCACAGAACACAATGGCTGTAGTACTGTCATCACCAGTTTCTTTGTCTATTGATGCTTTTATTGCAATCACAAAAGCATTTGTACTATGTCAAGCAATCAACGGTGACAGAATCACCACATGCAAGAATGCAAGCTACTTGCATGATGGCGTAAAGGTTATAGGATAATGCCATATAAAAGCTAGCACTCAACTTTTGGAGAAATGAAATCAATTGAAATGATCAGTGATTGTGAGTATGATGTGTACAGGCCTCTGGTTAAGTTTTTCTCATTGAAAGTTGTCACTAAAATCATGAAAGGCCTGTAAAGTGGGATGAATTAAGATCTCTCTTACAAAGATCAAATCCAGACATATAGCTGATCAAGGCCCCTGTTCATGTTCTTTTTACGTTGTCATCTCAGAAACGCAAGCCCTTATGGCCTCCTTTGGTTTTGTGAGACTGATGTTTATGTAGGTAGTCAAGATTGATTAGCAAGTGGCTTGAAGCTCAAATAAATGAAACTTAAGTTTTGCTGAATTTTGTGCACTCTGCCAAAATGAGTAGCGAGATATCCATCGCATGCTAAAGCGTCCTGAAATTGTCACTTGTTCGAATCTGTTAAAGTAGAGGGAATTAGGCCTTTCCCATGGCGTAAATCAAGGAGAATTGCCTCAAGCCTCAGGATTAAGCTTTGTTTGGTATCCAAAGAAATATTCCCATGGAAAATATTGAAGCCACGACGGAAAAAAAAGAAAAGGATGTCTGCCAAAAACATCGAACCACATCTTAATACACGTAGAAAAATGCTATGATACAAACCTAATAAAGATCGAAATATGCTTGTCAAAAGGCTCATTCAAATCTAAAGTAAAGGGATCTTATCATGCATGAAAAGCTATTAATATTAGCCACATGCATCCAGTGCAAAGATATCAACAAGCTGTGTCAATCTATGAGAATTCCGAAGCATTTTGACAGTAATTTCATTCAAAACAGGAGAGGAACGAGCCACCACGAGCTTCAAATGGAATTTCTATAATATTTAAGCAATTGGTAATAGTAAATGTTAAAATGTTTTTATTTTGTTAAAAATGAAAGAATCGAACTCGAGACTTCTTTGAACTACAAATATTAATTAATAGATACAATGCTCATAAATGCAAGGCTCAACGCATTTATATATGCTTCTTGAGTGTTGCAAGAATATCTTTGAATATGGGTGTGTGTGTATCCATTTTTAATTATTTTGAGAATTTATTTAAATTTTTTATAGCTTCTCACAAAATCACAATATCTCAATTGTCTCATATACCCACTAATAATTTTATTTTTCTATGCCACATTTAAAAATTATAACTGTAGGTGAATTAAAGATATATAATTACCTTATATATATGAATCATTTAAGATATTTTTTATATTAGGATATCATGTATATAATTACCTTATATAATGTTGAATTATGAACTTATTATTTTTTTAATTACCTTCTCTCATGTATTCAAAAAAGAATACATCAACTACCTAACTTACATTATATACTTTGTACTTGATATAGAAATACTATATATAATACTAATGGATTCTAAATTAAACACTAATTATACATTTTTTTAATTAATTATCATTATCGTTGTTATTATTCTTCTTGTTTTATAAAATAGAATTATAAACAAATGTTTTTTGTTATTCATTAAATAATTTTAGTTTATAAGTGAATTGTATATCTTTTATGACTGATTTTGGATTATGCTTTTGTTTATTTTTCATGATTTACCCTTTTCAATTTTATATCCTCACTTTTATTGTTTATGCATATTGGTTTGTGATATAAATTTTTATTTTTTGCGTATAAATATATGTTATCACTAAGAATTAATTGCCATGTTCAATTTAATAACAAATTATACAGGTTTTATGTTAGTTTTATGGCTTGCCATTTTATTTATTTGCTCCACACAAAGCTCTATATATCTGTCTTTATAACTAGATGGCTTTTTAATTTCTCCTCCATTAAATATTTCAATCGTTTTCTTTGCTTTGCAATGATGGAAAACGAAGGCTGCTAAAGCAGCTTTTGGTACAAGTGTTGATTATAATACAACTTTCTTTGATATTGCAGAAGTTTATGAATCTATGGTGAGAAATGGCTATTAGTTTTATTTTTATCTCACAAAACAACAATGGAAAACTTGCAGGCATCATTCTGTATTTGGAAGTTGTCATTTGGTGCTGTAAATTCTGAAATTCTTCTAGGAATGTGTACAGTACTGTTGAAATTGAGTTGCGATGTCCATCTGCTATAACATCAGTACTTCTGTCATTCATTGGCTGCTTAAACATTTATCAAGGAAAAGATCATGAAGTGGAGGTGCTTGTTGCAACCAAATATGCAGAATTGCCATGCATGAAGGCTAGGTCGCTAAAGTGTTCTAACTGCCTTTAAAGATTCCCTCAATTACCATGAACTTTCTTCAATAAAGCTATATCAACTCCATTGCTAGGCACTTCACGAGGCCATGTCATTTCATTGTGAAACTTCTTAACAAAATACTATCATTCATAAAGTTTTGTAATGGTTTCTGAACTTGGAATATAGGGAAATGACGGTGGCTCATCTATTAATTACACCATTATTTCACTGAGAACTTGACTTTAATTATACTTTGCAATCCTATGTTTAGTGTATTTCCTTCTCAGTATTCTGAAAATTGCTTGCTTAATAAAGGGTTTTTCTCTATAAGGCGAAAAGGTAGAGTTTATTGCAAAGTTTCTGCTGCATTTCCTTTTATTTTTATTCTGCATGCTCGAGCATGGTCTCCAAAGTGAAGTTGATTTTCAAGTTGTTGACATAAGGTTTCTGAATAGAACCCTTGAGATGATACTTAATTATTGGATTAAAAAAAAAAACTGGATTTGATTAGCAAGTTAATATTGTGGAGAACAAGTTTTGGTTTTGTCAGTCAATCCACTTTGACTTACTTTCTTGATTGCACATCTTTGTTCATATTTCTCTTTTTCCATCTTTTACTGATTGAGTGATGTTATTTGCCCCGCAACGATCGAAGAGCAGACATCTTACAGGAAAACATTACCAAAAATATAAACCGCGTAGTGAAAACATTTGTGTATCTATTATACTCAGTTTACCATGCTGATATACAGCAGTGAAATTACCTCTTGTTTTTTAAAGAAAAAAAAAATGAGGTGCCCTAGGGTAATTTGATAGTTATTAAAATATTATTTGGGATGTACATATCTTTTTCATCTTTATTTTTTAAAAAAACAAAATATTTAAATCACCACGGGTTTAAAAAATTAAATTTGTTGACCGAGGGTATTTATGCCTAATTAAATCCCCTTAAAATTACGGGTTGATCCTCTTTATTGTTGAACTTTGATCCTTATTATTTAGATTTTTAATTTTTTCTATTTTATAAAAGTTTTATTTATTTTCAATTTAGTTTCAATTTTAATTTGTCATATAATTTTTTTTTTTAATTTGAACCTTATTCTTTTGATTTTTTATTTTTTTCCATAATCTTTCTTTGTAAAAGTTTTATTGGTTTTCAATTTTATCATTAAATCCATGTTTAAGATTTTTTTATTTTTTTTTAATTTGGTCTTCATTCTTTTGATTTTTTTTCTTTTTGTTAAAATTTTGTTTTCAATTTAACCCTCCAATCAAAAATTTATGGTTGCCCTCTAATTTAATTTTTATTTCACCTTCATTCTTTTAATTACTATTTTTTTGTTTTGGATCATTTTGTGTGATTGATTTTTTTTCTCGGTTTTATCCTTCAGCGTTTGATGTACTAAAGATTGGGTTTCATGATTTTTCCATACAAGGTGTTTTTGGTCTAATTACCCAGGTCATTAATTTGACATATATCAGCCCTATCAGTATTTTTTAAAAACATAAGGGCCCACGGGCGCAGGCTCCCTCATTTTTTTTAATTTATACCTTTTTAAAAATGTATTTTAAAAAAAAATTAATTTATATCTAGATTTAAACCCTTTCTCTCTGATTTTTTTTTTATTTTGGTGTGATTTTTTTTATTATATATTTATTTAGTTTTTAAAAAGATTATTGTAATTCATTTATATTTTTTTTGTACATTAAATTTCTTTTGAAAAATAAAAAAGATTTATTTTTTAATAATATTTCTTATATGTATAACCTTGCATAATATTATTTTTTTTCTTTGATTTTATTCAATTAATATCATAAAAAATAAAAAATTAAATTTCTATTATCATTTGATTAAATAAAAAATTAAATTTAGTAAACGAAGTGATTAAACATAACCGAATAAATGTTTCGTATCATGAAATCAAATATCTTAATCTATATCTATCATTCGATTTTTCTAATTTTATTTTAATTATCATTAATAATTCTTTTTTTTTATTCACACAAATAATTCTACATAAAAAAAAAGTTTATAAACCAAACTTTTTGATCTACATTCAGGATTAAAAACCTTCACAAAGTCAATTGGGACAGTATTCAAATTTGAAGGAGTTGATCGAGACAAAACAAAGTGCAACGCCAAAGGTGGGTCCAATGAACCAGTCATATATGATCGTAGTCGAGCTCCATCCAGATCCAGTAGCTAGTAGCCTTTTTTATGCTTCATGATAAGAAAGAGCATTTCATGAGTCATGCGATGTACCTTGAGGTCCCATGCATGTTGATTTCTCTGGTTGGTGTGAATTTAATTAAAGATGGAGTACAGGAGGACCAATAAAGAGGGTTGGTAAGCTACAGTCTAGCCATACAAGCCATGACCACCGTAGACTTCACACTCCTTCGCTTCTCCTTGCTACCGATCCCAAGTGTGAGAAGAGAAGGGGGAGTTCAGGCTAACAAGGACGGGAGATGTGAAAGGGCTGGTGTTTTTCCTGCAGATAAGAAACAGACATACAGGAAGTGACATCCATTTAATGGGTCCCGTTGGTCTATCATGCAAGAAGCATTGGACCCCACTAAGCTGCTGTTTCCGCCATGAACATTTTCTTGCCACGCCCGACGGTGACGAGGGGTGTGGATGGTATCAAGATTCGATCTTTTGTGTCCATTGCTGGGTTGCTGGTCAAAGGACTGAAGCCCCATGGACCTCTCATCTTCCACCATTGTTTTCTACTTGTTCCCACTCTTTCCATGGTATTATTATTCGTAACAAGAACACAAAAAGAGGGAGAAACCCACCTTTTTTTCTCACTTTTTAATTGTCTTTATATTTGTGTACAATAAATAGACATTGAAAGCATATGTAAAAGACACCATCCACTCCCTTCGAGAAATTTAGCGTCTTATAGATCATTGGGTTTTTTTTTTTTTTTTTTGTAAAAGAAATGAACTACTGAATTTTGATGCAAATTTTTATGGACCAATAAAATGTGATATATACTTTATGCCCAACAAATAAATAAATAAATATGTATGTATGTATGTATGTAACAATAAATATTATCCTCAAATTAATTTACACCATTCTCTACCAATTAGAATAATGATTTAATTAAGTTTTGATTTTGCTAATAAATTTGGACCAAAACCAAAGCAAAAGAATTAATTAGGTGGAGACTGAAAATCCTAAACATGTGCGTGAGCCAAACTGAAGGCATCTAATAAGTGTAACTAGCTAGTACCCAAGTCTAATAAATTGGCTTTAAAGGAGGGGGAGGACCAGGGGACCCTTAAGTTGGAGGGATTAAACCTGGGGTGTCTTTGGGGAGTCTCAAAAATTTTGATTTTTTTTTGTTTAAAATAAAAAATATATATTTTTATATTATTTTAATATATTAATATTAAAAATAATTTTTAAAAAATAAAAAATATTATTTTAATATATTTCTAAATAAAAAACACTTTAAATTATCAACCCCACCACCAGAAAATTAAGAACGTAAATGCTTTGATACCCAATCCACCACGCCCTAAACTCTCCTCCTACGTGTCGGTTTGTGCCATGACTTTAGGATTACACGTGTCTTTCTATCAATGGTTCTGTTCCCAGTTTGTGTCCTTATCAGCTGCCCATCACCCCTGCATCACTCTCTTCTAACCGTTTATTTCCACTGATGGGCTGCACTTTTTTTTTAGTTTTTTTAAATTATTTTGATGCCTTAATATTAAAAAATAAATTTTAAAAAATAAAAAAATATTATTATAAGATATTTTTAAATAAAATAAGACCTGTGTATGCTTTTGTCAACCTATGCATGAATTTAGCTGAGACAACATGGGTGATTAGGTTATCACAATAGTAAAATTACTAACCAACCCCTTCAACTCTATTACGTGTCAGATCATAATCCGGGGTTAAGATAAAGTCCCTCGGTTTTTAATTCTTGCCCAAAATACCCATCAGAAGTGGTAACTGTCCTTATAAAAGAAGGATCATGCCACCTCAATGCAACATTTGAACCACCTCTCTAAATTGTAGCATGTTCTCTGATAATAAACCCTCTAAATCATCTCAGGACTCCTCAATTTCTCAAATTCGCCACTCCATTAATTGATGGAAAGCACTGATTCATCCACAGGAGGTGCCGGAGGCGGCGGCGGCTCTCAACAACCAAACCTTCCACCAGGGTTCCGGTTCCACCCCACAGATGAAGAGCTAGTTGTTCACTACCTCAAGAAAAAGACCACTTCTGCTCCTCTCCCTATGGCGATTATTGCAGAAGTTGATCTTTACAAGTTTGATCCATGGGAATTACCAGGTTACATATCCAAATTTGCTGACTTGGAAATCCGATTCTTATTACTTATTGTGTACTATTATATATACATATAAAGCCTAATAAATGGTGGGTTCATCCTATTTTCAGCTAAGGCCACGTTTGGTGAACAAGAATGGTACTTTTTTAGTCCGAGGGACCGGAAGTACCCTAATGGAACTAGGCCAAACAGGGCAGCAACTTCAGGGTATTGGAAGGCTACGGGAACTGATAAGCCAATATTAACTTTAGGTGGTACACAGAAAGTTGGGGTAAAAAAAGCCCTGGTCTTCTATGGTGGTAAGCCTCCTAAAGGGATCAAAACCAATTGGATCATGCACGAATACCGGTTAGCTGATAACAAAGTCAAAAACAAGCCACCAGGATGTGACTTGGGAAACAAGAAAAACTCTTTGAGGGTAATTAGTGATCACTTTGTACCGAGTTTTTTATTACATATGTATTGTCTTTTCACTTTGGATACTTTTCGAAAACACAGTAAGACTAATGGTGATTACTGTTTTTTGTTTGTTTGTTTGTTTTTACCTTTCTTTGTAGCTTGATGATTGGGTGTTATGTCGAATATACAAGAAAAACAACACACATAGACCAATAGATCACGATAGAGATGATTCTGTGGATGATATTCTTGGATCAATACCGCCTTCGATACTGGTTGGTAACCATCAGAATGGAACACTTCATCTTGCTAAAGGCACAAATTATGAGATATTGCTTGACAATGACCATAATTTATTCGAAGGAATAATAAGCAGCAATGATGGCATCAGAAGCGGCAGTTCTATGTCTCACGTGGCTTCTTCAGTATCCAAGCCAGATCACCTACCCATGCTTCCACTCAAAAGAACACTCCCATCACTGTATTGGACCGACGAGGACATGGCTGTCCCTTCATCAAGTAAGAGATTTCAAGGGGATATTAATGGAGATGAAAGTGTTGTGGGGAATGATGGGAATAGTTCCATAGTTACTCTTCTCAGTCAACTTCCACAGACATCTCAATTGCACCAACAGACAATGCTGGGGTCTATGGGAAATGGAATTTTTAGGCCACCATATCAAATTCCAGGCATGAACTGGTACTCTTAAACTAATCTTAATTCATTGGTCTATGCATATATTATATTTAGACCTATGAATCCATTCCCAGTGGATAATATGAAGCATTCAAATAGTGATCAAGTTATATACTTGTTTATATAGACGGTCGTTGATTGATTAGTAGTTGTATCAGCTTTCCATTGGGGGTACATTGAGATTTTGATTGTTAGGAAGAGATTAGAGAGTCATTCAGTGGCCTCCAGTTTCTCCAAATGAAACATGTAGCTGCCAATTTGAAGCGAGGCCGTAGATACAATTCATAGAGATGGAGATATTTATATATATATAGTTGCATATATATTCTGTAAATGTTTGCTCTTATTATACTGTTATTAAGGAAGCAAAGAAAAATAGGAGGTGGGATCCTGATATTATAGAAAAATAAAATTGTTGATCAGTGATGTATATAAAATTGGTTTGCTTTACGATTAAACCTTGTATGCACAACAGTTTATATTTATTAAAAGTTTCTTAATTATTCCAATAATACATATTATTGGTCATGGTTTGCCTTTGTTGTATATTTGTGTTCATCTTGATCATTTGATAATTAAGATTGTGCAATGAGTTCCTTTTATTGCTCAGTGATGCTTGGCGTTTAAAGATGGCATGCTTGACTCTTTTGCATAATTTTTTGTTGAATGCATAAACCCTAGAAGGTAAAAGCTCTTCGTTCTTTCAGTTACTTTATCTTTTCCAGCCACGTTCATGTTTGTGAAGAATCTGTAGAGAAGCATGTATGAATTCTGATTATGGCACTGGTATAATTTTCTTATGGGTTAATACATATTTTTTGGGTTTGTAGCAGATCTGGAACACCATATTTCTTCGGAAACTTGATTTGTTCTTGGATTTTCCTTTTTTTTTTCAAAATACAACTTATTGCAAGAAAATAGTCCGAGACTTTGTGATTACTATCTTCCATGCTGGAGCCTATAAATCCTGAGAAACTTGATAAATTTTCAAGTATGGAATGGTTTCATTCAACTGTTTATAATAAGGACAAGAATGATCATTAGCATTCATAAGCAAATATTTAATCATTGTCTGAGAAATCAAGAAAAAGAAAACAAACGGGCTAATACGATTGAAATGGACCGATCTTAATTACTATTAGTGACTTGTTTTTATTGTTCTTGTCTAGCTCTATGGTCTTGGAGTTCCTCTACCAGCTTATTTTATTACCATTGATCAAATAGAAACTGATTAATACATAACAAAAATTGTAGATGACACAAAGTAGTCCAATGTTGGTGATGTATCAGCTGCAGATGTTTAATATACTACAGGAACGTGACAAGATTAATTGACACACATTGTTGTCGCATGAGAAAGATTGATGATCTCGTGAGCAATAAGCAAAAACAAAACAAAAAAATTGATAAGTCGAAAATGAAGTTTACTGACCACTTCTTGGTTTTTCCTTGTGCAAAACTATCAAAAAATTATATAACTTAAGGACTAAGGTATGTCTTAATGCTGACTTCACAATCGTGAAATTTATTTGCACAAACAAATGCCAAGATTTGTTATTTTCTCAAGAAAAAAAAAAAGGAAAGAAAGCTAAGATTTAGCTTGTTTGGATTGTATCCATACACATCTCTTAATTTCTTGAAAGATATTCATGGATAGTTCCTTGCAAGAATTTTCCATCAACTTTAATTTGTATGGAAATTAAGCTATGGAGTCTGTGCACATGAGAGAGCTTTCTGATATATGCTTCTAGAGAATTAAAGCAGCTATAGCAGGGGATCGAATTTACAGAAAGTTGATTTTCATTTATTCTAAGAATTAATTAAATATATTGCATCTTTGGTGTAATCTCCAAAAGAATGCTAGATATTTAAGGGTGGGTGTCCTTTTCTTGATCTCATCTGGCTAGTGATGAATGAATGATTAGACATAGCTAGCTAAGTATATTCCATGACCTAGAGGCGAAGGTCGCACAAATATTGACAACAAGAGGCTACCTGACAAATGGCTTTTATCTTGCTGACTATGGGACCATCTCACCATCATCATCAAAAGGAATCATTATCTTAGAACCACACAAAATTATTATCTCCTCTAATTGCATTCCTTTCCAAGGAAAGAGTACAGAACAGCTTTACAAAGAAATTAATTTATTACTGCTTAGTTTTGGAATGTAAATTGATATTTTGACAGAATTTCCCATTATCGTTGGACCCGAATCTCTTTTTTAGGATTATGCTTTCTATTAATTAGGCCTTGAAAGCTTTGCAAATATGATTTAGAGACGAATACCGGTTATAACATTTAGCTTCCACGACAATCTTTTTTTGACATGCATGCTTACATGTGGCTTTCCTGTGATCGATGCTTTAAGAACATGAAATATTAACAAGTTGAGTGGTTAATTATCAACTTATCAGAAAGAAAAGAGGGGGCAGTCCTTCTTTCTTTCTCTGATCAGAGAGGTCTTCTTGCACCCAGGTCTTTCTCTCCAAAAACAAATGGTCATTTTCAACGTAGATATGCAGAGATCAGGAATGCTGTTTCATTTTCATAAATGAAGGTGCCGAAAAGGATGGGGTTCTCATTGATGAGGCCATGGCCAGCCAACTAATATTCTATACAATCTTTAGGCCCATGATTGAGCTTGAAGATCTGTCAAGAGGGATTAACATCTTATTTTATCTGCGACCCACAAACTGACAGATGCTTCCCTAGCTGTTCCAGGCAGCTGAAAAGTACTCTGGACCATTGATGATTTCTAGTTGACAAGGGCCAAGTTGCCCCATAATCCTAGCTTGTTATGGCAAATGGTAGGCAGCAATGTCTAGCTCATAGTTGAACATTTAGCCATGCCCCCACAGAGAAAAAAAGGCAGGAAGATCAAGCTTATTAATCATACTTGCCAGTCATCATCATTACATGAATGAATAAATAATTGAGGATTTGGGTTGCGTATAGCTGGCAGTGGGTTGGGCTTGGAATAACCGTGGGTATATACGTCATTCTTGGTGTATTATGGTGAAATGTTACAGAGTAATTTTTAAAAAAAATTTTAATTAAAAATATATTAAAATAATTTTTTTTAAATCAACACATAAAATTATTGAAAAAGAAAACTAAAATATAATTTGAAAAGCATAAACTATAATGTCGAATGGAAACTTCATTTAAAAACTCTATTAAAAATCTATAAGCAAAATCTCTAGAAAATAACATGCTCCTTTGGGGGAAATAAAAAAACATAAAAAATAAAAGATAAAGAAGAAGAAGTAGAAGAAGCCAGGATGCCAGATATGTTTTGTTGAGCTCATGCAAACACCTGCCTACCCTAATGAGAGTCGGTGGCCTAGTTAGGGGCCCATTGGGCTTTAACGAGAAAATTTCTTCCGAAATTGGGATACAAGAGAAATTAAAAAAAGTCACTGAGGCAGTGTTTGATATGCGGTGTAACTTGTATTTTTAAAAATTTAAATTTTTTTTTAAATGAATTTTTTATATATTAATATCAAAAATAATTTTTAAAAAATAAAAAAAAATTATTTTAATATATTTTTAAGTAAAAAAATACTTTAAATCATCATCGCTACTACAACCCCAATTCTTAATTATTTATGAATATTATAAAGTAATATTATAAAGTATTGATTAGCGGTTGAAGTTGAATTATACTATGAAAATACCAAGAGATTTCAATCAAGCGAGGTGTTTACTGTAAAAAGAAAAGGTTGAGGTGTTTAATAAACTAGAATGTTTGAAATCCAATTTATTTGAGTTCTTGAAGGAATAATCAAATGTTAGATTTTGTTACATTAAACACTGTTTAATGACCAAAAAACAGTTCATGTTTTTCTAAGATTAATGCTCTTTCATTAATTTATTCTTAATACGGTTTTTTTTAATTATTAAGGAAAAACATGCATTTTTTAATGTAAAGAAATTAATCCTTAAATTAATTTTTACATATTGGTGGTGAGTCATTTTCTAGTCATAGCTATAGTTAGATCTCTTAATTGATGCATTGATGGGGGGGAAATTCAATTTTTTTTTCAAAATCAAAACTAGAACAATAAATAATAAGTTAAAGTAATTAACATTAGGGTTAATTTCCTCTCTTTTTGAGAGATCTCAAATCCCCTTTGTAATAAAAAAAAATCTGAAATGATAACATGAAATAAAATTAATTATAATTTACATCAAACTCCCCAATGAATATATATAGAAAAACAAACAAATGAGATTCCGTGACTTTCCTTTAATTTATTGGTCATTATATATTTTAAATTCCTTTAAAACTGAATCGGCGGAGGGAGTATAAATATCACTAATTAAGGAAAAAAAATAAAGAAACTAAAGAAGAAAGAAGAAGAGAAGAAGGTTCCATTCAAAATCTTAGGTGGAGTTGGTGCTTGCGAGTTGCGAGTGCTTGTCAAGGAAGCCACTAATATTCCGAGTTAAACATTGTGGTTTGGCAAGTACGAAGTCCAACATTTGAAAGTCAAAAACAAAGGTTTGAATCCATCAAGCCTCGAATGACACACTACCAAGTGTTTAACAAGTCAAGGTCTTCTTGCCAAGCCAACCATATGGAATCATGAGAAAATCTTTAAGAACAGCCTTGTCATTGCATTTCTGTCTAAAAAGCTTTTAACATGTGATAAACCATCTGTGGCAACGCAATTCTTTGCATAGCCAGCTCAAGATCATACCTCTCTCTCTCTCTCTCTCTCTCTCTCTCTCTCTCTCTCTCTCTCTCTCTTTCTTGGCTCACAAAATGGAATCCATGTCTCAGAAACAGGCCGCTAGGGGAAGGTTACAGCTTCCAACAAGACAAGCACTCGGTGAGGGCAGTAGGGTTAGAAGAATTAATAATCAAGTTGTATCGATACCTCCTAGGCCACGCTCAAGTACCTGTACGTGCTCAAACCGTCCGGGGTCGGTCAGGTGTAGCAAGCATGGCTACATGGTGCCCGGTGACAAGTTGATCAGAAGACATCAAGCAAATAAAGAGATATTAAGAAGGGCATTAGCACCACCAAATCGGAGGTTAACCCTTCGGTGGTTTAACTTCCGGCCAACGCCTAGTCGGCTTTCTAACATGTCCATGGCCTAGTTAATTTGCAATATCTTGCCTCTTCTTTTTTCTTCTTTTGTGAGTGAGTTTGAACAGATGGCTGTTCTGTATTTTTCTCAAAAAACGATTTTGTCTATATGTGAACTAATTAACAGCAGTTTTCTTTTTTTTTTTTCAACATCTTATGACTACATGACTACTACATTAATATGGCATCGTTGTTTTTCAAGCTTCTGGGAAATCATATATCTGCTTGGATAGTCAATGTAATCTTGACACTTTCATACGGTATTGGTATGCTTCGTTGAATATTCAACTGAGAATAATAAATTAGTTCTTGAAGTTGTGTTGAATTTAGAAATTCACAAAGCTGCCCTTTTCTTGGTGTTAAAAGGAGGGATGATTTGGTATTCTCCAAATTTCATTAAGAGAAGAAAAATCCCAGAAAATAAGAGTAGTTAAAGCTAAAAATTATCGAAGTGCTTTTCAGAGTAGGAAAAGCTAAAAATTATTGAAGAGCTTTTTAGAGTAGGAAAAGCTAAAAATTATTGAAGTGCTTTTTCAAGTAGTAAAAGCAAACATTTAGTGCATTTTGAAGATGATATGTGGACGAGGGCGCATGCAGCCACAATGTGCACGGAATCATGATCTAGCTGGATTAGAGCAGTGGACGCGTTTTGAAGTCAAAAGATATATAGCTGGGTTAATATGAAAGATGTGTGTGTGTGTGTGTGTGTGTGATTTTTTTTTTTTAAATCATTTTGCATCGCATCAAAACGATCCAAAAATATAAACCGCACTCAATTTTGCAAAAAATTCAATTTGCCCGTGTGTGTGTAGTGTTGTGTGTGATGTGTATGTGTGTAATAATTTAAATTTTTTATTTTTTTAATTTAATTTTTTTTATATGTATTTTCGAATTTGATATGTTGATATTAAAAATAATTTTAAAAAAATAAAAAAATATTATTTTGATATATTTTTAAATGAATAACATTTTAAAAAACATCAGTTATCATATTTTCAAATATTTGTTTAATCCATCTTTTTTTTTTGGTTTTTTTATATTTTTTTAATATTAATTTATTTCTTTTTTTTTCTTTTTAATCTGTTAAAGCTAAGAGTAAATCTTATATTATTATTTTTTATTAATATGAATCTCTAAACCAGCTTAATATATCTCAATTAATAGTATAAACCCTAAAATTAACCTGTAACAAATCCTATATTGTTTTGATTTGAAATGTTGTTATTTGTCTCGGCTGAGATTCAGTATCTAATTATTGTTTTTTTGCGTTAGAAAGAAGAAACGAATAACACGTAATTGATGATCAGGGTTATCTTGAGTGATAATAGAACCTACTACAATTGTCTGGATTGTTGGAATGGAGACAAGTAGTGAATCATTCAATCAAAAGCCTCTTTATGTCCCGGTTGCTCCATCATCCACTTTCTTCCCTTCTCTAATAGCACTGCGACTGCAACTCGTTTTCTTTCTTATGGAAGAGGGCAACTGTGGTTGCAGATAATCATCATTGTCTTTGTTAACCGTGCCTGCCTGCAGATTTGAGATTGAAGCTGCCATTGGAATGGTGGGTTTTGAAATTGTATTTCATTTGGGTGATCAGGCATTTCTTTATATATGCTTACCTGGTAAATTCTTCTATGTTTCATGGAAACTTTCCATTACTATGATTTTTACAGCTGTTAGGAAGTATCTCAAGAAGAGTATAATAATCATCAATAAACATAAATACGCAAGGTTGCAAGATGCGTGGGGTATATACGATAGCCAGTCTGTCCAGCAACTTTCGGCATTGCTATTCTTGCATCAAGATATGGGGTCACGCTGTGGTCTCCTCTGTCAAAGCCCTCATGACAGCATTGAGCTGAGCAACTATCCCGTTTTCTATATTGCTCGTGATTTTTTGCACTTCATCTACTCCTGTGAAGAGAAAAAAAATGGGTTAGAAAAGGAGAAGACAACTCAAAGCATATCATAACTTCTTGTGCGGCCATTGGTGTATCCAAATAAGACAGTATAGAACAGTTATGCGGTATACCTCAGGGGAACCTTTGGACAGAGAACTGGAAGAAGCTTCTACTGTTGCCTCTGATATTCGTGCTTCTGATTTCTCGTTTGAATAACTACCAAAGTGAGAGAAAAAAAATCAGCAGTTTTAGAACTCCAGACTCAAGTCAAAAAACAAAACATCCTTTTATCACCAGACCAAACAGAATAAGGACAGAGAAGACTTTGCTGTGCCATGTCATGTTAGAGAGCTTCTTGTGCTCAGGGAGATGCATGGTCCTCCGTGTCCACTTCCCCAACCCAAAAGCATAGACTTATGGGTTATGGGTTCATCTTATATACAAACACTTTGCTTTTATATTTATCACTCATATTGGCATCCAACATGTCAAGACCAAATACACGACGGAGTTTGGCATAACTTGTGCTTCTACTTTTAAGTGTTTTTCAAAAGTATTTTTGGCTTGAAAAGACATCAAATTAATGTTTTTTTAGTGTTTTGTGATGTTTTGATATGCTGATGTCAAATTAAAAAACAAAATCTTAAAAAAAATCATTTTAATGCATTTTCAAGTGAAAAGCTATTTTGAAAAACATTCTGTACTACAATTCCAAATACCCCTAAGTACTGGAAGATTCTAAATAAATTTCTAGCAGAATTGTAAGAGGGACCACTGGAGATCTCCAAACCAGAAATTCATGTGAGAGAATTAGGAAACAAAAAACTTATATACATCCATATTTCACTCGGAAATATTTAGTGTATCAAAATTGTCTCTAAGAAATAATAATAATAATAAAAAAAAAACGTATCTCAGTTGTGTAATGGAAATATCCAGTGTGCTCGAATAACTGGGACTTATAACTGTTAATTATTCACATGCGTTTCCTAATCACATTTCCTACGAAAAAGAGTCCATTAATGTCTTCCCAGTCTTCATTACCTAATGCATGACAGTTCAGAAAGAAACAATATGCTACTTACGTGGACAGTATGGTCACCCAGATGAGTTCTACACAATCCACCCAAAGGAGTCTTTGTTCTACAGGAACCACACCATATGTAATAAGATGAGCAAATGGCCAAAGCTTCCATCCTGCCTGAACAGTAGACCACATTAAACAGAACAAAATTAAGCCAGGTTGTGAGCAAGAAAAAACTAACTACTAAATTCATGTGTTTCGATCCAATAGTCCAAGTAATAAACAAAAACCAGACTTCAAGCACATAATTCGGCTTAGATAAACTGAAAACGAAAATGCTCCTCACCACTTGACCATTTTGAACAGAAAATCAACAAATTTGAAACTTGTTAAGTTGAGGCTTGTCAGTTATAAAATAATTTATGTGCTCATTAAAGTTTTAGAATGGTTGCAAACCAACATTTAAAATTATGAATAGAAGATAGAGCCATACAAATGAGACCACCATGCATATTAAATTCATGGGTCTCAAACATCCAACTATTAATGCAGAAAGGAAATATTCAAAACCAGTAATGTGGTTTTGCCAGATAGCAGTCTTTCTAACTCCATTACCAGGTGATAATAAGAGCAAACACTAGATCAAAGTTTGGTTCTGGACACAAAGAGGAAAGGGAAGAAGGTTCTCTTACTGTAAGCATCGGCCAAAATGTAGCTGTCAGTTCACTGAAAATGCTGGCGGGCGATTCCAGACGCAAGAATCCCAACACTGTGAAATAAATGCTGTTCCAAGCTGCTGCCCACAAAGTTTGGTCGAAGGCCACTTTGACAGGAACCACCCACCAATCTTGGAATGGAAAAAGCTCCTAGAAGACAGTAAATTGATTGAGTAAATCACTGAATACATCATTATGCCTATTAAACTTCAAAGGAAACTTGAAGTACATTAATCACCTCGCAAAACTGGTAATAGTAATGTGAAAGGGAGCCGTGTAATGTAAAGCCAACAACACCTGATCTAAACATTCTTGTGCGGTCAAACTCAAAAATTGGTTTACCTTCATAGCACTGAAGATGAAACAGAAACAACCAAGTAAAAGGATGTATACACAAGAAAAAATAGAATATCACAATATTGGTTTCACGACATTTACAAACCTGTGCAATCCAATCCCCAACGGAGTAGACCACACCACTAATCATCATTTTCGCTAAAACTGGGTTTGTCTTTAGAGCTTCCTCATAAGCAGACCAGTTGTGTTGAGGTGCATATCTTAATATTTCAAAGAGTGTCCACCCCTAGTAGAAAAGTGAAAAATAGATCTTGAAGATCTAGTGGATAAACAACTACAGAATTTAGGAATACAAAAGGACATCAAGAAAATAGATAACACATCCAATTATGTCATTCTGCAATGCTTACGGAAATGAGAAAAAAAGAAAAGTTAACATCAATACCATGCAACATCTTAAATTTAAAACACACCAAGAAGGTTTGGATGGATGAATTAAAACAACCAGAATACCAATTAAGGGTTTTAATGAATCTTCTGTACAAGAAACCAAGAATTCTCTCAAGTCTCAACTCCTTAATATCAAGCTGCATTTGTTTGTTTGACCCATAAGTCCCAAACTTTTATCACCATAACCACAATTTTCTAGCAGTCTTAGCCTGCTAGACAAAGCCTTCAGCTTCCATAAAAAATCAGATCTGAATTGCAAAAGTTGAGCAAAAGGACACAAATCCAAAGCTAAAGGTGAAAGCCACGAAAATCATATTGCTTCAAAGCCAAGAAACGGGAAATTAACTTGAAGCTACTTTTATTTCTCAAGAAAAGCTAAGCATGAAGAACATAAGAAGAAATGGAGATACCCTTGTATTGTCCAACAGGAACAAATTTCATAAGTAGCATGACAACAATAAAAACAAAACTCTAAACAACATATAAAGCAACCAATTATGATTTGATTTGTTCTAAAGACACATAATAAATAAGCTTTTACTTACGTGCCAGTAATCATGGTCAATTGTGAGCAACTTGGTAATAGCATAAGTACCAGCAGCAAGAACAATCGTTGCATTGATGGTCCTATCAATTAACCTATCGGACTCCAATTCCCTCTCTCTACTCTCTCCATCAAGACCAGAACTTGAAGCTGAAGAGAATCCTTCAAAAGAGAGCTGCCCTTCACTCCCCCCAAACCCACTAACCTGAGGAGCCAACTCGGCCCCTTCTCTCTCTACTTGACTCGCTACCATCCCTTCTTGCTGGTCTACACTGTCACCACTTTGTACTGGAATAACATCAAACTCTTCTTGGAAAACAGAATTCAAGTGCCAGCTCGGAATGTTTCTAGAGAAAGCTTGGCTCTTTGGCAATTTTGGGGATAGAAACTGAGGGTTTTGCAGGTTTTTTGAAATGGTCTTTTTGGGTTTTGAAGGAGGAAGGAGACTGCGAGGAGAAATGGTGTGTAAAGCAGCCATTTTTTGGCTACCGAGTTGAGGTTGGGAGGAACTGAGTTGAGTTGATCGAGTTATCAATCTAACTGTTTGCTTCTCCAAATTGGAGCGTGTGGAGGTAGTTAGGTTATAACAATAGGTTTTTGATTCGGTGTACTACTGACTATGATATCACATTAGCTTACTTGGGTTTATTTTGATGAACAACTGTGATGAGGTCTTGCTATGTGGGGTCAGGCAACAAGAAATGCTGAATGGTATTTTGATGATGAGGAGATGAAATTCTATTTTGAGATAGAATGTAGAGGATAATTATTGGCTGAAATTATGAGATGATGAATGCAGTCCACATAAAAGAAAGGCCAGCAGCAGCTCAATGATTGGGAAAATCTAAAATCAGTCCTCTAACTATACACACAGTTTAACTAGATACCTAAACTAAATATTTAATCAGTTGAATCCTCTTAGTAATAAATGGGAACGTTTCCCATTATTAAAAGAAACTAAAAGGAGTAGTTATATTACTAAGTATTTTTTCCTGTTCCTATAGATTTATTGGCAATATGGACTGAAAAGCAAATGATGATTTATATTAGTTTTTTTTTTCTATTTATTTGCATAGTAAAATAACTAATATCTCTTTGAGTTAAAAAAAATAATACAACGGTGGGGAAGGGCACTTTCGATTATTTCATTTCAAGTGCGCAATAAAATTACCTAAATATCCTTACATTGAAATTGTCTTTCCCTTTAGTCAAGGGGTTTTATTGTCCTTTCCGTTTGGTTTTTCAGTAGTTACCAAGTCTGATTAGGGGCACTTTAGTATTTAGACATATATATAATATTAATTTATTTATAAAATTTGGTTGCGCGTTAGTGCCCCCCACGCTATTCGGAATAAGGGTACAGCGTCATCTAACAGTCAAACTCCAGCTTCCACGACGATATTTTAATTTTCACGTGGTCGCCTCTATTATTGAGCAACGTATATGGCAAAAAATATCGGGTTTTGCACTGGTTGCCATTTCTTTTTTCCTTCTTTCTTTCCTCGCTCATCTTCAGTTTCAAAGCCTACCCTGCATATTTTCAAAGCAACCCTTTAATTTTTTTCTTTTGAATTTGGTCTCTATTTTTTTATTATTTCTTTTATCTTAAATAATCAATGGAATTGGAATTTTCTTCCATTTAACCCTCATTTGATTTTCTTGCTTTTTAGATTTAATCCTTGTTTTTTTGATTGTTAAGTTTTTTTTAACCTTTCTTTTAATTAAATTATCCTTTCAATTACATTCCTCAGTATTTTATATCATTCTTTTAATTGCATCCCTTAATATTTTAACTCATTTTATTTTATATCAGATTTAGCCCTTATTTTTTTTATTGCTATTTGTTTTGTTTTTAATCCTTTTTTATTGGAATTTTCTTTAATTTTGTCCCTCAACATTTTATTTATCAAGATTCTGTTAACCTTTTAGGGCACAGGTTTGAAAGATTAGATCGGATTCACTCATATGTTTTTTTTTCAGGTCCTTTTTTACAATTGACTTTTTCTGATTTCATCCTTCTATGGGATTATCTCAATCTCATGTGCCATGTCACAAGTTTCAAGTGTTAACCTAGCTTGACTCACTCCAATATTATTTTTTATTATTATTATTGTCATTGCCTATTTTCTTATCATATTATTAAATTAATCAAGATTTAACTTGATTTTCAGGTTTTTCTTACTTCTATATGATCATTATCGTTGCCTAAATATTTTTTTAACACATTAAAAAAAATTATATGGCTTGTGGCATGGCATGGGCTACTAGTCTAGTCAATATCTATTAGTATTTTCCATCTAAATTACATATAAATATATTTAATAATGTAGTGTTTGGTTATTGTTTTAGGATAGAAATGATAGAGACAGTAAAGACATAAATGTGTTTGGATGACTGAGACACTGCATAAAAATAAATGTCTTTGTAACAGTTTTAGAATAAGTTTTATGTACTTTCAATAAAAGAGATGTATCTTTAGAGATAATATTTATTATTTTTTAATTCTTAAAATATCCTTATAAACAACTCTAAATTTTAAAATTATTCAATTAATACATGTAAGAATAAAAAAAGTTATTGTCATATTTTTAAAATTTAACTCAGGGCTCGATTTAGGACAAGGCTCGGGCCATGAGTCAGGAGGGTCAACCTGGGTTAACCCAAGTCAACGTAAGTATTTTAACCAAGTCAACGTAAGTATAAAAGTAGTTATTATCATAATTTTAAAACCTGACTCGAAGGTCATTCCAGAGCAAGGCCTAAGTCACGAGTCAGGTTAACTGTTGACCCGAGTCAATATAAAGATAAAAATTGTTTTTATTATAATTTTAAAACCCAACTTAGAGATCAACACGAGGCAAGACCTCACTCACGAGTTGGGTTGATCATTAACTTTGATTAATATAAGGATAAAAGTAGTTATTATTATAGTTTTAAAACTCAATTCAAGGTTAACCCTAGGCAAGCCCCGAGTCACAGGTCGAGAGGGTCAACTTGAATTAACATAGATGAACGTAAGTATAAAGTGGTTATTATCATAGTTTTTAAACCTGACTTAAAGATTAATCTTGGACAAGGCCTAGGTCATGTATCGAGAGTGTGGACTAGGTTGACTTAAGACGATGTAAAAATAAAAATGATTATTATCATAGTTTTAAATCTAACTCAGGGGTTGGCCCAAGTCGCAGATAAGGGGGTCATCTTGGGTTGAACTGAGTCAATGTATGGGTAAAAGTGGTTATTATTATAGTCTTAAAACTTGAGTTGAGATTCAACTAGGGGTAAGGCTCGATTCATGAGTCATTTGGGTCAACCCAAGCTGATCCAATTAAAAAAAACAAAGCAACCTTGTTTTAACAAAAAAAAATCAACGGTTTTTTACCCGTGTTTTATCTTGAATCACGGGTTGACTCGAGTTTTTGACTTGGTCAGGTTGGGTTAATCCGTCCTTTATTTTTTCTTAGACTCAAATCAGTCCAAACCCACAGTCCCAGGTTGACTCGCCAGACCAGTTCGGGTTTTATAACTAAAGTAATTGCAATATAATTAGTTTCAACACTTAATATAAATTATTTTTTTTTAAATATGTAAGTTTGACAATAATACATGTTAAGGGTAAAATAGACTTCTTATATTTTATTTTATTTTGTCCACCATAACCAAACATGATTAAGAGACAATCACTTTATCTTATACACCATTATCAAACACACTTATATAACTATTTTTTTATGTATTATCTTCTTTATCTTCATTTTTTTTATCTTTTTTATCTTGGAATAGTAATCAATCGTCACCTAAAAAATACATTATGAAGGAGCATTTGACTTTTCTTAATCTAAAAATAGAAAAAACTAGCCTTTGATACCTTGATAATTCAATTTTGTTTTGGAGATCATATTAAGAATTATTTCATATTTGAAGGACTAATTTGAGGTTCGTCCATAGTAAAATGGATGGACTTCCAAAGAAAAGAAAACTAATTTATTTATTTCATCCGTGCTATGAGTTCAAGTCGCCAAATTTGACTTCGATAACCGTTAGAAATTAGAATTGAGCTTTTGGGTACAATAACCTACAGGTCATCAGGGTGTAGGGTGTTTTTAGTGTGCGTTTTGTAATATAGTGTTAGATAGTTTTTAAAAATATATTAAAATAATTTTTTTAATTTTTTTTTAATTTTTTTAAATTATTAATATCTAAAAAATTAATTTATTTTTTAAAATAAAAAATAATATAAAAAAATCTTAAAAAAAAAACAAGTTTGAATCGTAAAATCAAATACTCTATAATTTAAAACTATAACGCAAGTTCAGAGATTGTGGGTCCTATGAGCATATATGGACCAGTCAGGACACGTCCAATGGACATGAAAGCTACGTTCCTAAAGATCTGTAATTGGGTGATTCTAGATAATCTTAGTTTCATATGGCAGTGTATTTTATTTTTCACCAAATTTTGGAAACCATATAGTTTTTTCAAGGTTATGATTTAAACAGTTCTTTTGCTTGCACTGGGAAAATAATCAAGTGGTGGAGAGTGCATGAAGCTTTAGGATTCTCACCTATTTTTTGTGGTTAACATGATCAACTCGGAGGTTGGGGTGAGACCTCTAAGGAGATCCTTGTGTAGTCAACATGAATATATCCATATAAAAAAAATAAAAAAAATATATCTCAAGTGTGTCAAAGACGATGAGATAGTGATGTTTATATATATATATAAACATTAATATCTCATCGTCTTTGACATCTTTGACACACTTGAGATATTTTTTTTTCATTTTCATCTTTGACACACTTGAGATATTTTTTTTGGTTGATATTATATATATATATATATATATATATATCAACCTAAAAAATGATCCCAAACAAAATAAATAATAAAAAAATAAAAATTAAATTTAAAAAATAAGAAAAATTAGAAGGGGGTGATATTGAAAAACATTTAATTTCATGGTTTATTCAAAATAAAAGAAATGGTAATAAAAAAGACAGGGCCAAATGTTAAGGGAAAATAAATTACTAGGGTTAGTCTAATTTTTTAAGAGGCTAGAGCAAAATTCACGGCTGAGGAGAGAGAAAAAAGAGAAAAGTTTATTGTTGGTGCCATACTCGATGCGTGTTAAAGGTACACGTCGCCCTATCACGTCGAGAGATTTAAGAACTTTAAACATTGTCCTTGAAGGCGGTGTTTAGTGGCCGAATAATCCCTCATGTGCCGTCCACACACTAGCACGTGCTACTCAAATGCTAGAGTTTTTTTTAATTAAATTTAATAAATACAACAATGCATTTGATTACCTTTGGAATTTACAATAAAACCAATGTAAAATGACAAAAAAATCATTCAATGAGAGTTTTGTTGGTTTTGTTTGTAAGGGCACCAAAGCAATTAAACTATTCTAAAAAAATTGAAAATAAAAAAATGCCCCCGAATAGTAGATATTAGATTATTTTATTCTAGGGTTAAATTAGTAATTCTACTGTGCAATAAAAATTAAAAGGTTTAATGATCAAGGTGCAATTTTATTTTTACATTATTTTAATGAATAATAATTTATATCTAGATCTACAATAATTTCTCCTTCACCTCTAGTTTTTTTTAACTAGTTTCTAACCTATGATACACAACAAATCAAATAAAAAAAATTAAACATAAAAAAATTGTCCAAGCAACAAGAAATTATTTGGTAATATTATTAAATCTAACCCAATAGGTCCACCTTAAATTCTTTCAACTCTACTCCTTGCCTAACTCGGGTTTAAAATTAACTGGTATGAAAGTTACTTTAACGTGACTCAATTGACCTGGCAAATCTAAAGTCAACCCAAATGACCATTAATGATTTGGCTTTAAAAAGGTTTCAAGATGACATATTTTTTTCAATATTGATATGACGACATATTAGATCAACTCATGTTTTATAGCTAAGGCGACCCCTTCGAGTTTCCAGCTGTTTCCTTAACCCGCTAACCTTGCGACCTGAATCATGCACTTCATTGAGTTTAACAATTTATTTTTTTAACAATTTTTTACTTAATGATATGATAATAAAAATAAACGTTCATAAAATTAAGCACCGACCAAATATAAGGATATTTGTTTGAAACTGTGATAACTACATAAAAAACAAATCGAATAAATTATAAAGATCAATTCAATATCAACCAAATGTTGAAAGATAAGATTGAAGAAAAATAAAAGCAAAAAAGATTCCATCAAAAGGAAAGCAAAAAAGGATTTAATAAAAAAAAAATGGAAGATGGAGTTTAATAATAAAGAAACTATTTGATATTGTTATTAAACTCAACTTAGTGGGTCAACCTTGAAACCTCCATACCCAATTCTTTGGCTAGCCCAAGTTTAAACTTAATCTACGTGGAAGTTCCCCCTACATGACCCAATCGACCTTGTGTGTCCCAAATGCAACTCGAACAATTGTTAAAAGTTTGGTTTGACTTAATTTTAAGATGATATTTTTTTTTTAATATTGAGACAATGACATATTAGATTAATTTGGATTTTGTAGTTTAATTCATCAAACCTATAACCCGAATTATGGATTCTATTGAATTTTAAAAGTATTTTTTATTTAATAATATAATAAAAAATATAATCTCCTTCCCTATTCATGTGGTGATATAGGTGCGGAGACCCAACTTTTTCAGTATAGTAGTTAATTTATAATTAAATTAAAAACTTTATCTCGTATGGTTGAGCCCAAAAAATAATTAAATCTAAAAGACAAAAAAATCCAAGTATCAATTTAAAAAAATGAAGAAGAATCATATAGTTTGTTAGGTAATTTTATTATTTTTTGAATTTTAATTATAATTATCATATTTTGAACATTCCAATCTACCATCCCCAATAATTTAAAACTAGATCATCTTCATTTTCATTCTTATGCGTTTCAGGGCTCAAAACCTTGTCAATAAACTAGGTCAAAAATCTAGCATTTTGATCTGCAACTTTGCTGTGCTAGTTATCTTCTTGTACATTATGTTTGTTAAAAGGAATTGGAGAAATGACGGCTAAGAGATGAGGGATTGGATGTATTCATCATTTGGCAGGAAGGAAAGAGGAACTAAGGTCATACTAATATTTTATTTTATTTTTCGTGTTGTATGGAACTTACATTTCTTTTATCAAAGAAAAACTGATATGATGCACATAAATCCTCAGAAACCTCACTGTGTGCCATTGCAACTGCCTCATAAACTGATAGTGGAAGAACTGGTAATTCTCCGTCCTTACAAATGGAAAGTGGAAGTAATTAGACATTGAAGAACTATTTTCAATTGCATGTAACATACAAATTAAACAAAAATAGGAGTTTCGTACCTGATGGCATTATTTCCAAGGGAACTCTGTAACCACTGTTCTTATCAAGTCGATTGTCAGTGAGAACAGCTTGGTTAGTGCAGCTGAGCTTTGCTCCATTATATGCCCCATCAACTTCCTGGAAACATAAGTCTAACTGAATTTGAGTCCTTTATCAGGAGGGCAGCACATTCCAATAACTCATGTTTTAGTTTTGAGGCATGAATTTCACAAGATGAAATAAAAAACAAAGCTATCTGGACAGAAAAAGGTAAAAGCAAACAAAGATCAAACCGAGTGTGACAGAAAAGAATGAACAACAGGATGCAATGGCATGTATCCCGAAACTACACGGGAGAAAACCAAATTGATGGGAAGTTACGATTTCCACAAGGCTGAGGTGAGGCTCAATTACCTTACCAGTTTTGTAAACTTCCCTGCTGTTAATTGTGTTGAGTATCCATTTATAACAATCTGAATTGATGGGCTAATATCATCAGTTGATGTTAAATGTATGGTAAAAGGAACAAGCATTCATTTGGACTAACTACAAGTGAAGGTATATTTATCCAACAAGGATCTGATATTCATTGCTTACAGGTATTTAGGCATGCAGAAAAAGCTAAAACATATGTGAAGTCTAGTGATGGTTTTAATACGTATCGAGTTATCCATACGTTGGAATTTAATTAGTTTAGAACCTCTGTCTAGTATTCTATCTTATCATATTTCCTATACATCATGTAATTAATTCAATATTTAAACTTGTAGTTATTTTCCTGAAGAAATGGAGTTTGCTATGATGGTTGTTGCAGATGACTTCTCAAGGCTGAGGAATATGTTGTTGATAAGAGATCTGTTGTTCATGATTTTGTAAAACTGAACTCTGCTGTAACTGAATCTTGTTCTTCTACATGCCCCCGCAATCGAAAGGGTAGCGACAGAACCCTGAGATTGTCATGTAGAAACTGAAACTGAGTGGAAGACAGTGGCTTTGTGAGTGTATCAGCATATGGGTCCTTTGTAGAAACAAATTTGACAGGCGGTTGTCCTCGTAGAACTTGATCATGGACAAAGTGGAAGTCTATTTCAATGTGCTTTGTTCTAGCATGAAAAAACAGATTTCGGGATAATTTACTCAATGCTTGTGGTTCAAGTTCAGAGTTTTGCCCAATATTTAATAAATTAATGGGAGTTAATTTCTTATTATTTATTTTCATATTCTCCCACTCTGAAAAAGGATTATTTATTTAGGAGTTTTAGCTCTGTTAGCCATAGTTATAACTTCTCAATCACAAAATTAGTTTGCTGTTGTTTTTTTTATGAGCAAAAAAAAAAAAAATGAATTTGAAAAAAAAAAAATCTAATATTCTACTTCTAATTGAAAAATCAACTGATGTGTTTTTTTCATTCATAAAATTTTAATAACGTAAGGAATGATTTTTTTTGGGATAAAATTTAAGAAATTATGTATAATTGTATATAGCAATTCCAAGACCCGGGATAAAATTGCGTAACAAAATAAATAATGCAAGCCAATATTTAAAGTTATTTAAGATTATCTTTTTAAAATATTTTTTTATTTGAAAATATATTAAAATAATTTATTTTTTACTTTTTAAAAATTATTTTTGATATCAGCGTATCAGAATAATCTGAAAATACTAAAAAAATATTAATTTAAAATAAATAAAAAAATAATTTTTTAAAAATTTTTTTTAAACACAAAAACAATAATGAATAATTAAAATATTAAAAGTGAAACTCAATGGTATTTACAAGGTCAAAACTGGTTATATCCCGTGATCGGACATCATAATTCCCACCACCAAACACCATCCATCATGACCCCACACATAAAAAAGACAGTTGAGCAATCCAACGGCCAAGGCGTCAGATCCCAATCATCAACCATTATGATTTATGAATCGCGTAGCACTAGATCCCGGGACTGTGATTCATCCCAACTTCCCAGAGTAAACGTTCCTTTAGACTGAAAATAACACCAAGCAAAGCTCACTTCCTCTCTCTCTCTCTCTCTCTCCGATCTGATGGACTCCTTTGAAGGATAAGAAGAAAAATAAAAATTCCACAGATCCAACGATGGCAAACTACCTCGCTCAATTTCAAACTATCAAAAATAGCTGCGATCACATCGTCATTGCAGGTAACTCTAAATAATGATTCGCATTTCCTGATCAGTTTTCTGTTTTCTGTTTGATTGATTTATTTAGTGTAATGTTTTTGGCAGTTGAAGATGTGAGTGATTTATGGCCGAACATAAAATCAGGATTCGAAGAGAGAGTTCCAATTAAAAGAGCTAGTTTAAATAACAAGACTCGAAATCCAGTTCTCGTAGAGAATTTTCCTTGCGAATTTATATTAACTACTGATTCAAGACTCCGCAGCCGGTTTCCTCAAGAACAGTCTTTGTTTTGGTTTCGCGAACCGTACGCTACTATTGTTCTAGTCACTTGTGAGGTATTTGCTTAATTAAACTCGCCATTTGACCTAAATTTTTTTATTTGTGTGTGTATATATATATATATTTCAAAAGGATTTGTTTTGCGTTTTTATTTTATTTTAATTAGGATCTTGATGAGTTTAAAACGATACTTAAGCCGCGGTTGAAGTTAATTGTGCAAAATGACGAGAAGGAATGGTTTATTGTGTTTGTGTCGAGAGCGCATCCGAGTAATGATAATGCTGTTAAAATGGCAAAAAAGGTTTATGCTAAGCTTGAAGTTGATTTCAGCTCGAAAAAAAGGGAGAGGTAAGCATGCTCATTTTAATTTTACTTTGATATTTGAGTTCTATTTTTATTTTTTTTATTTTGATTCAGCTGGTGCATTTTGTTAGCTGGATTTGTCGTGCATTCTTAGCTTTTCTTGAGGTATTATTTGTTGGAATTTTTTTTTGTTTAATTTTTTAAGTATTCCGGTAAAACAATATACTTTTGCTTCATTTGAAAATTTGTGATGTTTTGATATTTAGATATGACTGCTATTATCCTTGAATTGAAAAAAGTTGTGATGTGTTGATATATTCATGCATTATTGTTTACTTGAATAGCAATTGTGAATGCTAGTATCATGTTCATCAACATGAGTGATGTAAATTGGGTTATATGACTGGAAATGCTAGGCCAAAACTTAAATAAGTTTATACACTGACCATTGCTCTAGTTCTCTTTAGCTGAATATTGCCTCCACTGACCTTTGCTCCAATATTGCACTATTTTCTTCTTTTTCATTCTCTTTTTCAGAAATGCTTTAGTCATGGTGGTTGGTGTTATTCACAAAAGGTCTGGTTTCCTTTTTGTCTGTTTTTTGAACATGTGAATTATCCAGGTGCTGCAAATATGATATTCATGGCCCTGAAGCAATTTTTTGGGATGATTTAGAATCGAAAATTATGGAGTGTGTCAGAAACACACTGGATAGGCGTGTACAGTTTTATGAGGATGAGATACGTAAGCTCACTGAACAGCGGTTCATGCCAGTCTGGAATTTCTGTAATTTCTTTATATTGAAGGTTGTTCCTTTTCTCAAATTATTTTATTAATCTGATAAAGGTGTTATAGCTACCAGCAGAAATGCCTGATTTGGATTTAAACTGTTGCCCATTTTTTCTTTCTTGTGTATATTTTATTTATCTTGGAAAAGCATATCTATGAAACATTGTCTTATAGTAGCCCATCATTTCTGTTTGTTCACAAAATATCAGTATTGATCCCTAAGAAGATCCCTATACATGGGGAGGCTTAACTCTAAGAAATCTTTTAGTTCCTTGTAGCCATATGCCTCAGTCATGCATCACATTTCTTCAGTTATTCCAGCAATTCCTACCTCTAAATATATGTTCTGTTCTCAGGAAAGCTTGGCTTTTATGTTTGAGATGGCTCATCTTTATGAAGATGCTCTACGTGAATATGATGAATTGGAACTCTGTTATTTGGAAACAGGTAAGCATGTGTGTGCCTGTGCCTGTGCTGTTGTTGTTTGCATGATTTTCCTCCTTGTTTGTTCAAGTACTCAAAACATTTGTCATTCTTCACTGTTTTCAAATTATAGTGTAATAGTAATCTTACTTTATTTCTTGTAGATGAGATATTCTTTTTAATAATCTGATACTGCTATATATGTCTATATTTTTCATGTTGAAAGTTTCGTAAAAAATCAAACTAGTGTATTCTTATTGTATTTCGAATGATATATTAAACTGTAATTAGCACTGATCACATGGTCATAGATCTTTTCTCTGCACATCATGATTTCAAATTGATAACTTAATCTTTTGTGTCATGTATGTCTGAGTTTTCTAACCTGAACCTTTATCCTAATTTGTGTTTTTGTTTCGTGTCTAAATTTTTGTACTTGTTGACAAATTCAGAGCATGAATGATAATATTATAGCAATATTTCTGTAATCTTTGATAGAAGCACTGTAACTTCTTTTATTTTACATTTAGGTGTTGAAGAAATATTCAACACTGGAGCTTTCTGAGCCCTCATGATCACTGCTTTGAGTTTTCTTCGTACTTATGATTGTTTATATACTTGTAGGAGTATGTGTTTTTAGCATTGATGAATAGCTGAACATTTTATGCTTCCTGAGCAATAATGGACCAATAATTTATACAAATTTGATGCAGTTAATATGCCTGGAAAACAGAGAGAATTTGGAGGAGTAGACCATGGTGATGATTGGGCAGCACTGCTTAATCCTGAAAATAAGCCATTGACGCAGATTGTTCAAGATGATTCATTTAGAGAATTTGAATTTAGGCAGTATCTCTTTGCTTACCAATCAAAGGTATGGAAAGCTGAGAATTATTTCAATCCACTAAAATGGTACTATGATGCAGTTAATTCCAGAATGAAAGAGAAATATTTCTGATTGTTTGCTTTATCAACCACACAGATCTGTTTGTCTATGCCCCACTGCTTTCCTTGAACTTCTTTTTTCATAATTAATTTTCAGGATTCAGTAGTTAATTTAAATATTGCTCATTAGTTGATTTTTGTCCTTATGATTCATAATTGAATAACAGTTTAAGTGGATCTTGGATATGTGCTTGTATTTTTTAAATGATATTCTTCTGCCCCTCCTTTGTGTGTGTTTGTATGTGTGCTTAAATGACCTTTATATGTGCTTGCACACTTTGTGAACATGCACACATGCTTACACGAGCATGTGCACAGATGGCCTCTGTTCCGTGTGGAGTTTTGGTTGATTTGTGTCACAAGAATCAGTTTTGTAGCCATTTGTTTGAATATTGCATGCTATAGTGTTCTCACACCAAAAGTTCACAAGAGTTTTTCGCCATTATACATTACTCTTCAAGGAATCCAGTTCAATTCCTGGGATTTTTGCTTTAATCTAATTATTCTGTTGGACTTGCAGCTTTTATTCAAGCTGAATCGTCCCTTTGAGGTTGCATCAAGGGGTCATTCATTTATAATTGGCTTCTCAAAGGCCCTCACATTGCATGAGGTATATGATGGTTGTTTCATTAAGTAGCTGCATTGCTGGGTTTTTTTTACCATAGTTCAGAGGATTTTATTTCTGATCTCTCTTTTCCCTCTCTTATTGGCACTCCTCTTAGAATATGCTACCTTTTTGTATGCGAGAAGTTTGGGTAATAACTGCTTGCTTGGCTATAATCAATGCTACTGCTTCTCCTAATTACGATGGACTTGTGGCACCTGACATAGAAAAGGAGTTCTACCGCCTCAAGGGTGATCTTTATTCTTTATGTCGAGTTAAGGTAAAAAACTTTCTTCTTTTGGCTCCATTTTCTAATCAGCAAATGGTGCTGCATCCTTTACCTTTTCAATATTTTTATCCTGTATGAACCTATTCTCTTTTGTCAAAGCAAGAGTGACATTTCAAAAAAAAAAAGATTTTTTTTTGTGCCAGAGACTTGTTACTAAGACTATTGTGCACGACAGTTGTGTTCTTTTGTTACTTCAAATTTTGCTACAGAAAGGGGTTTTATGAAATGCAATTATGACTGTTGCAGTTCATGAGGCTGGCCTATTTGATCGGATATGGAGCTGATATAGAAAGAAGTCCTGTCAACAGGTGAAAAATCGAATTATAAAGTGCAAATCTACTTGTCACCTCTTGTTTATATTCCACTTGGTCCTGTAACTAGAAAGTAAATTTTTCCAGTGTCAAAAAGTTATAATTGAGCTATTTAATCGCATTCATGTTTTGTGTATCTTTTAAATTATTTCCTTTTATTTTTTACAGTGCCTTACTCAGCATGCTACCTTGGCCCAAGCCTCCGGTTTGGCCATCGGTTCCATCTGATGCTTCCCCTGAGGTTCTTGAGAAGGAAAAGGTACGCTTTAGGATGCCGTGTCCAAATTTGAACCAACAGAAGGGCATTGGTATATATTTCTCTTGTTTGTTTGATTGTTTGTTCTCTTACTGTAGGATTGTGTTATTACTGTAGTTTTCTTCTATTTCATACATTGTTTACCTCTTCTGCCAATTACTAAGGGTGACTATCACGAAGTTTGTTGCTTCTAGATGATATAACACTCTTACAAATGAGTGAAAAGGCAATTAATGGTATCTCTACATGGTGAACCCAATTGATAGCCAAACCCAATTGGTAGCTAAACATTTTAGTCCAATTTCTTTATGCTGTAGTTTTCACCTGTTATTCAAAAAATGGCTATTTAAGTTTACCCTGATAGAATTGACGACCATGTTTATCTTTGTACAGGTGATCCTTCAAGCTACTCCTAAAATCAAACACTTTGGCATCCAGAGGAAGCCACTGCCTCTTGAACCTTCTGTACTTCTGCGAGAGGCTAATCGGCGAAGGGCTTCCCTTTCTGCTGGGAATGTATTTGAGATGTTTGATGGCCGCCCAACCTTGATTGATGGGTAATGGACTTGGGAATTGAGGCAATGTAGTACTATGGGTTCTCCAAGAAGCAAATTTTTTTTATTGATATCTCATAATCTTTCATCATTTCTTTTTTTGGTGCATGCCAATTTGATTGTTTATCTAATTGATACATAAATACAGATCAGCTTCAGATGCTTCATCAAGGACCCCCCTATTAAAGAAAATGAATGCGATTTCTATGTCGCGGACTAATTCTTCACCCGGAACTTTTGATGGTTCAGTAGATCGACCTATGAGACTTGCAGAGATTTATGTTGCTGCCGAACATGCTCTGAAGCATACAATTTCTGATGCAGATCTTTGGAAAGCTTTGTCATCTGTAGAGGAGTTTGAGGTATCTATTTAGTCCAACATTGACACAGACATGCAATTTTTTTTATTTTTTTTTTTGTGAATGAAAATTTTCTTTAATTGAAAGGAACTACGTAGGAGCTCACTCTACTACAAAGCAAACAAAAACAATAGAAAAAAACTCTAGAGCAACTAATGATTAACAGAGTTGCTGAAGTTCATCTGGCACAACCATATCTAGGATCGACAACAGCTTGCTGGAGAATGTTCATTTGAAAAGGCCTGAGCTGCACTGAATAATGACTTGTGCAATCAGAGCTGCATTACCTGGGCTTTCTTCTGTCTCTTTCTTTCCATAGAACATGCACATATCTGCACTAAGCTATTCTCATCACAATGGAAACTAAAATCTTTTGCAAAAGCTGCTTAGCATATCATCAACCCAATTCCCAGAATGTCTATTTGCAGAACTAATCTGCAAAATCTTGCTGGTTATTTGAAATTACTTTTCTAAAAGAGTATTGTTTAGACTGCTTGATCATCCTGCAAAGGATCAAGTACCGACTGTTAATTGAAATCTTAACTAAAAGAAGCCAAAAAAAGAATTGCCATTGTAGTGCGAACAGAGACCTTGCCACAGCAAACCATGTGCTTTTGCTTCAAGTTCTCTTCATTTCTGTATATTCATTCATTTTAGTTTTGTGCTTTGATTAAATGCAAAACCTTCTAACCCAAGGCATTGTTGTTGTTAAATATTGGAATTCTGTGAACTGCCTAATTCTGACAAGATATTGTCAGTCAATGCCTGGAAAATTTGTGTTCAATGGTGAGCCATAGCTATATTGTTAAAAAGATGCATGAGTGATGGAAGATTATTGCTAGATTAAGTTATTTTCAGTGCTAATAGAATGCCAAAAGTTTCAACTGATTTTTCATATTCTTAATAGAATTGAACAGTTAGTAATTCTGAAAGAGATCAGTTCAACGTTATAGTTTGGTAGGTTGTGGATTTTAGTGCTTAGCGGTGAACGTGCTAGTTCATTAACCCCACCCCCCCTCCCTCATTTCACCAATTTTATGTTCTTGTCATGGCAGCAAAAGTATCTCGAGCTAACCAAAGGTGCTGCTGACAATTACCATCATTCCTGGTGGAAAAGGCATGGAGTTGTTCTCGATGGTGAAATAGCAGCTGTTTGCTTTGGGCATGGAAATTTTGATCTAGCTGCAAAGTCTTATGAGAAAGTTTGTGCCCTTTATTCTGGCGAAGGATGGCAGGAATTATTGGCTGATGTCCTTCCCAATTTAGCTGAGTGCCAGAAGATGCTAAATGATCAAGCTGGTTATTTAGCATCTTGCGTGAGATTGCTGTCTTTAGATAAAGGTTTATTCTCAACAAAGGAGCGCCAAGCATTTCAGGCCGAGGTTCTTCGTCTTGCACACAGTGAGATGAAGGACCCTGTGCCCTTGGATGTTTCATCACTGATTACGTTTTCTGGAAATCCTGGACCTCCCTTGGAGTTATGTGATGGGGATCCTGGTATTCTCTCTGTAACTGTTTGGAGTGGCTTTCCTGATGATATAACTCTTGATTCACTTAACCTCACTTTGACTGCTACATTTAATGCTGACGAGGGTGCTAAGGTACAATTTTCTTGGACATTGATAGTTATTAATTGATTCTATAGAGCAGATATGATATGTACAGAATTATTCACAACTCAAGAAACCCTCTCACATTTCAGGCACTAAGGAGCTCTACTGCTACCATACTGAAGCCTGGTAGGAATACTATTACCCTTGCTTTACCTCCTCAAAAACCAGGTTCCTATGTCTTGGGGGTTCTTACTGGGCAGATTGGTCAGTTGAGATTTAGATCTCATAGTTTTTCAAAGGTTGGCCCAGCGGACAGTGATGATTTCATGAGTTATGAAAAACCCACTAGACCTATACTCAAGGTATTGGTTTTGTGTTTCATACAAGGATCATATGTTCTGGTCATTCCATTTGGTTAAATAGGTGCATTGTATTGCTTATCTAATAAAGCCCTTCTTTCTTAGGTTTTCAAACCAAGACCACTAGTTGATCTTGCTGCAGCTATTTCATCTGCTTTACTGATAAATGAAACTCAGTGGGTTGGGGTTATAGTACGGCCTATTGACTACTCTCTCAAAGGTGCTGTCTTGTATATTGATACTGGTCCAGGTCTGAATATTGAAGAGTCGCATGTCATTGAGATGGAGACCCGTGTCAATATATCACAGAGCAGTGCTGAAATGACAAACTCTAATGGCACACAAAAGGATTGTTCTTCAGCTTCTAAAAAAGAATTTCAGCAGTTAAAACTTCAAGATGGTAGAATAGAGTTTCCTGCTTGGGCAAGTGATGTAAATTCTGTTCTCTGGATTCCTGTTCGTGCAATCAGTGACAGGCTTCCTAGAGGGTCATCCTCAGGTGATAATAATGATTTGCAGCTTTTTGTTGAGTCTATAATTTTTTGCATGTGTACTTTCTGTTGTATCCGATGATGTTCCTGTCTTATAATATATTTCCTTTTGTTGCAGTCACCCCTCAGAAACAAAGCAATCTAGATGGCATGAGGACAATTGCTTTGAAACTTGAATTTGGAGTATCCCACAACCAGATATTTGAAAGGCATTGTCATTGTCCATCACTTCCCTGATTATACTGCTGATAATAAGTTATTTTATGTTTTTGTTTTTCTCATTCCCTCCCCTATAAAAAGTATAAAATATGTTATTTAATCATCCAAACATGAAAAATCATATTGCCTTGATCTGCAGAACTGTAGCAGTACATTTCACTGATCCTTTCCATGTGAGCACACGTGTTGCAGACAAGTGTAATGATGGCACTCTGCTGTTGCAGGTATGCTGCAAATATGTTAAGCTGGGATGTTTGTTACCCACCAAACTGATGCATTCTCAAACTGTTGACATTTTGAGGGAGACCATCTTAGCCAGTTCTTATTTCATGCTATGATAGAATTATAAATATTACAAATTATATTTATTATGTTCCTTTTCAATTTCATTTGAATTTCAGAATAGTTTGTGTTGCTTCCAGGTGATACTGCATTCCCAAGTGAAGGCTACGTTGACCATATATGATGCTTGGCTTGAGCTTCAAGATGGATTTATTCATACTGGACAAGGAACTGGAAGACCAACTTCAAGCTTCTTCCCGCTCATGATTTCTCCATCCTCTAGAGCAGGAATCATGTTCAGTATTCGCTTGGGAAAAGTAATTGACAAAGGTATAGATCTTTTTATTGTATTTAAAAAGAATTTCTTGTACTCATAGCTGGTCCTTAGTCAAACATACACCTCATTCATTCACAAAGCATGCTATTATGTTGAAACTGTGCATTGAGCTTTTAATGTCATTAGGACAGTGTCTTGCTTAGTCATATTTACTCATGGAGAATTTTCCTGTTTTCTAGAAAACAGAGAAATCATGTTTACTGATTATTGTTTATCGGAAATGCGTGTTTTCAATTTTCTAGGAAGATTGAAAAATACTGTAAGTTTCCAAATTCTCCACTTTAGGAAATTAGGGCCTTGTTTGGTTCATCAGTTAGTTAATCTCTTGACCATTTATCCTTTTAAGGACAATCCAAAGAAGGCCCTTGCTTTCAATTTCAAGAGCTATTAATTTGTTGATGCAATTTTTAGTTTTCTTTGGAGGAATGATTTTAGAACAAAGATGAAAAGCAGATATGGAAATTGGAAAATTGTTTTCTGAAAAGCAAACACAAATGTTTTTAGTCATTCTATATTCTTTCCCACCTTGCCTTTTCTCTTTGTTTCTTATTTTGAGAAAGAAAGGTAGTCAACTTGTTCTAATGATTCCGCCTCTGGTACACTCGTATGAACCTTTTAATTTCTTCTGTTCAGGGGTAAAGCTGTTCAGGGCTCTTGTCATGGAGCCCTGAATGATTTGATGTCAAGATTGAACATTTGAATTGTTTGTATCCCCTAGCTGTGGTTTAGTCAGGATAATGTTGCACTTCTTGGTTTCAATTGAAGTTTTAATTTTCCCTTCCTACATTTGGCTCTTGTTGATACACGTTATGTACACACTGCATACTTTCATCTGTTGCTTTTTTGTATTTTCAGTGCATCATGTCTTAAAAATTCTTTTGGATTACAGATGAAGTGGAAGCACTGCAGACAGAGAGCATACTAAATATCCGATATGGAATTTATGGTGAGCGAACAAATGGAGCACATCCTCCTGTTTCCGTGGATGGCATTGAACCTGAGGATGCCAGGCAGGACTTGCTCTTCAAGAGTGCTATTGTACTGCAGAGACCAGTGCTTGACCCATGCCTGGCTGTTGGTTTTCTTCCTCTTCCTTCAACTGGCCTCAGAGTTGGACAACTCATCACCATGCAGTGGAGAGTTGAAAGATTGAAGGGCCTGGAGGACAATGGAATTTCTGAACACAATGTAAGTCTTGATGGAAATTTAAAATAAGAAGGTCCTGCAACTATCATGAAGTTACAACAACATTTTCTCACATAGGTGTTATTGTCGTGATTATTATATACTTGTTACTTTTGTTCTTTTTAGTGCCAAGTATTAGTCATGGTATTAGTGTTAATATTAGCACTGGTTTTACCCGCAAGTGCTTATTGCTAATGCATCACAGGACTAAGCAAATTCATTGTTCTGTTATCTCAGGGTATTTGCTTTAGTCATTTCAGTTGGAGTGGTATATTACCTGTTCCTTTCCCTAAACTGAGAGGAAAAAGAGCATTGGCATGGTCATTGTTGAATTGGATGTGATTTGTTGCCCTAAATTGCTTATATATTTTTCAAACAAAAGTTGCGAGTATTTATTTATTTATATATTTGGTACTAGTTGCATATATCTCGAACCCTTGTTAGTAATGTGATTTTTATTTTTGGTTTTCCCGCCTCCTTTTGACATCCCTTCTTTCTGAAACTGGGAAAGAAAAGCCAATGGATTTTATATTCTCAGTTTTGAATTTTTGCAATTAAAAAACTTTCATTCACAAAGCATTGCTGTTTCTCTTACTTGAGATGAATTTCTGTTTGCCTGCTCTTTTTCTCTCTCTCTCTTTTACTTTTTTGCCCCCTTTTTTGCTCACACATCTGTGATGCAAAAATTTTAAAATGGCTTGAACATATGATTCTACTGTTTGTTGCCAATTCTTTTTTTTTTTTGTTTTTCTCTGCAATCAGCTCAAAGTTTAGTGTAATGAATTCAAACTTTGATGATATCACTGCTGACCTTTGTTTTCCGGGGACTCCTGATGTCAGACTTGAGATGTTAAAATCTTGAGAGAATGTGAGGCAGAACATACGAACCTTGCAATTCTCACCTTTGTGCATATCAGTTAGATGATGTAAATCATGTTGTTCCATGCAATGAATTCATAAATACTCTCTGCTATTTGTGCAACAGGGTGAGGTGCTGTATGAAGTCAGTGCAAATTCTGAAAATTGGATGCTTGCTGGGAGAAAGCGCGGACATGTTACTCTCTCAACAATCCAAGGTTCCTAAACTACTTCAGTTCTGTCATCAATTTTTGTTAGATGAAATATGTAGTGGCTTACAGGTTCCCTTTCCCTTTTCCGTTATATTGGACAGGTTCAAGAATAGTTATCTCAGTATTATGTGTGCCGTTGGTAGCTGGTTATGTCCGCCCTCCTCAACTTGGGCTACCAGATGTTGATGAGTCAAATATAAGCTGCAATCCTCCTGGGCCCCATCTGGTTTGTGTCATGCCACCAGCGCTCAGCTCCTCCTTCTGCATTCCGCCTTGATTGTTATTAGTTGATGCATTCCAGTTATTCTGGAAATGGTCGGATGGCCATTTCAATTCAATCAAATTACAAACACGGTAATATGTTAAGCATCCAGTTTTGCTTACCCTGAAACCTGTAAATTTGTAAGTTCACGAAAGTTCGAGAATCAAGAACAGTTAGTTGAGTCGGAGTGAATTTTGATAGGGTTAGGCTTTTTTTATTTTATTCTTAGTAGTGCCGTTTGCTATGTAAAGTCCTTGCTTTTGTATAGTGGAACTTCGTATTCACGTACGCCATGCAAATCAAAGCCTGACCGAGTCAACTTTTTATTTCTCGTTCATTCTCCCTTTTTTCTTTTTGATAAAACTATATTAATGACACTTTTTTTTTTAATTTTCTAGGATACATTGAATATACACGACTGATATGGAGGTTTTGCAGATATTGCTTTATCTCCGAAACAATCGTCATTTTTGCGTCTTTCGAACAGAGGACAATACACGAATAATAAGTGACAAATACTGTTGTTGACTTCTAGATGGAGATAATGGCTTCTTCCATCCTTTTGTTGATCCCTTGCCATTCGGGAGAAGCTCTTTGCAGCTTCACTTCCAGTTCTGGAATTAACTATCCGTGCGTCAAAGCAGACTTCTGTCTCATCCATATCATATCCTTGCCGTGGGTATTCTCCAACCCAGTTGAGCTAAAGACGCTTTTCCCATCCTGACACTCAAGTATACATGGTTTACAAACCCTCCAATTGACTCTATGAAATCAGCACTTTCCCCCAATCTGCTCTACGTAAAGAACACTTTTTTACAAGGGCTGCATTGTGAAGTGTGTAAAAAAAAAAAAAAAATGTTACCAGCCATTGTAGTTGCTGAAATTACAGAGATAAGCAAGACAGCTAGCAAGGGAAACTTATTTGGCCTTTCATCCAAGCAATTTTAGTTTTACAGCCAAAACTGAACGAATTTAGAATGATCACTTGATGCCTTCACTTTACTTTCTCCGGAGGCTTTGTTCCTTCTCCACACTTGGCCGATTGTCCTTTAGTATTGCTTTAATTTCTTTAACGCTGCATGCATCTCCTCCCAATTTTATTTGCACCTTCTCCCCAAACTTCAGTTCTTTAGGTTTCTGGTGATCATTCAAGGGGAGTGAGCTTGGTTGCTTCTCAAATCTCTCTAGACCTGCGATAAAAAAAATGGCGCAAGTGGGAGTGAGGAATGATAAAATGGAAAAACCAGTGGAAGGTTGACACTTGGACGTACTAACAATGTTGAGACTGAAACGAGACAGATGAGGAGGAAGATATCTAGAGATATGAATTAGAAGGATACAAGATACAGAATGAGAGCCATACCATGAATGTGGTTACTGCCGGCCTTCTTCCCCCACTAATAATACAAAGCCTCCTGAAACACACAGGGGCTGAAGGACATTCTTGCTGTTGGAATTGCCCCACTCCACTCGTTCCCACCACTCTTTCGGATATGCTTGGATTCTTCGAAGAGGTATTTGGCCAATGCCAAGGACCGGATCAAAGAGGGGAATCCTCTTAAGCTCTGGGCAGTTGACCACAAGAATCTCTTGTAGAGAGCCACAGATCACTACCCCATGGAAAATGCTCTTCAGCTCCGGTAAGTTGCTCAATTTCAAAGCCCTTAATTTTGAGAGATTGGTAACTGTGTTGCGGTTGCTGCTGCTATTGCTATCTTTAACCATAGTGCCTTCTTCTTCCTCCTCTATAGCTATTATCTCCTCCATTTTGTGACAGTCATCAACTTCAATCACTTCCAAGTTTTTGAGATTTGGCAACAAGTCAAGGGAGAACAGATTCTTCATGCTTGGACATGCACCTATTGTCAAGGATTTAAGATGGGCAAAGGTAGAATTAGATTGCAGTGGCGGTGTGGCAGATCCTTCTCTTGTAATGAGGACAAAGAAGTTCTTCAAAGTTTTAAGGTATAGAGACTCAAGTCTTTCAAATACTTCTGGGGAGGATTCTGACTTTGAAACTAAGCACTCTATCCTGTCACACTCCCACAGCACGAAGGACTTTAGTGAAGGTGCATGTTTAAATGGAGAAACATCACATAAGCTTCTTGCATCATGGCATCTTCCAATTGACAAAGCTGAAACATCTTCTGGGAGCTCAAGGAACCTTCCCTTTTCACCGATATTGCAATTATTCAGCAAAACTTCCTTATAAAAGACTTCCTCTGGTGTCATATAAAGTAAACAATCCATGGTTGGATCCACGCCTAGTTGTCCTATTAGGAATAAGTATGTGATTAGAGGTTGCCTCACATCTGGAGATTTGAGGTACTTCTTGAAGTCAGAAAGATCACAGAATTGGTATCTCAAAGTTTCCAAGCTTTTCAAACATGCCACTTCCTCTACTCTTCCGGTCTTGAAAAAGCCCATTTCCCGGTTAATGCCGAGGAATTTTAGACAGGAGAGGTTAGGCAATATACCAGCAGGCAACTCCTTCAGACTGTTTCCATGAAGATTAAGATACCTGAGATGGTACAGCATATTATCCAAATGATGTCAGTCATTTTATCCTTTCTCACACAAGCTATTTCAGATTCAATGAATTTTCATCCATGTATTTCACTGTCGATACCTGAGATTGGACAGCATTTCCATGCCTTGGGGCAGTTCTTCAAGGGCAGTATAGCGGAGATCCAATTTCCTCAACTCCCTAAGCTTTGCTAATGATGGTATATGCCTCAGCTTCTCACACCTTCTGAGATATAATGCAGTGAGATTCACTAGATCAGAAAAGGAACCTGGCAATTTCTGGATAGCAGTACTTGATAGATTAAGAACCTTGAGCCCTTGCAAATGCTTGAAAAAGGAATCTGCAATCATTTCTAGCTCGATATTTGAGTTAAGAAATAATGTTGAAAGTTTGGGACACATTGGTGAACAACTAGAGGGAATTTCCTTGAGGCGATTTTCCATTAACGAAACTCTCACAAGATCCTCTTTCCACTCATCCTTGCCTGGTAATTCTTTTAGTCGCTCCCTAACTTCAACCATGATTGGGGAGTTCTCTCTGAGTTTCTGGAGAGCCATATCTCGAATCAAGTCATGCATCTTGAAACATCTGTAGTTTTCTTTTCTTATATAACTTTGCAACAAGCAGGCATTTTCAAGATTGTTAAGCATAGCCTGACCTTTATCAAATTCTGCCTGCCTGCTCTTCATTGGTTGAATTATCCCCTCATCAATCAAATACCCTATCAAGTCCTCTCTATCCATAGTGAAACCCTCTGGAAAGAATGCACAGTATAAGAGGCACTGTTGCAATGCTGAGTCATTCAAACGCATGTAACTAAATCTCAAAATATGGAATACCTCAGGTTCCATGTCATGTGGCCTAACTTCTGATTGTTTCAATTCTGTCAACGCATTCCTCCACTCATATAAATCATCCACTCCCCTCATGCTTCCTGCCATTGTTATAATCCCAAGTGGCAGACAAGCACATTCAGCTGCAACCAATTTTGCCATCTGTTCAACTTCAGGAGAGAGTGCAGCATCATGCCCAAGTTTCTCCTTGAACAAAGTCCAAGCTTCTTCCTTGGTAAGAAGCTCTACTTGGATTCTCTCTTGGCAACCCATCCGCCTGCAAACTTCCAATGATCGAGTTGTGAGAATCAGCTTGCACATGTTCACTTCAACAGGTATGCCCACATTTTCTAGATGAAAATGATTCCACAAATCATCTAAAATGAGAACAGATTTTCCCTTCGCAACTAATGCTTTATTCAACTTGGCAGCTCTTTTCTTCTCATCATCTTCATTTGAAAGATTTAAATTAATAGCTTTGGCAATAAGATACTGCAATTTACTGATGCTAAAATCTTGTGATACAGTAATCCAAAACACATGCTTAAAAGAAGTTGGTCTTTGTAGAAGCTGATTATGGATATGCGTTGCCAATGATGATTTACCAACACCGCCCATCCCATAAATGCCAATACTTGAGACTTCATCCTTCATCAACCAAGACCAGATCATCTCCCTATTTTTGTCAAAACCCTGACCTGCCAGCTCTGTTGTCAGTAATGCTTCTCCTTTAGCTTTATGTGTATCAAGCCCTTCAGAAACCCTACTTTCGTCGGCAACCATAATGAAGTCATCCGTCAAATCCTCCACTCCCACATCTGAAACATCTGTCTCTTGCCCTTCCGACGAAACTCTACCTTGGTTGATAAGCATATACCCTTCTACGGTTATGCTCTCTGTCAAATTTTCTGTGTCTGAAAGATCTCCTCCATGCCCTTGAGAAACTGTTGATCTACCAGCTTCATCAATAACCACCAACTCCCCCCCTCTCATACTCTCTATCCAATCTTCCATTTCCATATCTGGAAGATAATGTCCTTCCCTCAATTCTTACTCTATTGTCCGAGCTTCCACATCTGGAACGTAGCTTGTTGGGATGGACTTCGGTTTTTTTTTTTTTTTTTATCAATTGCTCGGCAGGCTGCTTCTTTATAACATCAAGGGGTACATTTACACAAATATTAAACCCGTGCCCTTTTTCTCCTGACAATTGATATTTGACCCTTGAAATTGAAGTTTCTAAATTTGCACTTGACACCACCGCCACCACCACCATTTGTCTTCAACTTTGGACTTATCAACCCATAAACTTTTGATACGGGGTCGCATATGAATTAAAAGTACAGGGCTTGATTTAATCATTTTCCAACACTTCAGAAAGAAAACTCATTGGAATCGTTCTTATAAAACCTGGTCTCACCTGGTTGATTGATCTATGATCCAGGATCTTGACCCGGTTCTACGAAGTAAAAAACTAGAGTTGCAAGTGACCCGGTAAAACACGAGTGATACCTGATTATTTTTTCTTCATAAACATGTCATTTTGAATTAGGGATAAAAATCTCGACCTTTTGAAACAAGCCATCATCATGCAAAATACCAAATCCCTTCTTCCCTGTAATCTCTCTTTTTTTGCCCCTCTAGTTAATTCATTAGCGACGAGAAGTCCCACCTCAATCCTTCATTCAATCCCATCAAGGGAACCAACTGCAAGATCAACCATGGCATTGATGTCTTTGAAAATACATCATCCATTAGTCCAAGGGGTTTAAACACCAATGTTGCAGTCATAATAGGCATTGTAGTTGGTTTTTTTTGGTGATTTTTGGTTAGGTAATTTTGAAAAGAAAGAAAGGGAAAAGGTGTTAATTTATATAGAGAAAGAAGGGAGATTTAAGGGCTTGTGATTTTGGGTTTGGATTTGGATTTGGTGAGATGGGACCGGGGAATAGCGAGAATGATGTGATTATGGATGATGGCGATAAAGATGGAGGTGATAGTGTAGGAGGATTGAATGACTAGTCATTTAGAGAGTCAATTTCATGTTTGATTTTTCTTGAAATGGTTACTGATAATGGGGATTGGTTATGTGCTAATCTTTAAGGCAAGCTGTCAATTTTATTTTGGTAGATATTTTATTTTTTTAACTAAAATGAAATAATTTAGTTGGCCTGTCGTTTCAGAATTAGGTGCTTGTGGCGTGAATCAAAGGCAATGTTACATAGAGCATGCATAAAGAACGATGCCAACGCCAAAAAACAAAAAAAGAGAAAGTTAAAGTTCACAGACAAAGAGCCCAGAAAGAAGGAAAGGGGCTGAAAGAAATGCGTGGAAGAAATAACGCAACCCAAAAGGAAAGGATTTATTTTGGTTATGTGCTAATATTTTACTGATGGATGTGCTTCACTCACTTCAATATTATTATTAATATTATTATTATTGAAAATAGAAATAAAAAAAAGTTTTTTATACTTAGATGGTTTAATCAATTAAATTGAACCAGGTTTAATTTCATTCAATAGCTTTTCAAGACCGGAACAAAACATGTGGAATGAAACTGGAAAATTCCGGTTGATATTAAGCTGAAAAATCTGGAACGGATCGAGATTTAAAATGAGATAAAAATTGTTCTGTTTTTTAAATTGGTATGAAATATTTCGACAATTTCGGATGAAACAGAATGGAATTAACAACCTTGCTTTAATGTGGACACTAGCTTCATTTAGGTATATTAAAAAGTTTAAATTTTTGTATTTTTTGGTTTTAGTTTGGAATTTTGAGATTCGGATACAATGTTGTTTTAGTTATGATTTTGTAGGTAATATTTGGGATGTTGTGTGTTTTGTAATTGGATTTTGAATCACTAGCTAAATGGTTAAAAAAATTATTAATTATTTACATTCAAAGTGTCGAGCTTTGTTTGAGTACTAATGAAATATACAATTACTAAGCTATAAAAGTAAAAGAGTTATTTCAACCATTAGATTTAATTAAAACTTGTGCTAAAATTTTAGTTTTACACATTCTTAAGTTGATTCCTTCATTGTGACATAAAATTAAAATTGAGAATTAGAAGAAGCTCGAGAATCACGTATTAATGCATGCCATTGAAGTGAAAAGAAAGATCGTGTTTGAGTTCTCGGGGCAAAATTTATTTTTGTCAAAGATATATTTGTAATCTTTTCATCTTCCTAAAATTCTTAATTCCTTTATCTTCCTTTCCTCTCTTGGCAGCTTCACCCATATTTTGTAGAGTAGACTTGAGCATATGGAAACGCCGTGGTTCTACCCGTGTTTTTTAAAAGTTAATTTTTTTATATTTTAAATTATTTTGATGTGTTGATTTTAAAAATAATTTTTAAAAAATAAAATAATATATCATTTTGATTTCTTTCAACACAAAAGGTATTTTGAAAAACAATTACAATTACACTTTCAAATAGACAACTTGAACAACTGCTCAAGAATTTTAATTAATAATTTTTTTAAGAATAAATAAAGTAGATTTGTTAATTATATTTTATGAAATAAATATTGTTTTTATTTAATAAAAGATTCTAAATGTAAAATGAAAATTGCTCAAGTCCACTTTCAAACATGCATAAAAAATAATAATAAAATATTTCTTAAATATTTTAAAAGATATTATTTATAATTTTATACAAGGATTCTATTCACCTTGAATTGGGCTCTGTATATTTGTTGAGTTGGATTTTTTTTTTCTACCCTACCTTATATCTAGATTTGTCACAACTATTTAGCCTGGATCCTGTGATCGAGACTATAATTGCCATGTTAAATAATTTTTTTTATTGTTATGATATTTTTAATATGTTTATGTATACCAAAAATTATTATTAAAATAAAATGCAACAACTTAATTATATATATAAAACAAATGATAAACTAAGTTTAGAAGGTAAACTTGTAAGAATTTCAATAAGAAAGAACCAGGAGGATATGTTCTGAACTGTGACCCGATAAAGCAAGAAGTGCTGAACAATATAAGAGGAAAAAAGAACTCTCAAGAACTAGATGACATGTAAATTTGAAGGAGAGAAAAAAGCAGAGAATGTTATTTGATCAGATTTTATCTAGGTTTAGCCGGATCAACCCTTGATTTAATAGGGTTAACCTTCAAAATGGTTCGAAATAAAACCCTGACTAGACTAGGTTACAATCAGCAGGTTAGTGAATTGATTCGTGAGGCCGAGCCAAATTTGATAACCATGCTCCATGGTGTTCTTCAAACAGACTTCTTGACTTGGCATTAAATTTCATAGAGTGATTTCGAAAAAAGAAACTCAATTAAACTCTGATAAATTGGTTTCCAACAGGCTGTAACAGAGAGCTACTACAAGTTTACAGATAATTGCAAGTCTGTATTTGAATATTTGATTGAAAGAAAGACCATGGAAGATCAAAATAGAAAGTTGGTGGCAGGCAGCAACCTAGCATGCCATTAGATAGCTGTTTACATGACAATAAAATCTTGAACAATTTAGACTCAAGAGTGAGAGGCAGAGCGAAAAACAGAGTGAATTGTGCCAGTTTGGACACCTTTCCTCCTTCACTAGTATTCAATAACGCCATTCCACTGATTCCCACCATTTTTTTGGATATGCCTTGACTTTGATTTTTTGAAGACAAGGAAGGGGAAGCGAGATCGGTATTCTCTTTAGCTTCAGACAGTCAACTGCATTGATTTCTTCAAGGGAACTACAGATCATTAAATCATTACAAATGATTTGCAGTTCTGGTAAGCATATCAATGTCAAAAGCTTCAACTTTGGGAGGCTGATGTCAGTGCTGCTACCAGCAGAAGTGTTGCTTAAACTAAAATTTCTTTCTTCACTCATGATTCCTCCTCCTCCTCCTGCTATTATCGTCTCCATTTTGTTGCACTTTACGACTTCAATCACTTCCAGGTTTTGTAGGTTTGGCAGCACGCCAGCAGGGAACAGCTCCTTCATACTTGGACACCCGAATATCTTACAAGTTTTGAGACTGGAAAAGGTACCGTTGGATGGAAATGGTGGTGGAGGAGCTCTTTGTCTGCTAAAGAGGCCACACAAGTTTTTCAAACTGCTAAGACATAGAGTCTCAAGGCTTTGGAGTGTATCGGCGGAGATACTGGACAACGAAAGCAAGCACTCTATTCCATTACAATCCCAAATTACCAAGGATTTTAGTTTTATTGCATGTTTCATTGAAGAAACAGCACATAAGCTCGTCATGTCGTGGCATTGCACAATTTCCAGGGCTTGAATGGTTTTTGGAAGTGTCACCAAATCTGCTTCTATGTTGATACTACAGTTACACAACCGAACTGTATTATTTAACTCCGTCTTGTGTATTCCAGAGAGAGAAGGAACCGCAGGTCCTACTATAAAATAGTAAGCTCTCGGTGGCTGTGTATCTTCCCAAGACTTGACATACTTGCTAAATTCAATGAGATCACAAAAATTGCATTCCAAAGCTTCCAACCTCTTCAAGCATGCTACTTCCTCTCCTTTAAGTGTCACCTGAGTTTCCGATGACAAGAGAACTCTGAGAACTTGCAGACGGCAGAGTTTAGGTAATATCCCAGCAGACAACTGTTTTAGTCTAGTATGACTGAGGTCAAGATACCTAAGATTGGACAACAATTTCATGCCTTCAGGCAATTCTTCAAGTTGTGTGTAAACCAGGTCCAACTTCTTCAATGCTGTAAGCTTTGCTAATGTTGGTACTTGCCTCAGCTGTTGACACCTCCTGAGTAATAATGTAGTGAGGCACACCAGATTAGATATGGAGCCTGGCAAACTTTTAATACCTGTATTAGAAAGATCAAGAACTGCGAGTCCATTCAATTGTGTGAAAAAAGAACCTTCAATCGACCGCAGCATGTAATTTTGAGATAACAATAATGTAGAAAGATTGGGACATCTTGGTGAATAGCTAGCAGGAATTTCAGTTATGTAATTTTTCATTAAGGAAACTCGCACTAGATCCTCTGTCCATTTCTCTATGTCCGGTAATTTCTCTAACTGTGCACCAGATTCAACCATGGCTTGAGAGCTCACTTTCTGTATTTTGATGGCCATATCCCTAACCAAGGTATTCATTCGGACGCATCTATAACCTTCCCGTGTACAACTTTCTATTAAGCAGGCATTTTCAAGTTTATTAAGCATGGCATGGCCCTTATCAGATTCTGCTTGTCTGCTCTTCCTTTTTGCAACGATTCCCTCAACGATCATATACTCTACTAAGTCCTCTCTACTGATTCCGGAATCTACAGGAAACAATGCACAGTATAAGAAAGCTTGTTGCAAAGCTGAATCGTTCAAATTCATATAACTGAACTCTATTATCTTGAATATATCAGCCTCCATGTCACCCTTCCCAATTTTTGACTCTTTTAATTTCCCCAACGCATTCCTCCACTGACCTATATCATCCACTTGCCTCATGCTTCCTGCCATTGTTATTATCCAAAGTGGCAAACCAGTACATTCCCTTGCAACAGATTTTGCAATCTCTATAACTTCTGAAGGAAGTTCAACATTAAGACCAAGTTTCTCCATAAACAAAGTCCAGGCTTCATCCTCGCTAAGTGGCTCCACTTTTATTTTCTCCTGGCAGCACATCTGTCTACAAACTCTTAATGATCTACTTGTCAGAATCAACTTGCATCCATCGACTCCAACAGGTACGCCCACCTTCTCTGGAGAAAAATGATTCCACAAATCATCTAGAATGAGAACAAATTTCTTTTTCGCAATCAATCCATTTGACAATTTCACAGCTCTTTTCTTCTCATCCTCGTCATTTGAAAGATCTAAATCAACAGCTTTGGCGATGAGATTCTGCAATTTATAAATGCTGAAATCTTGCGTTACAGTAATCCAAAAAACGTTCTGGAAAGAGCTTGGTCTTTGTAGAAGCTGATCATTGATATGTCTCAACAATGACGTTTTGCCAACACCGCCTATCCCGTAAACACCAATACTTAAGACATCATCCTTCATTAACCACGACCAGATCTCACTTACATTTCTTTCAAAAGCACGACCCACTAGCTCTGTTGTCTGAAATGCTTTTCCTTTAGCTGGATGTGCTTCACTCACTTCAGGAGCTCTACCTTGATCGATAATCACAATCTCTCCTCCAATCATACTGTCTACCCAATTTCCTATTTCTATACCTGAAAGATTTCCACCTTCCACCAGTTGATGTAATCTCTGAGCAGCCATTGGTGTCATTTCTACATCTCTCTCTGGATTTGGAACTAGCACATCATTACTTGAACTTGACATGGGTTTACGTCTTTTCTTGCCACCTTGAATTGCTAGACAGGCTGCCTCTTTAACATCATCAGGCACTCGATTACATATGCTAACGCCAAGCCCTTTAATTCCTGATAAATGTGATTTAATCCTAGTAACTGAAGTGCGCGCTGCAAATTCAAACTCACAAAACTTACAGGCGAAACCATTATTTTTCTTCTCAACATAATTCCAAAATCCATCAACCATTTTCTTTTTCTTAGGCCCTGCATCCACAAAAATGATTACAGTAATTGATAACAGAAAGAAAATACTTTTAAAAAACCCGAAATCTAGCTAAGACCACATAATTTGTCAAATTCTTAACTTAAATCTTCTCCAAACTAATTAATTTTAGAATTTTGTTTATCAATTTTTATAAGTTTAGAATGATATATGAATTGCACGATTTTGGCTTAATGATATTCTTTAACTGGCAAATGAAAGTTAAAAAAAACTGGGATAGTAGACTTGTCGTAAATAAATACATGGGGATAATGTGTTTTAAATCATCAACTAATCAAATCAAGAACAAAAATCTTTTACCACTACAAGTAAAATGAACCTGTATGAATGGAATGACAAACCATTATAATAAAGGAGCAGAAAAGATAGCTAACCTGACGAGAAAAGACTTTCTACGGAAGAGTTAAAGAATCACAAAAAGAAATCCTGGGAGAAGACGAAGCACAGACGAGAATCAATGGTTTAGCAGAGCCATTCAGGGTAGCGTAGGAGAAAGGCGATGCAAGGTTTTGTTAGGCAACCGCTTGTGAATCATAAAATGTCAACGGTTAATTTCTTGAATCTTGACTTGATAATAAATTAACAAGTGCAAACTCTGGATCTTCGCTTATAATGGCCCAGTGGACCTCTCCATCAAAAGATTAATAATATTCAAAACTTGGTATCCCTTCCACTAATCATAATTTTAGGATTTCAGATTTCTAAATATAATAAGAAAAAAAGTTTGGAGTTGGAGTTAGTATCTAAGGGTTTATTTAGAAAGAGAATAATACTTTAGTTTTTTTAAAAAAACTAGAGTCTGAAAAATGAAAACAATATTTTTATATAAATAAAACTGAAACACTAATTTTTCAAATTTATATATAATGAGTTTGGAAGAAAAAAAACCTTAGAGGTGGTCCTCTATAGTTTTTTAAGAAAAAAAATGAATAATGAACATTTTCATCTTTTATATACAAGCTTTTTTTCGCAATATAAAAAATTAAAATTATTCTTTTAATATTTTTATATTTAGTTAGTTTCATAAATTTGAGTTTTATTGTAAATATAATATAAATATTTTTTTGAGTTAATAATATAATTTTTTATGATAGTTTTTAATTTTAAAAAATAAAAATAATATTCTATAATTAGATTATCACAAATAATCATCTTCTATGGCAGTATATCAACCTTCAAAATACAACAATAATTGCCACCTTCCATGGCAGTAATCAGCCTCCAAAACACATCAGCTTCAAACACAGCAAAATATTCTCACTTTACAATGACAAGCATTCAAACAAAAAAAATCATTGCATGGTCATTATGATTATTATTATTGGAGCATATTATTAAAAAAATCTTTTAAAAATTTATAAATATTATCAAGTTATTTTTTATGGAATAATTAATCCACCAATTAGAACAACAATAATTTATGTGCAAAATAAATTGATGATAGAGGGCAATTATTGAAGGATTTGAAGGCAAATAAATATTTTTTTCCAATCAATTGACCAATTATTCTTAGAAATCATTATGTGCAAGAACACCTCCAAGAATATTTAGGATTCTATAAAAAACAAAAGTACCAATAACCTATTAAGTAAAGAAAAAATAACTTCAAGTACTTTGTAATATTTGTATTATTTGATTTAATTCAACTTATCAAAGTTAGATAATATAAATATTATAGATAAGATTGAGTTAAAAATATCTAAGAATTGGATATTACATGCTGTGATTTTTAAAACTTAATCAACCTGACCCAACACATATATCTTATACAACCCTACTAACAGTGTAACCCTATATTCTAGAAAGTTCTTCCTATATGTTATATTTTAAGTTCTTTTTTTTTTTTGCAATTGATTTTTCCATTTTAGTCAATTATGTTATTTGATGTATTAAGCCTAAATTAATTTTTATAACTTATAACATGTTTTTGGATAATTTATTGAACTTAAATTTTAGTTCTAATTAAGCTTTACCAAAAACAATTAGCGAGCATAAAAATTAGTCTGACCTGATATATCTAAAAATGAATCGGTGAACTTTATAATTTGTAAGATATTAGAAGTTAGATTGGATATAATTAACTCAATCCCGACCCAAGTATATCCATGACACCCCTAGTTATGACATAGCACAAGTGTATTGACTACACAACAAATAATTTATAATTTTGTCATCATTAAAAAAAAACCTAAGTGAGCTCAATCTTTTATTGTGGCCCATACATAAAACAATATGGGTTGAAACAATATAAATACAATTTTTTCCTTGCCAAAAACTAATTAAGCTTGCAATTTGGGGTAAAAATATATTTTTCATGAGATACATTTATCATTGCAAAATTGATTAAGGACAAAATAGTCCAGACATGTTTTTTTGTTATAGTGTAATGATTGTTTTTCCTTCAAAAGAGAGAAAAAAAATCTTTGGTGAGGGGCTCTTTTATCTTTTTCAAAAAAATAAGCATATAAGTTACGATCATGTTCTTAGAAGAGAAAGAAATATACATGCATAAACAAGTTTCTCCGACTTTTCCTTTTTTATATAAAAAAAGGTGTAATTTACTGTCCATTTTAAAAAAATAAATGTTATTTGCAAGGATGTTTTGTGTTTTTTTTTGTACCGGTTTTGTTGTTATTTTTAAGTTTTTGTCAAGGATAGCTTGATAATTTTTAAATATTATATATAAAAATTAGCATGTCCTCTATATCATTCAAGTGGTACGTGAGGGAACATATATAGTGGCCAAAGTTTTGCTTTCGTCGCAAAAAATTAGGAGCAGCACGTCATCCTCTTTCTGTCAATGTGGCGCATGCTCACGAAAGAGGTTCGGTTGGGTCGCAGTGAATTTTTTTTTTCTTCTCTCTTTTCTCTCTCATTTCCTGGAAAGATGCACCTAAACTTTCAAAAAAACAATTGTATACTCCGGTTTGTAATCTTATCGATTTTGATCTTCCTTTTAATTATTATTTATTTGGCTTTTGATACTTTTTGAAGATTAAATTTATTTCAATTTTATCCTTGAGTATTTTTCAATTTGATTTTCTTATCCAATTTGGGTCCCTCTACTTTTAATTGCTATATTTCTGTGCTTTATATTTTTCTTGTTTTTTTGTTTTAATTTTGTCCCTTTTAATTTTATTGCATTTGTTTTAATTCATTTTTAGTCCTTATTCTTTCAATTGCTATATTTTTATCCTTTTTTATATTTTTTTTTCAATTTTACTTCTCAACATTTAATTTCAATTGGTTTTTTTTATTGAGTTTTGATCTTCATTCTTTCAAAAAAATTTTTTGTTCATTTCTTAGTTTTTTTTCAATTTAGCCCCCTAATTATTTTCATTTATTTTTTTATACCATGTTTAGTCTTCATTGTTTGAGTTTTAAATTGTTTTACGCTTAGATATTATATTTTGTTATTTTTTGTGATTGCCTTCCAACAAGGCAGTTTTCTATTGAAAATTAATTTTATTTTTCAAACCCATCATTTGACATTTGATTATTAAGCTATTAGCTTCATTGTTTTTTGTGTTTTCCTTTTCGTTGAGTTTTCACGATCTCATATCCTGGGTAGCAGGTCAGTCAAGTTAATCATGATTGCCTTAGATTTTTTTCCCTTGGTTTTTTTATGAAATTTATTTATTTTTTAACAATTTCATACTTTGGCGTTAAATTATTGGATCTTAAGCTATGTGATTTTTCACTTTTCTTTCTGTTGGATTATCCCAAGTAGAGGTTAACCAAGTTAACCCGGGTAAACTTGCATTTTCTTACTCAATGTTTTTTTTTTATTTAACTTTGATTTTTTTTGCTAGGTTCTTCTTTTGGAAGTCTACTTTTTTTTTTTATCCTGATCTCATATTGTGAGTGGTGAGTTAGTTGAGTTAACCCGATTTGACTTAGTTTTTTCCTTAATTTTTTTATGATTTTTTTCAATTTCATCATTTTGTATTAAATTATTTTCCCTTGAACTTTATCATTTTTTCACTTTCCATTCTGTTTTGTTATTTCAAGAGGGAATTGGTCAAGCTAACTTAGGTCACCTTATATTTTTGTTCACAATGTTTTTTTTTATTTAACTTGGTCCTTTTTTGTTAAACCCTTTTTTTGGAGGTCTAATTTTTTTATTCCGATATCATGTAACATGTGGCGGGTTAGTCGAGTTAATTCAGGTTGACTCAGATTTTTTTCCCTTGATTTTTTTATGATATATTTTTTTTTCAATTTCATCATTTTACATTAAGTTATTTGCCCTTAAGCTTTGTCATTTTTCACATCTCTTATCGTTTGGATATTTTGAGAGTGAATTGGTAAAGTTAACTTGAATTAACTCAGGTTTTTATTTTTACTTTTTCTTTATTGAACCTTTGTTTTTTTACTAGGCTATCCTTTTGAAATTTTTTTTATCTTGATCTTATTTCCGTGGGTTGTTGATTTATTAAGTTGCCCTCAACTAACTCAGGTTTTCTTCTTTAACATTATGTTTTTAAATTTTTTTTTTTGTTTTTATCTTTAATATTAGGTTATTAAACCTTTAACTTTATAATTTTTTTTATGGGTTTTTTAGTCTAACATCTCAATCTATATTTTAATTAATTTAATGAAAATTATCTCTCGTCACTTGAATATATTTTTAGTCGTGTAGCACATGCTATCTATATAGTCTTTGACTATTTTGGATCCTACAGCTAAAAAAACAAAAACTTCGATTCACGTGAAGAGAAATGGAGATGACAAACAAGTCAAAAGCTTGCCCACACATGATCGATCCATTATTTATCATGAGAAACCTGAAACTAAAACTCAACTGTCCTGGAAAGTTAAAAATTTCAGCGACCACGAAAGGCCTATCTGCAGCCTTATAGAATATGTGACCACAAGAAAATATGACAAAAAAGAGCAGAGCATAAGAAGAGCAGAACCACCCAAAAGAAAGAACAGAAAAAAAAAAAAATAACATCAAATCCATGAAAACATAAGGCTTAGAGCACTCGCAGTCGGAGAAATATCAAAAAACAATTATATATTAATTAGGATGATACATGAGGCATGAAAATACTAGGATTTGGAGTAGAGAATTCGAGGAACTCAGGGTTACGCTCTACCACAGACATTATTTTTTCATTTAAGGTCATCCACACCTCAATTTCATTGTTTCGTCCAGTCTGTTTGAAGAAAGTAGCATTCGCCCACCCTGAAGGGCGTCCAACTTCTCCTGTAAGACCCACCCATATAGGTTTTCCCCATCCAAAATCGACATCATTTAAATCAAAGTTAAGCCAACTAGAAAATAGAAATATTTCTGGGTTTCTCGAGCCTATACCCACCAGTTGTTTCAGCAAGGACTCAGATATGCCTTGAAGCCCGTTCTCACCCTGGAATTCCTTGAGGAGATCATCGTTTATATTAGCGAAAGATTCTCTAGTTAAGCTCACCAAATCATTCAACTCTATCTTGGTATCAGCCAACTCACAGGCTGTCAGTGAACGCCACCATAGGTTCCCAATAGAGTATCTTGAAAAGCTAGGTTTTGTTCTTTGTCTTATATTCACTGCATGTAGAGAGACAGACGGCCTTGGCAGAGCGCATAACGACCTACAAGCTTCCGTGCAGGATTTCCAAATAAAGGCAGTCAGTGTTTCAGTGCGAGATGGATTCGGCACGCGTTTGCTTTTAGCCTTAGCCCTTAGAGTGGCAATGGCATCGGCATCAAAAACGAATCTCTTGGTCACATTTCCTTCTTTGAACAAATAGTTTTCCGCCACCCACAAAGGAACTTGAACTAAGAATTTATTTTGTGGAGGAAATCGGGATGACGCCTCAAAAAGAGCAGGATTTATTTGCTCATGGTAATGACCTCGTGTGTTGGCTGCCCAGCTGTCGAGGAACGCAATCGCCGTAGCTACATCGATGATCTTGTGTGAAAAGCAGAGACCGAGTGCCGTCCCACCACAATCAAATGTGTTAACTTGTATGGCTACTTGTGGTGTTGCTTCTGGATCTGATTGATAGCCGAATGGTTGGCATGGAAGAAATTTATTCAGCAAATTTAGCTGAGGTTGTATAAGAAAATCGAACAAACTCCCCTTCACTCGGGTTTCAACAAATGGAGCACCCTTCTCGTAGTTGTCTATAATAGAGTTGTTTCTCACCCTCCCAGAAAAAGGGTAAAAGGTGGATAGTGTTTGGGACAGTGATCTCTTTAGTTGAATTGAGATTTGTAAACCTTTGAAATCTTGATTGTTATTTCTTGGGTAGAAGAAAACCATCGGAACATAAGTTGTGGGTAAAAGCTGATCCAAAAGGGACAGCTTGAACGGTAAGAGGTGATGGATGGATGGCGAAGAGGGTTTGATGAGCTCTCTTGAAATGATACTGACGTCCATATTGAAGAAGACGACTTGAACAAAAGCAGATATTCTAATGAGATGTTCTTGATGTGGTTTCTTTCTACTGCATGAGAGCGTCTTATATAGGCTTCGTCAACCACTATTCTTCATTGGGGACAAAAGTTGATTTCATCCTAAATTCTGTTTTTGTATTTTAAAAATATTTTTAAAAAATTTAAATTTTTTTATTTTTTATTTCAAATTAATTTTTTTTATGTTTTTAAATCATTTTGATGATCTGATTTTAAAAAAAATTAAAAATACATTGTTTTGATATATTTCTAAGTGAAACGCAATCGCAACCATACTCCCAAACGAGCATGCTTAAGCCCGGCTCAACCTTACCATAAGTCATGTACTTTGAATTTCAAACTAAAAACTGTGAGGTTAATTTTATTTCATGATTGGTAAATAAAATTGATAAATAGAGATAATTAATTTTAGTTGTCATAATTTATTCTATATTAATTTTGATTTCAAAATCCATTATAAAAAAGAATTAAATGAAAGAATGTACGGTAGATTTTATAAACTTTATTTAGAAATGCATGTTATTATTGGAATCATGAAATACTTATTGACTTTATTTTATTTTCATAAAAAAATATGCAATAAAACTTTAAGGATAAGTAATTAATCCTTTATGGCAAAGCAAATTATATTCTAAATACTTTAACAACTAAATACCTTACATTGTTTTAGTTTAAGTATAATATTCAATTATATATATATATATATAGAAGAAGAAGATGAAGGGGGAATTAATAACTAGATGGAAAACAAGTTGTGGGGAAAAGATAATCCAAAGTGAGAATTTTAATCTTAAAATGCCTCTTATGTCCATATCCAAGATTAATAAGACAACCAAACTGAGAATTATTAACGTGCATGTACCTTTTAAGTTATAAAAGATGACTTTTCTCTTTATCACTTTTTTTTTCATTCGATATAAAATAATTTTATTTTATTTGATAATAATTTATTATTTATATTAACAAAATATAAAACGTGAAATCACTATTCACTATAAATGTAATTACAATTTTGCCTTTCCATTTAAGAAACTTAATACTATAAATGAGTTTGAAATATAAATGCGTGTTGATATTATTATTTTTTTTACTTAATTTCTTTTTAACTTTATGATTTTTTATGTTTTTCAAGTTATTATGATCTTATGATTTAGGCTGTGAGTTCGATAGGTTAAACCATGTTGGCATATCCTTTAATGTTAATTCGAATTGACTCGAGCTGCTTTTTATCTAATTTTTTCATTTTGTATTTAATGAGTTGAGAATTAAGCTTCATCATTTATCTCATTTGATAAAAAAATGCTTTTTTTTCATGTTATCATTATCATTTTTTTTTTTAATTTGGTCCATTTGCTGTCATTACTTCTTTTTTAATCATCTAATTAAAATAAATAAAATCAACTTATTTGACCTAGTTCGGCTTATGACTCGAGTCACAGATTGTTTTATTTTTCAAAAAGTTTACGCTCCCTGAACATCCTTTTTAATATAAGAACAAAGAGGATCTACGACGTAGCACGAATAAGAATTATCATAACTTGTTTTTATCCTTAATTCTTTAAATATTTGGATAATAAGAATACAAATTAAAATTGAATTAAAGTAAACTAGTCATGAATAAAAAATATTACCCAAAGAGAGGTTCTTGATGCGGCACCTTCTAATCACCACTAGAATTTTGCATATTACCAATGGATTGTTCCATTGGTATTTAGACACTTATTCTATTAAACAAACATTTATAGACGGAATCATAAATGATTATTGTTCATAAAAAAAACTTATCATCGGTGATTCCTAATCCATCGATCATTTCGTCAGTAATATAAACATCGATGGATTTACAGATGGAAAAAACATGACAAACAAAACAATTTATCACCATCATTTTGTCCGTAATTTCATTGGTGAGTATGTTGTATCACTAATAAAGAAAATCATTTGTAATTTTCATCAGTGATATATTTCATATTACCGAGAGACTGAAACCATTGGTAATTGACATATTGTTGGTGGCAAGGTCATGTAATGTTTGGAACTCTATGAGGGATTTAGTGTGTCAGTGATTCTATGCGTAATGATGAGTGGCATTTCATGTAATTTTTTTCAACTCTCTGTAATGTTTCGACAGACTTATTCCATCGGTAATTCTATATGTAATTTCTTTAATATTTTTTTTAAAATCAAATAAACAGAATAAAAAAATTTAAAAGAACAAAAACTAAAATAAAAAATAAAATATTTTTTCCAAATTTAAAATTTATCAGTTTGAATATAATTCATAGTTGGAGGAGGATTTGGATCTACACCAAGACCGGGCAGGTGATGAGGTGAAAAACATGTACCCCCTATGTTTGACGATAGCTCTATGTATAATCATCTAAGTTCAATCGTCTCAGCATCAAGTTGTTCCTTCTCAGCAGTAAACGGGGTCGTTTAAGCTTTTAACTTGTTGTTGCACAATTGCTTGGAACTTTGGAGATGAGAGCTCGAACTTGATTGCAATGAACCAATGGTCAATACAGTACGACATGTCCATAAATCCTCAGTTGTAGTGTTTGAGATACCATAAACCCGATATCAATCAGGTCCATCGAATGATCCAGCCTTTAACTATAAACCCAAATCGTGTTCCAGATGGGTCAAAGGATTGTCCTCGTATCTCTTCTGCAATGAAGTTATATATGTTTCCATGATAAAAAAAAACCAATTAGTTAATTTTTAAAAAATAATAACTTAAAAAAAGAGTTATTGAAATTCAACTTACCATAAACTTATGAGCTTGACAATCCACGAGCCGCTACATCTTTTTCTGATGGTCATCATAAATAATAAACAATATTTATTATGTTGTTAAATATTATGCTAGGTTGAATATCAATCAAATGGAATTGAGAATCAAATCTTTGCATATGCTATGGATCTTTCAAATTTAGTGAAATGTTATAATGGATATTATGTGAATGATTTCAAATTTCACACTCAAAGTTATGATCGATTTAAAAGGATGATGAATAGTGGAGTTTGTGTGAAAAAATGTTATGATGATAATGAATGTGATTATTATGGAATGCTTAAAGAAATTGTTCAGCTAAAAAATAAATTAGAATGCATCTTTCAAATGGTTTGACTGAGATAAAGTATACTTCTTGACTTTATGAAAATGAAGATTTTGTGGTAGCACAACAATGTCAACAAGTTTACTATACATGTCCACCTGATAATAGATCTAGCTAAGACCATATAATTTGGCAAATTCTTAACTTAAATCTTCTCCAAACAAATATATATGTATATATAGAATTGCATGATTTTGGCTCAATGATATTCTTTAACTAGCAAATGAAAGTTAAAAAACCTGGGATAGTAGACTTGTCGTAAATAAACACATAGGGATAATGTGTTTTAAATCATCAACTACTCAAATCAAGAACAAAAATCTTTTACCACTATCACTACCAGAAAATTGACGAATACAAATGGAAACACTGACAGATTTTCTTCGTTGGTATTTTGCGGTGATTTTTATCGAACAAATTTGTCCATCGCTAACTCTATCGATAAACACCGATGAAAATATGTTGTCGGTATATATTGAGGGAATCCTAGTTGGAATAGAATGAATAAAAAAACTAAATAGTACGATGACATGTAAGTGTTTATAGACGTCATTACCGATAGAATTACAATGAGATTCAAACAGGCAAACCATACAATGACGTGACATTGATACTGACAGAATCGCTGATGGAGTTACCATTAGAATAATTCCATCGGTTAATCCATGGGTAATATTTAATATATGACCTGACGCTCGACCCTCCTCTCCCCCCTCTTCTATTTCTACTTGTTCTTTAAAAATTCTCTGCAACAAAACAACTCCCCCATTCCCCCATTTATCTCAACACAACTCATCCTTCTGCAACTTTTCCAATCACAACAACACTCTATTTGACAATATCCATGTTTTGATTGGAATTTTATTGAGGATTTTTCATCTTATGTAAGCAAATCTATTATTTTTTTTTTAAAAAATTGAACACAATTTTAAAATGTTAGGTTTTTTATTGCATATTTTTGTAGTATATATATTTTACTTGGGTGTTTACTTGTTTTATTATTTTTTTCTCAAACAAACTTATATGAATTTATGATTTTGTACATGTTATGGTTTGTTTTAGATTTTCTAAAATTATATTTGTTTATAAATTATTGAAACTTATGTTGAATTACCGACTTAAGTGTGTTGTGATGAAATAAATAATGACTTGTTTAGCGGATTTGTTTTATATTTTATTAATTTTATTACCGAGTTGTAATTTTTGTAAATGTATACAAATTTGTATCTATGTAGATAATTGATAATAAATTAAGAGAAGTATTAAAGTAGGTTGAATAATCTTGAGTTAAACCAATATTTTTACAAATTTATTTAGTTAATATAATTAATTAGTACATGTTGTCATCATTGATGTATCAAGATTTACCCCAAGGATTGCAAAAGATGGATTATTGTAATGAGATTCAGTGTTTTTATTAATGACACAATATCTAATCTAAGAAATATTAGTGGAGGCGGTATTAGGTTTCCATGCAAGAGGTGTAAACATAAAATTTTCTCGATTCAAATGTTGTAACGATGAATATTCTATAAAAAAAGGTCTATGGAGGAATACATGTGTTAGTATGCACACGGAGAACCATTTGTTCCTCACAAGACCATGCTAAAAAGGATGGTTGGGTCAACTTGTTGTGGTAGCAACGTGTATGAAGTTGTAGATGGAAATAGTAATCCTTAGAGGACTATGGTTATAAATGCGATGAGAATGAATCAGGACTATGACAGTCAATGTTTAATCGTAGATGTAGAACCTAATATAAACACGGCTAGGTTTTTTTTTTTTTTTTATATCTTTTGAAAGATTCTAACAAACTATTATAGGATGGTTGCATAAATCATAATAAATTATTGGTCATTACACGTGTGTTCACCATTAAGTCAGATCATGGGTTGAGTAAGGTCGATTTGGAAAAATTATCGAATGTGCAAGAAACAGTTTACTTGAAGGGAATAGGGTGAAAGATAACTTCTATGCTGTTAAGTTCATGATTAAATCTCTCAGTCTAAGATACCAAAAAACTAACATGTTTCCAAACTTCTGCATGTTGTACTACCTTGAAAATGTTGAGCTATCCAAATGCATAACATGCGAGCATTCCTGTTACAAACCAAGAACTAGTAGGGGAAGGACTTTTGTCGCATATAAAAATCTTAGATACTTCTCAATCACACCTAAACTACAAAGGTTATTCATGTCACGAAAGACTGTTGAGCATATGACACGACACCAATCACATGATACAGTGGATGAAGTGGTGGTGCACCCTTCTGACGGTGAAGCATGGAAATACTTTAATAGTGGGTAACCTTACTTTTCAGCTCAACCAAGGAACGTGCATCTTGGGTTATATACAGACGGATTCAATCCATTTGGATTATTTACTACTCCTTATTCTTGTTGGCCGATTACACTCACGATTTACAACTTGCCACCAGGGATGTGTATGAGGTCAATGTTCATATTTTTATCTACGGTCATACCCGGTTCTAATAGCCTGGGCTAGAATATAGATGTTTGTCTTCGACAATTGATTGATGAGTTGATGCAGTCATGGTCATCTAGGGCTTTGACTTATGATGTATTGACGAAACATAATTTTTTTATGAAGGCAACTTTGATATGGACTATCAATGATTTTTTAGCTTATGGAATCATTTCTGATTGGATCACGCATGAAAAACTAACATGTCTATACAACATGGAAAATAATAAGGCATTCACGCTAACAAATGACAATAAAACATTTTTTTTACTACCACCAGCGGTTTTTGCCAACGAATCACAAGTGTAGAAAAAGCATAAATGACTTTTTTATTGGTAGAGTTGAAAAGGATGTTGCACCGCCGTATCTTTCAGGTGAAGAATTATATGACATGGTGTCAGAGTACGATGACATTGTGTTTGGTTTCCAATCCGGTAAGTAGAACATTTTCAACACGGTCATGAATGCGAAGGGGAAGACAAAGAGCAACATCAAGTCTAGAATGAATATAGTTTTGTTTTGTCACTATAAAAACATAGAGTTGATTTATGCTGGGTTACGGGTTGTAAAGCCCAAAGCAAGCTTTGCCTTAGATAAGAATGCATAACTAATTGTCTATCAATGGCTTAAGAGTCGGTGTTTTCTTGATGGACATGCCTTGAACATATCAAAGTTGGTTAATTTGAAGGATTGCATATTGTATAGAATGAATAGCCATGACTGTCACGTGTTTACGTAAACACTTATTCCATTAGCTTATCAAGATTTATTTTTAAAAGGGATATCTAATGCACTCATGGAGATTAGTCATTTCTTTTGAGATATATGCTCCAACAAGTTGCAGACACAATATATTTAGAGGCTTGAAATGAATATCATCCAGACAATATACAAACTTGAAATGATATTATCTTTATCGTTTTTTTATTAGATGGAGCATCTATCCATACATTTACTGTATGGGACAAAAGTTGGAGGCCCGGTCCAGTATAGGTGGATGTATACATTCGAGAGGTTATATATTACACATACAATGCAATTAAAAATGTATTTTCATAGTTTTCTATAATTGAAAACATTTGTTTAATTCCATGTAGGTACTTGTTCAACCTAAAGAAAAAAAGTTAAAAACAAGGCGCATGTTGAGTCTTCGATATGTGAGGCCTATATTGTTTAATACCTAGTAGGCAACATCATCAATATTTGTTATAAAAAAAACTCACAGCTGATCAAATCTCAAATCTTTCAATTACAAGATGAATAATTTTTCACATGGTTCAAAACACATGTAAGTACTTTTAATTATCATTATCTATCGGGATACTTAATTTCATTACACATTTCTTATTCATTATTCATTATTTTACTTTATGCAACATATTTATAAATTGGGAGGGAATGCTAGTGCGATGTTATATTTACTAAGTCTGGGTTCTAAAAGAAAAGTGTAGTGCTACAGTGAGTATATTGTCAATGGATATGTGTTTGATATTGAAGAATATGGGCAGGGTAGAAAGACATATAATAGTGGAATTTGTGTTAAAAGGATCGACTTCTAATGAGTTTGAAGTTGACTATTATAGAAAATTAGAAGAGGTAATTGAATTGCAATATCATAACGAGTAGAATATAGTATTTTTATTCAAATGCTATTGGTATGACACCACTGACAAAGGAATCAGAGTATCCCCATTATGGTTTGGTCCAAATTAATTCAAAAGCTATACTCCACAACATCAAGGATGTTGTTTTTTTCACCAAGCAATGCCAGCAAGTTTATTACACATACACCCCTTCCTTTAAAAATAATTGTTCAAGAGTTGATTGATTATCCGTATTGAAAACCAAACTCAGGGGTCATATCAAGGTTGTTCAGGATGAGAATAATGAATCAAATATAAGAGATGATGTCTTTCAAGTTACTGAATTAGTTGATCCATATCAAGTTGCTATATCGATTGACTTAGAAGAAAATTCAAATTTCCGCATCTTCGATAATATTTTTGTTGATGTTGACACTAAAAAGTTGAATGTTGTTCTGAACTCCAGTAGATAAGAACAAATCGATGAAGATGATGATAACAATGAGATCAACATAGAAGATTGCAACGGAGCTGAAGACGAGTTTGTTTTATTATTGTTATATGAACTTGCGTTATTGTGTTGTGCGTGCAGCTTTCAATATAAGTATTTACAGGATGGATAGATAGGGAATACAAATATAATCTGGCGTGAGACACTTTTTCACACTGATGAAAATACTGACGATTTGTGTTCGTTGGTGTATTCCAGAGGTGAAGGGAATTGTTCCCCCTCCCTCTAGCACTATTCATCGAACATCACACCAATGGCAATACTGATGATTTGTGTTCATCGGTTTATTCTAAAGGCGAAGGGAATTGTTTTCCTTTCCCCTAACATTATTCGTGAAACATTAAACCAATAGCAATACCGATGGTTTGTGTCCGTCAGTGTATTCCAGAGGCAAAGTGAATTGCCCCCCCGACATTGTTCATGGAACATCACACCGACGGTGATACCGACAATTTGTGTTCGTCGGTGTATTTTAAAGGCGAAGGGAATTGTTCCCCTTAACCCCTGACACTGTTCATGAAACATCACACTGATGGCAATATTGATGGTTTGTGTTCGTCGATGTATTCCAGATGCGAAGGGAACCGTCACCTTCTCTCTAGCACTGTTTAGGAAGAAATTACACATGAGTATGTCGATAGTTTAATTCCATCGGTATATTTCAAAGGTGAAGAGAACTATTCCCTTCACATGTCGGTAATGGCAATTAAAGTTTACTGACTACGTTGCAGGTTTCTCGACGGAGTCAAATGGACTGTGAATTCCAATGCGCTGATAATTAATGCATTTTCAATTGTTGACTATTTACTATTTTACCAATGAAATCACGGATGCAATGAAAAAATCCAGAAGAGTTTTTGAAATTTTAGGTGCGAACAAAAATTTTAAAGGGTCGTTACAGACTGAATCACCGACAGACTAATTAAAAATAATAATATTTAATAGTCCATCAGTAATTCCATCCATAAAACATTTTTTTCTCACGGCTAAATCTCAGTTTTTTCTCAAATTCTCTCCTTAATTCTCTACTATTGCATTATCATCAAAGCTAGAAATCAAGCTTTCTATCTCTCAACACAATAAACAGGTATACCTGGTGGATATTTTGAGGTATTTTCTTCTTATTTTTCTTCTTTGCTTTGATTTATTAATAATGTATTTTTTTCCCGTAACACACATAGTTCAAATTTGAAATTAAGCATGCTATTAAATTAAGAATTTTTCATTCCTTATGCCTATATTTGTTTTTGTATTATTTTTTCTTTTTTTTTGTATTTGTTTTTGTCTATATTGAAATACTTTTTTCTTGTTTTGTTAAATTTTATTTGTCATCATCAAATTTGTTGTTAAATGTCAATTTAATATATAAGATTAAATTTACTTACAAAAAATTCTTTTCAATTTAGGATTATAAATATTATCATGTAGAAAATAAGAATTTTCTATAAAATTGAATTATTCAAAATTGTTGGTAGAAATAAAATAAAATCATTTGGTTTGAGGCATGTATGCTATCTATTTGTAGGATTCATTCGGACGCATCTATAACCTTCCCTCGACGATTCTGCTTGTCTGCTCTTCCTTTTTGCAACGATTCCCTCGACGATCATATACTCTACTAAGTCCTCTCTACTGATTCCGGAATCTACAGGAAACAATGCACAGTATAAGAAAGCTTGTTGCCAAGCTGAATCGTTCAAATTCATATAACTGAACTCTATTATCTTGAATATAGCAGCCTCCATGTCACCCTTCCCAATTTTTGACTCTTTTAATTTCGCCAACGCATTCCTCCACTGACCTATATCATCCACTTGCTTCATGCTTCCTGCCATTGTTATTATCCAAAGTGGCAAACCAATACATTCCTTTGCAACAGATTTTGCAATCTCTATAACTTCTGAAGGAAGTTCAACATTAATACCAAGTGTCTCCATAAACAAAGTCCAGGCTTCATCCTCGCTAAGTGGCTCCACTTTTATTTTCTCCTGGAAGCACATCTGTCTACAAACTCTTAATGATCTACTTGTCAGAATCAACTTGCATCCATCGACTCCAACAGGTACGCCCACCTTCTCTGGAGAAAAATGATTCCACAAATCATCTAGAATGAGAACAAATTTCTTTTTCGCAATCAATCCATTTGACAATTTCACAGCTCTTTTCTTCTCATCCTCTTCATTTGAAAGATCTAAATCAACAGCTTTGGCGATGAGATTCTGCAATTTATAAATGCTGAAATCTTGCGTTACAGTAATCCAAAAAACATTCTGGAAAGAGCTTGGTCTTTGTAGAAGCTGATCATTGATATGCCTCAACAATGACGTTTTGCCAACACCGCCTATCCCGTAAACACCAATACTTAAGACATCATCCTTCATTAACCACGACCAGATCTCACTTATATTTCTTTCAAAAGCACGACCCACTAGCTCTGTTGTCTGAAATGCTTTTCCTTTAGCTGGATGTGCTTCACTCACTTCAGGAGCTCTACCTTGATCGATAATCACAATCTCTCCTCCAATCATACTGTCTACCCAATTTCCTATTTCTATACCTGAAAGATTTCCACCTTCCACCAGTTGATGTAATCTCTGAGCAGCCATTGGTGTCATTTCTACGTCTATCTCTGGATTTGGAACTAGCACATCATTACTTGAACTTGACATGGGTTTACGTCTTTTCTTGCCACCTTGAATTGCTAGACAGGCTGCCTCTTTAACATCATCAGGCACTCGATTACATATGCTAACGCCAAGCCCTTTAATTCCTGATAAATGTGATTTAATCCTAGTAACTGAAGTGCGCGCTGCAAATTCAAACTCACAAAACTTACAGGCGAAACCATTATTTTTCTTCTCAACATAATTCCAAAATCCATCAACCATTTTCTTTTTCTTAGGCCCTGCATCCACAAAAATGATTACAGTAATTGATAACAGAAAGAAAATACTTTTAAAAAACCCGAAATCTAGCTAAGACCACATAATTTGTCAAATTCTTAACTTAAATCTTCTCCAAACTAATTAATTTTAGAATTTTGTTTATCAATTTTTATAAGTTTAGAATGATATATGAATTGCACGATTTTGGCTTAATGATATTCTTTAACTGGCAAATGAAAGTTAAAAAAAACTGGGATAGTAGACTTGTCGTAAATAAATACATGGGGATAATGTGTTTTAAATCATCAACTAATCAAATCAAGAACAAAAATCTTTTACCACTACAAGTAAAATGAACCTGTATGAATGGAATGACAAACCATTATAATAAAGGAGCAGAAAAGATAGCTAACCTGACGAGAAAAGACTTTCTACGGAAGAGTTAAAGAATCACAAAAAGAAATCCTGGGAGAAGACGAAGCACAGACGAGAATCAATGGTTTAGCAGAGCCATTCAGGGTAGCGTAGGAGAAAGGCGATGGAAGGTTTTGTTAGGCAACCGCTTGTGAATCATAAAATGTCAACGGTTAATTTCTTGAATCTTGACTTGATAATAAATTAACAAGTGCAAACTCTGGATCTTCGCTTATAATGGCCCAGTGGACCTCTCCATCAAAAGATTAATAATATTCAAAACTTGGTATCCCTTCCACTAATCATAATTTTAGGATTTCAGATTTCTAAATATAATAAGAAAAAAAGTTTGGAGTTGGAGTTAGTATCTAAGGGTTTATTTAGAAAGAGAATAATACTTTAGTTTTTTTAAAAAAACTAGAGTCTGAAAAATGAAAACAATATTTTTATATATAAAAAACTGAAACACTAATTTTTCAAATTTATATATAATGAGTTTGGAAGAAAAAAAACCTTAGAGGTGGTCCTCTATAGTTTTTTAAGAAAAAAAAAATGAATAATAAACATTTTCATCTTTTATATACAAGCTTTTTTTCGCAATATAAAAAATTAAAATTATTCTTTTTGAAAAACATTGTAGCAATAAACAATGTTTTAAAGAAAAAAAATTACAAAACTAAATTTTCAATCAGCTCTATATTAAATATATATATATATATATATAATTTTGAAAAATAAAAAAATAAAATAGAAAAACTATGTGGAAAAACATCAAAGCAATCTACAGTATTTTCAAGAAAAAATTACAAAGTAAAAATTTTAACCAGGTCAATATTTAAAAAGTAAAATCAACAAAAATAATTTTGAAAAAAACAAAAGAAAAAAAAAGAAAAATTAGGAAAGTTGAAAAAAAAAGTAATTTTGAAAAAAAATTGAAAAAAAAGAAAAAACAACTTGTAATTACAATTCTTAACCAGCTTAATATTTAAAAAATAAAATTGACAAAGATAATTTTAGGGAAAAACATAACGAAAACAGAAAAAAAAAAAACGATGTGGGAAAAAACACTGTTGCAACCAGCAATAATTTTCAAGGAAAGTTAAAGTGTTTCCCTCACATATTGTAACTGTAATTTTAAACCAGCTCAATATTAAAAAATAAAATAAAAAAAGATAATTTCAGAGAAAATCATTAAGAAAAACCATGCGGAGAAACATTGTAGCAATAAACAATGTTTTAAAGAAAAAAATTACAAAAATAAATTTTCAATCAGCTCCATATTAAAAAAAATAAAAAATATAATTTTGAAAAATAAAGAAATAAAATAGAAAAACCATGTGGAAAAACATCAAAGCAATCCACAATATTTTCAAGAAAAAATTACAAAGTAAAAATTTTAACCAGGTCAATATTAAAAAGTAAAATCAACAAAAATAATTTTGGAAAAAACAAAAGAAAAAAAAAGAAAAATTAGGAAAGTTGAAAAAAAAAAGTAATTTTGAAAAAAAAATTGAAAAAAAAGAGAAAAAAAAACAAAAAAAAGGGAAAAGTTAGAGAAAAAAATGGGAAAGAATCACTGTGGATTACAAGTAATCCACGGTGAAATGTGTGTGGGGGAACAGTGATTCCCCCACACCATTTAGATTATGTTTTAATATTCAGTTATATTTTCTAGAGTTCATGAACTTTGTTTAAAAATACAACTAAAAGATTTATTGACATTATTTTATTTGCATAAAGAGATACACAATAAAACTTTAAAAACAAATTATTAATTCTTTACAATAATAAATTTCTCAGCAAATCATATTCTAAGCTTGCATTGTTTTAACTTAACTTAACTAAACAAAATATTGTTATTGGAATCATAAAAGATGACTTAAACAAAAGCAGATATTCTAATGCATAAAGAGATGTTCTTAATGTGGTTTCTTTCTACTGAATGAGAGCGTCTTCAATGGGACAAAAGTTGATTCCATCGCTATATTCTTGTTTATTTTTGTGTTTTAAAAACGTTTTAAAAAAAAAATATTTTTTTATTTTTTTCTTTACTTCAAATTTTTAAAAATAAACAATCAAAAAGATGCTTCAAAACTTGATTTATATACGCTGATTTTAAAAATAATTTTTTTAAAAAAAAACATTATTTTGATATATTTCTAAGTAAAAAGCACTTTGAAAAGCAACCGCAACCACACTTCCAAGCAGCCCGGCTCAACCTTGCCATAAGTCTTGTATTTTGAATTTCAAACTAAAAACTGTCAGGTTAATTTTATTTCATGATAGGTAAATAAAGTTGATAAATAGAGATAATTAATTTTAGTTGTCATAATTTATTCTATATTAATTTTGATTTCAAAATCCATTATAAATAAAGTGAAAAGAAGTTTATTTATAATGAAAACAAGAATTTATTGTTCAAAGCAATATACGAAAAACTGAAAGATTAATTTTTCAAATTTATAATGAGTATGGAAGAAAAAACTTAGGGCCTCTGTTCAAAAAAAAAGAATAATATCTTTTCTTTTTATATACAAGCATTTTTTAGCAATATAAAAAATTAAAATTATTCTTTTAATATTTTTATTTTTAGTTAGTGTCATAAATTTGAGTTTTATTGTAAATATAATATAAATATTTTTTTGAGTTAATAATATAATTTTTTATGATAATTTTTTATTTTTTAAAAATAAAAATAATATTCTATAATTAGATTATCACAAATAAAAGAACATATTAAGATAACTACAATAAAAAAATCTATTTCTCATTTTTTTTCAATGGAAAAATTCATCCTTTTATTTTAATAAATGAACATGTTAATATTAAATATTAATATATATATATATATATATATATATATATATATTATAAAAGGGTTTTTTTTACATGAATAAAAGAAGAGAGGTTCAAAATTCTTTATGCGTTTAAGTTTTTAACAAATGGTATCAACTTGTGGTTAAAAAGGAAAGAATAAAAATGACAACAACTCTTTTCGGAGCACTAGTCGCCACCTTTCATGTAATAGATCAAACCTTAAAATATAGCAACAATAGTCATCTTCTATGGCAGTATATCGATCAGCCTCCAAAACACATCAGTAGTAGCAGCTTTAAAACATAACAAAATATTTTCTTTTACAATGACAACTACTCCTACAAAAAAATAAAAAAATAAACCATGGCTTTCGAAAACTTTATTGAATAAAACATTTCATGTTCATTATGATCATTGGAGTATATTATTAAAAAAATCTATTAATGTCTAATAAGTATTTACAAGTTATTTCTAATGGAATAATTAATCCTCCAACTTCAACAACAATAACTTATGTGCAAAAAATAATATTAAAAGGGCAATTATTAAAGGATTTGAAGGCAAAAAATAATAGCTACTTTTCTCCAATCAATTGACCAATCATTCTTATAAACCATTCTTTGCAAGTACACCTCCAAGGATATTTAGAATTCTATAAAAAAGAAGTATCAAGAAACAATTAGGATAAAGAAAAAACAACTTCAAGCACTTTATAATATTTGCCTTGCTAACTAGAACCGACCTATCAAAGTTACATAACGTGGATGTTATACATGAGATTGGGTTAAAAAATCTAAGAAATAAATATCACACCTAACCCAACTTATATACCCAATACAACCTCACTAATAATGTAACCCTATATTCTAGAAAGTCCTTGGCATGAATACTCTCTCTCCCTTTTCTATCTCTTATTCTCTTATCTCTCTATATTTTATATTTTAAGTCCTTTTAATTTTTGCAATTGTTTTTTTCATTTTATTCAATTGATTCATTTGATTTATTAAGCCTAAAGTATTTTTTTATAACTTATAACATGTTTTTGGCTAATTTATTGAGCTTAAATTTCAGTTCTAATTAAACTCAACCCATGAAAATTAGCAAGCCTAACTTGTGGATATCTTTAATATCCACATAAAAATTAGTCTGACTTAATACATCTAACTTTATTGGATAAAAAAAATTTAAATCCATTACAATGTGACCAACTGGGCAGGTAACCCATTACAATATGACCATCTAGGCCGGTAACCCATTACAATATACCATCACAAAAAAAAAAATCCTCGTATTTTTCAATCATCGGGCAGGTCGCCTGGAACAATTAGACCACTTGTGAAATTCTTTGCATTTCTTTTATCATCGGGCAGGTTGCCCAGAACAATTTGATTCATTTCAAAAAAAAAAAAGGGGTGGTCTCTCAAATGACTTGTTCTTGATTTCTATATCTCTCTGTAAAGGTCATGTATCAATTTACTATTTTCAAAGTTTTTTTTTTTTTTTAAAAGTTCTTTCTGTATCTACTTTTCTTTATAAATTTACTACACAAAGCCAAAAGAAAATGATATTTTCTAATATCTTTGCATAGTAAATATTATAAAGAGGGGGCAACTGTCATAACCCAATTTTTTGATCTTTTTGTTTTAATTATTTTATTTTTCTAAAATTTGATGAAAAAACAAGTAAATATAAAATAATTGAAGAATGAATTAAAATTTGGGTTAAGGGCAACAGGATTGGAAGTTTAAAGATTTAATTAAACTCTTAACTAGTTTAATTAATTAATGGCTTAATTGGAGAATTGATTCAATTAAAATTTAGATTATTTTTCAAGAGTTTAATTGAAAAACTAATGAGTTTGGGGACTTAATTAAACCTTGATTTAATTAATCAAATAAATTCAGGGACTTAATTGAAATTAGTCCAAGGGTAAAATTAAAAGATTGTTGGGATCAAATTGTCAAATTTCCAGAGGCAGGGGTCAAATTGAAAATTCCTGTTTTCTGCTGAAACGGCACCGTTGCTAACAGCCGTGCGTCTTCTCCATCCCGCTTCAACAGGGGAGCTTCCGATTCAGCAGGGGAGCTGATAATCTGCAACAAATCTGATCGTGGACCACGTCTCTCGCCCACGATCTTGTCGGGGAAGATAACAGTCCTGTAGGTTAGAGGCAAGCGGCTGGGTCTCTATAAAAGGGGCTGAAATCAGAGGAGCAGGGGAGAGCAAGAACGAAGCAAAAAAACCAGAAATAGAGCAACCCGCAGCACCCGCGGCAACAACAAAAAACCCAGAAAAACAGAGCAATTAACCCAAAGAAAAAAACAGAGCAAATAAAACAGAACCCACCCAACAAACACAGAATCAAGAACGGAAACATCACACCAGCCCAGATTTCGTCCCTGTAAGAAAGAAGATTTCGTCAAAAAAATAGATACACAGAAAAGGAGAGAAAGGGAGAGGATAAATTATCACCGAACCGTTGTTTTTTTGACAGAAAGCAATCGAACCAATACCGGCGTTGCAACCTTCCTCAGCATCGCCAGAAGCAAAAAAGCAACCGAATCAAAATAGCCACGCCAGCGTTGCAGCCTTCTCTAATCGCCAGAAACAGGTGCGCCCGTTTCCATTTCTTTGGTTTGCTCTTTGGTGATTAAATGATGTTTGAACAGTGCGAAGGTAATTTAATTACCTTCGCATTGTTGATGCACGCGTGAAATTGTTTCACGCGTGCATCTGTTTTTTTAGCGGCTTTGGGCGGGGTTGGGCCGGGTCCAGTTCAAAGACATGTAATGAGTCGGGCCCAACCAAAAATGTAAATTAAAAAAAATAAAAAGATAAAAAAATAAAAAATACATAATAAAAAAAGATGTGTATGTACAAATAAAAATATAAATATGAATTTATTGTTTTTATTCATTGGCGCCAGAGTAAGAATAAAACTATTGATTCAAATTTATTTCATTGTATTTTATTTAAATTACAAAAAAAATATTCATGCAAAAAATAAAATAAAATAAAGTAAATTTATTGGTTTATTCACTGATGCCAGAGTCAGGAATAAAGATACTAATGTAAATTTATTTTATTTTATTTTATTTTATTTTTTTAGCTACATAAAAATAAAAATAATGCGATTGCGTAAAAAAAATAAATTGATTTTATTTGTTTATTCCTGACTATGTCATTGTATGTTATTTAAATTACGTAAAAAACATGCATGCAAAAATAAAATAAAATAAAGTAAATTTATTGGTTTTATTCACTGACGCCAGAGTCAGGAATAAAAATACTAATGTAAATTTATTTTATTTTATTTTGTTTTGTTTTATTTTTTTTAGCTACATAAAAATAAAGATAATGCGATTGCGTAAAAAAAAAAATTGGTTTTAATTGTTTATTCACTGACGCCAGAGTCAGGAATAAAAAGAAATGATGATTCAAATTTATTCATTTTCATACCTACATAATATTTACCAACGCCAGAGTTGGAAATATCCGTAGTTGAATATTCACTGGCGCCGGAGCTAGGAATATTACACACAAAACAAAAAATCATAGTATAAACAAAAAAAAATGTTAGCAATTAATGACTAAGATCAGCAATGCAGCCTGCCTGAGGTAGGATGTTTAAGGGGTGATAATATCTTCCCTTTTATGTAACCAGTCTCGGACCATAGAATCTCTGTTGACCAGTTAAGGTTCCTAGTAACCGTAATACTAGGTGGCGACTCCTTAAACAAAAAATATCCCCATTAAAGAATAGGATGCCAGAAATCTGTTCTTTTCCAAAGAATTAAATTTTTAAAGCCGCCGCGATGTCGGGTGCGACAGAATGGCGACTCCGCTGGGGAACAATGGACTAAGCTTTGCCTTTGATTTTTTTTTTAATTGCTACAAATGCTTATTGTGTTGTTTGGTTTTTATTTTATTTCGTTTATTTTATTTTATTTATTTTTATAGTTTTAGCATCCATATTTGTTCATGTCATCATACATATATTGGATATAGATTTATGCCTTCACACACCACGCATTTCATAATAAACATCTGTTATATCAACTTTAAGTTAAGTGGGAGAGTAGCGGTACCCCAATGGCTTTAGCTCGGGTAAGACTTCGTGAAACCATCCAACTTTCGCTTGATTGTTTACTCGATAGTGGTTGGTATGCCTAACTGATATCATTCAGGGCCTCTATCTTCATGCTACTTGTAAACCTCACATCAACCTTTCGAGGAAGATCACTGAGCATGCGAAAGACCTTTCAAGACTAGATAGCAACCTACCTCAAGCATTTAAATGACTAGAACCTACCATTTAGGTTGTTCCCTATGTAAATTTCACTAAGGCAAGCTTAACGTATAGCATCTTCATTACAGGATTGTTTTTGGGTGACATAATGGTCGTTAATCGTGAAATCACAACTGTTGAGTATGGGCTCGAATCTGAATCATTGCATATGACTGAGGGAGACTGCCCTAGACTGGATGACAGTGGGATACCGCTGCTAAAGGATGTGAGATGCGTAATAAATGATGCCAGTCGTTTGCTTCCATTCACCAAATACTTGGCCGATGAGACAGAATTTACTAAGATATATGGGAGAGTTTTGCATCTTCTGAATGTTCCAGTACTGCCATTAGCCATAAAAGCCCTAATTCATTTTTGGGATCCTGATTATTGATGTTTTACATTTGGGAATGCCGATATGGTTCCTACCATTGAAGAATACGGTGTTTTGACAGAATTCCCTGAGGATATCCATAAGGTTTATTTTCATCAAAAGATTGAGAATACTATAGAGGAGCTTGCTAAGCTATTAGGAATCCATCAAATGAGCTTATATAGAGAAAAAAATAATTCTGGGGGTTTGAGATGGAAACGGCTAGAAGAGCTGTTGATTGCTAAAACATCTAATCCTGGTGCTAATTTGGAGGTATACCGAATATTGGCTTTGAGAATATTTGGGCTGATTTTGTGTCCTTCGACTGCTGGAATTATCAGTTTAGAGGCAGCTAATTTGTTTGTTGAGTATGAGAAGACTAAAATTAATCCTTCTGCTGCTATCTTGGCTGAAACTTTTTTGTCTCTCAATCATTGCAAAAGGATTGGGAAAGGTTCTATGAGATGTTGTGTTCCATTGTTGTTCATTTGGATGGTAAGCCATATAGAATCCGAAACACCAATATTCTGAAATTTTTGGTGGTTTGACCAAAAGCCACTCGAATTATTTGTATCAAGTGAATGGGAAAACTTTTCTGAAGATGATTGGAGGGTAAAATTGCAAAGAATTCCACAAAGCAATTTTAATTGGAGAGCTCCTTGGATGAAAAATGTAACATACCTAATGGGTTGTGGAAAGAGGCCTTGGGTACCTTTGATTGGAGTGACTGGATATATTAGTTATGCGCCTGCTTTGGTTGCAAGACAGCTTGGGGGCATACAAAGCATTCCAAGAACAGTTGGCTTAGCTCAATTCACCGGAGTCTATAAAGGTGCATATAATGAGATGCTGGAGAGCATTAAACATGATTGGGGATCTTTGGTGCTAGTTAAAAAAGAGATTGGTGTAAGGAATCCTACAGTTAGTGAAAAGTATCCCGAATGGCGTAATAGAGGAGTCTCTTATATGGCAGAAGTTTCTGAATCTGTGGGCCTTCGAAGGAAAAGAGTGAATTGTGAAGAAGAATTAAGAAAACAAGTAAAATCGTTACAAGCTGAGCTTAAAGCAAAGGAAGAACAGAGAGTGTCTTTAGAGCAACAACTAGCCAAAGAAAAGGGTGTAAGGAAAGTAGCTGAAGAAGAAAGGGACTCTGTAGGTCAAGACTTGATAAAGGCAAAGGCTGACTTAAAAACACAAAAAATAATTATTCAGGATATGATGTATTATATGGACAAAGCTAAGCATTGGGAAGAGTTAGCCATCAAGACACAAGCTATATTGAAAATGCGTCGGGCGGACATTGTTAAGTTTAAAGACCAATTGGGAAAAGCTGAGGCTTTAACTAAAATTCATGAAGAGCAAAAAGCAGAGTGGAACAATCACAAGACTGAGGTGGAAGCATTGAGATTTAAGCTGGACAAAGAAAAATTGAAGACTGTACAGCTTATGGAAAGCTAGAAAATGATAGAACAGCATAATCAAACATTGGATGCCACCAATAACTTTCTGTCTAGAAACAACTTGATACATACTGAGAGGATAAGGGAACTAATAATCAAGTTGGTCAAGCAGCTGCAGAAGCCCATTTATTACGAGTGGAAGCTCACCAAATGGGAGGTGATATAATAAAGTATCGAAGAAGCTTGGATAACACCGATCTTTTCTTAAAAGCAATAGCTAATAGAGGCAGTGTTTTTTCTCCTGTAATAGATTAGATCAATTTTTCATTGTAAGCTTCTGAATAAGTAATAAAGGGCTGAGACCCACATTTTCAATTCAAAAATATGCGTATATGGCTGAAAGCCCAAATGTCAAAAAGCTAAACAGATCTCTTCTCGGCATCACAACAATGATATCAAGTTCAAGCTCAAACCACATATCCAAAGAATGACGGCCATATGTCACCAATGAAAAGCAAGTCCATATCCAATATGTTGCATTCATATTCATGCATTTCATACATTTGCTTATAAATTGGCATATTCTACATATAGCAGGTGAAATATAGGTCCCCAACTGAAACGTATCCATAATACTCGTTTACGGAAGAAAATGGAAAATGAAGAGAGAACTCAGTTAGAAATTCAACACCAAAAAGAGTTGGAAAGCCTGAAGGAGGATGTAGCAAGGCTTACCAGCTTGCTTGAACAGGCTTTGAGGCCTAGAGCTGGAGAAGGAACATCTTCTCAACAAACATTTACACCTCAGCCTCCGCCTCCTTTTATTCCGCCATTTGAACCTCAGCATGCTGCTCATTTCTTACCTGCCCAATCAGCATATCCAACGAGGGTCCCCATTGCAGTTTTGACAGAAGAAGAACCTCAAAGGAATAAGATAGTGGAGGAAAATGGTCATGAAAAGCTAGCTGCTTTAGAAGAAAGAATGAAGGCAATGGAAGGGAATAGTTTGTATGATCCGGTGAAAGCTGCTGAAATGTGTTTGGTGCCTAATGTGGTTATTCCCAGAAAATTCCGTGTACCAGATTTTGTTAAATATACTGGAACTCAATGCCCGATCACCCATCTTAAAGCATATTGTAATAAGATGGCTGAGGTAGTCCATGATGAGAAGCTATTGATCCATTTCTTTCAAGACAGTTTAAGTGATGCGGCTCTTGCTTGGTATATGCGCTTAGATAATACCAAGATTAAAGGATGGAAGGATTTGGTTGAAGCTTTTATTAGACAGTATAAGTTCAACATGGATATTCCCCTGATAGGTCAAGTCTGCAAGCCATGGAAAAAGGGAATAGGGAGTCTGTAAGAGAATATGCCCAAAGGTGGCGCGAATCAGCCGCGCAAGTAAATCCTTCATTGTCAGAAAGGGAGATGACTGGTTTATTTTCCAACACTTTCAAAGCCCTGTACTTTGAATACTTGGTAGGTAGTGCTGCACAAAATTTCTCTGATTTGGTTGTCATAGCTGAAAGGATCGAACAAGCTGTTCGGACAGGTAGGATCGTGGATCCTACTGAAAAAAGAGGTTTTACTGGAAAAAGGAAAGAAACGGAAGTTCACAATGTTGAAAGGGAAAGTAGAGGGAAGAACACCTACCAAGATAATTACAGTTTCAAAAGTATTACACCTACCCCTTCTATATCCAATATAAAATTCTCATCACCTACAAATACCCAAAATAACCCAATAAACAACCAAACCAATGCTACTTACCGCCCAAGAAGAAGTTTTCCAATAGAGCAAGTGCAACTTCCGCCATTACCTATGTCTCTTACTAAAATGCACCAAAGATTGCTTAGTATTGGCCAGGTAGCACCTGTTCCCTTAGAACCTTTACAACCACCATTTCCTTTTTGGTATAAACCCGATAAAAAATGTGAATACCATGCTGGCGTTGTTGGTCATCATATTGATGGATGTGTTGCATTCAAAAGAAAAATCCTTCAGCTCATCAAAGCTGGGTGGATTTCTTTTGATGAATCTCCAAATGTGAAATCTAATCCTCTACCAAATCATGCTTCAGGAAGTGGGGGAGTTAATAACTTGGAGATAGGAAGGAGAAGTACAGCAACTTTAAGGGTGACTATGGATAGATTGTATGGGATGTTGAGGCAAACAAATTATCTAAAGACACCAGTCAAAACACAAGCTGTAGGGAATGCGAATGAATATTGTAAATATCATCAGCAGCTTGGGCATGATATTGACTTGTGCGAGGAGTTTCATTTGGAGGTAGAAAATATGATGACATTGGGAATGTTAAGATTGATGAAACCTAAAGAAGATGAGTTAGTAGGAACAATGACTGGTTGTAACCAAAAAGTGGAAGTTTGTAGATATATACCAATCGAAAAGGGTCCACCAAAAATGATACTAGCCAAGCCTATGAATACTGTTAGCGGAAGTTATAATGCCCAACCCTATAATTATGGTTATTCCTTTCACAACACAAATCCTGCCCCCGTTTTCCATGCGGAAATAGGGGGACTCACTTGGAGTGGGAGATGTTTTACTCCTGAAGAGTTGGAAAACCATAGAAAAGCCAAAGGAAAGGATATGGTGGAATTGACAAAGACAAATGAGGTTAACAAGCCAGTAAATGATGAAGAGGCTAATGAATTCCTGAAATTGATGAAGCACAGCGAATATAGTGTGATTGATCAACTAAAGAAAACACCCGCTAGGATTTCTTTGTTGTCATTAATATTGAGTTCAGAATTGCATAGGAACGCACTTCAGAAGGTTCTTAATGAAGCATATGTTCCTCAGGATATCACACAAGACTCCATAGAACATTTGGTGGGTAGGATTCAAGCCACCAACTACCTCTATTTTACCGATGATAAGTTGGATCATGAAGGGACTGGTCATAATAAACCATTGCATATCACGGTAAAATGCAAGGATTGTGTGATTGCTAAGGTGCTTATAGATAATGGTTCCGCTCTCAATGTATTGCCGAGACATGTACTTGATAAAATGCTAGTTGATGCCTCTCACATGAAGCCAAGTACTATGATCGCGAGGGCATACGATGGGTCACCTAGACCAATCATTGGAAGTATTGATGTTGAACTAATCATTGGCCCCCAACCATTCCAAGTCACATTATAAGTAATGGATATTCATCCATCATACAACATTTTGCTAGGGAGACCTTGGATCCATGCAGCCCGAGCTGTCGCATCTTCTTTACATCAACGGGTCAAGTTCATCATCAATGGGAATTTGGTGACTGTGAGAGCTGAAGAAACTTTGTCAATGATGAGAAATGTATCGATCCCTTATATAGAAGCTGAAGAAAGTAAGGATGGAAATCTGCATGCATTTGAAGTTGTAAATGCTGAATGGGTACCAAAAATATGATACTGAAGAAAGCCGAAATTTCAAAGCAAAAAAAATGGTCGCTAAATACTTCTTGAAGCATGGATTACCATTTCAATATGACCTAACTACTGGAATGCCTGAGAGGGTTAATGCGGTAAAAATAAAATGCGCCGATCAGAGGTTTGGTTTAGGGTTTAAGCCTGGCAAAGCAGATTTTAAAAGAGCAGCTGAAATTAGAAGGGAAAAGAGAGTTGCCCGGATTGAAAGAAGAGAGCCAGATGAAGATCAAATGGAAATCCCACCTATCCATGTAACATTTCCAAGAGTCGCGTATGTGATAAAGCTGAGGATTATGAGGAGGGGCTAAGAAAAGAATTCAGTGGTGCTACTATCAATTATCTTGAAAATGTTAGTGAGCAAGATGTAAAGGAAGAAGAGAGTCCTTATGAACAACTACCACAACTAACTATTGGTGTTTTGGAAGATGGCTCATCCGAATTCGTGAGGAAGCTGGCTGACGGAGAAGAGTTGGAAAATTGGGAAATTCATGAAGTCCCAGTTGTTTTTAAAAAGTAATGTTTGTTTGTTATTTGTTTTCATTATTGTATTGTTTGAACAATTGTGCCTTGCCAAAATCATTGTGGCTCAAGAGATTGGTAATAAGGTTTTGTTGTTGAGCCCGTCTATCCTTTAAAATTCAATGAGATCATGCATATTTTCTTTCAAACATGTTTTCTTGTTATTTGTTTATTTATTTGCTTTCCTAGAATTATACACTCATAACCGAAACACTTTTCGCTTTCAGGAGATCTAAAAGCGGATTGTGCTCACAAACTCAATGCACTGTGGATAATTGGCCTAACTTTGATGAAACTATAATTGCAATGGATGAGGAAGAGTTGGGTGAGGAAGACATCGATGAGTTCGCAAGGTTAGTGGAACAATCTGATCACACATGGAAGCCTGCTAAAGAAGAACTAGAACTGATAAATGTGGGCACCGAACATAATAAAAGAGAGTTGAAAATAGGGAAGCTAATATCTGCTGGTGTAAGAAGCGAGTTGGTCATTCTTTTACAAGAATATGTTGATGTTTTTGCCTGGTCATATGCCGATATGCCTGGTCTGGATACTGATATTGTGGTATATAAACTACCTTTGATAGAGGGTTGTAAACCGATTAAGCAAAAGTTGAGGAGGGATATACTAATCAAAGTAAAAGAAGAGAAAACGAAACAGTGGGATGCTGGATTCTTAGAAGTTGTTGATTATTCTCAATGGGTGTCCAATATTATAGTAATACCCAAGAAAGATAACAAAATCAGGGTATGCGTGGATTTTCGAGATTTGAATAGGGCAAGCCCGAAGGATGATTTTCCGTTACCCCACATAGATGTACTTGTGGATAATGCTGCTAAGAGTTCTACTTACTCTTTTATGGATGGTTTCTCTGGGTATAATCAAATCAAAATGGCTGAGCAAGACAAGAAGAAAACAACATTTGTTACTCCGTGGGGAACATATTGTTATAGAGTTATGCCATTCGGATTAAAAAATGCTGGAGCAACTTATCAAAGAGCAATGGTGACACTATTTCATGACATGATGCATAAAGAAATTAAGGTCTATGTGGATGATATGATTGCTAAGTCTAAAGATGAGGAAAATCATATCCCAGCTCTAAAGAAATTATTTGAAAGGTTGAGAAAGTATCAATTAAAGTTGAACCCTGCAAAATGCACATTTGGAGTGAAGTCTGGGAAGTTATTGGGATTTGTGGTAAGCAGTAATGGTATAGAGGTAGACCCTGACAAAGTGAAGGCCATACAAGCCATGTCAGCTCCTAAGACTGAGAAAGAAGTTCGAAGCTTTTTGGGGCATTTAAATTACATTGCTCGATTCATTTCACAACTTACAGTCACTTGTGAACCAATCTTTCGATTACTTCGAAAGAAAAACCCCGGAGTATGGGATGAAGATTGTCAAGAAGCCTTTGATAAGATCAAACAATATCTGCAGAAACCACCGCTATTGGTGCCACCTGTGCCTGGGAAGCCTCTCATTTTGTACTTAACAGTGACTGAATCAGCAATGGGCTGTGTGTTTGGCCAACATGATGAGTCCGGGAGAAAGGAGCAAGCCATCTACTACCTTAGTAAGAAATTCATTGAATGTGAATCTCGTTACAGTATGATTGAGAAGCTGTGTTGTGGCTTGGTATGGAGTGCAAAAAAACTCCGACAATATATGCTATACTATATCACTTGGTTAATTTCAAAGGTAGATCCTCTGAAATATGTTTTTGAAAAGCCATATATGTCAAATAGGCTGGCCAGATGGCAAATGTTGTTGGCTGAATATGATATCATCTACAAAACAAGAAAATCCGTGAAAGGAAGTGCAATCGCAGATCATTTAGCTGATAACGCCATTGAGGACTATGAGCCATTAAATTTTGACTTCCCTGATGAAGATGTATTGGTAATAGAAAGAGATTGGTGGACTATGTACTTTGATGGTGCGGTGAATGTGTCTGGTAATGGAGCTGGTGCTGTAATAATTTCTCCAGAAGGAAAACAATATCCCATTTCCATCAAACTGCAGTTTAGTTGCACGAATAACACAGCTGAATATGAGGCTTGCATTCATGGATTAGAAGCTGCATTAGAACTGAAGATAGGGAAATTAGAGGTATATGAAGACTCTATGTTAATAATCTGTCAGACAAAGGGGGAATGGCAGACAAAAGATGAGAAATTGAAACCATATCAGGAATATCTCTCCAAATTGGCTGAAAACTTTGAAAAGATAGAGTTCAATCATTTAGGAAGGGATAAGAATCAGTTTGCGGATGCTTTAGCAACCTTGGCCTCTATGGCCACGATCGATTGTGGTATCAGAGTACATCCTATAAGCATTGATATTAGAAGTTCTCCTGCTCATTGTTGTTTAATAGAAGAAGAAGTGGATGGCAATCCTTGGTATATAGATATAAAAAGATTCATCCAATATCGGGAATATCCTTCTGAAGCTTCAAAGACAGATAAGAAGACTCTGAGAAGAATGGCAATGGAATACTTTATAGATGGAGAAATCTTATACAAAAGGTCATTTGATGGGACTTTATTAAAGTGTCTGGACAGATCAGAAGCCAATAAAGCATTGTATGAAGTGCATGGAGGAATTTGCACCACCCATGCAAATGGGCACATGATGGCGAGACAGATGCAAAGAGCTGGGTATTTTTGGTTGACCATGGAAAAAGATTGTATAGAATTTGTCCGAAAATGTCATAAATGTCAGGTATATAGTGACAAAATCAATGCACCCCCAGTGCCCTTATTCAATATGGTGTCACCTTGGCCATTCGCGATGTGGGGAATTGATGTGATTGGGCCTATTAATCCAAAAGCCAGCAATGGTCATCGGTTTATCTTGGTCGCAATTGATTATTTTACAAAGTGGGTAGAGGCCTGCTCATATGCTCATGTGACTCAGAAGGTGGTCAAGCGATTCATTGAGAGAGATCTAATTTGTAGGTATGGTTTGCTAGAAAGGATAGTAACTGATAACGCCAAGAACTTCAATGGGAAAATGATCATGGAATTATGCACTAAATGGAAAATCAAGCATTCCAATTCATCCCCTTACAAACCAAAGATGAATGGTGCTGTTGAAGCTGCTAACAAGAACATAAAGAAGATTGTCCAGAAAATGGTAGTCACATATAAAGATTGGTAGGAATGGCTTCCTTATGCCCTACATGCATATCAAACAGCAATAAGGATGTCAACGGAGGCTACACCTTATTCGTTAGTTTACGGAATGGAGGCAGTGATGCCTTTAGAAGTAGAGATTCCTTCTCTAAAGGTTCTCATGGAATCTGAGCTAGAAGAGGCTAAATGGGCTGAGATACGATACGAACAGCTAAATATGATCAGTGAGAAGAGATTAGCTGCAATTTGTCACCACCAACTGTATCAAAACAGGATAGCAAGAGCCTATGATAGAAAAGTTCGACCAAGAGAGTTTAAAGAAGGAGATCTTGTATTGAGAAAAATCCTATTACTACCTAGTGAGAATCATAGCAAGTGGGCACCCAATTATAAAGGTCCATATGTAGTAAAGAAGGCATTCTCTGGAGGAGCGTTGATACTGACAGGAATGGATGGAGAAGATTTGAGTAGCACCGTGAATTCCGATTCTGTGAAGAAATATTATCCATGATTGTATAAGTTCTCATCAAATCAATAAAAGTTTTACCAAGAAATTCACTTTGCATATCTTTTCTCTCTCATAAATGTTATTGATATTAAAGAATCAGTAAATACACTCTTGAAGCCTTGCATGATCTCATAGATTGAATTCATTACTTTTACCAAAATCAGTTTCCCTATTTGAGTTTTGAAAAATTGATCTGGTATTTTGATTTCAAAAGTAATTTGATGTTTATTCAAAAATGATTTTTGACATTCTACTTGTAGAATGACAAATGAATCAAGCAACTCCTACATAGAGGTGACCAAACTCTAAAAACAAAAAAAAAATGTGAATAAATACCCTTATCCCATAACTCTTGAATCATGTGTTTTTAAATGTATGAATAATGGTATGTAGTGAACTTGTTGCTCATAACTCATGAAATGCATCCTCGTAAAGACTAAACCATCACACTGGATGAGGTCAAAGCTTATTGATCATAGTTGCTTACGCTTGAAATGAGGAAAGGCCATCTTTGTTATTCCTTTCACGTTCTAAAATAAGTACATCCCTTGCGATCCCTTTTTGAGCCTGAATAATTTTTCTTTCATTAAAAATCCTGACTAAGATCACACCTCACACTAGGGGCAAGTGAAATTTCAATGATCAAGAAAAATGATAAAGCTGTGAGAAAGCCAAAAGGCAAAAGAGCCCAAGAAACTCAAGTGCTAGGGGGCATGCCCAAATCACAAGAAAAAGTGATAACCAAGATAAAATGAGTATGCTCTAGCAAAACAATGAAAAAGAAAAAAGGACAAATCAAAGAAGAGCGGCAAAAGAAAATATGAATGACGTCAAGAGTCAAACTATTAATAGTGATCTTCAGTCTTTAAAACCCTGAAACACTCTTTGAGCCCTACGAGTCCTTTTCTTTCATAGCCAAAAACCACAGCCTACATTACGTGCTTGTAGAAGTCCTTTCTAATCAAGCAAGCAAGCAACCTGGAACAATAAACAATGCTCTCAAAATCCAAAGAATAGTTTTTCATGAAATTCATGGCATCAAGAATAAACTACCCATTATTATTCATGCTGATAAAAATAAAAGTTAAAAAAAGAGATGTTTTTCTTATACACAATCTCGAGCTTTCTCTCGAGCCCTTCACTTTGAAACAAAAGGTCATCTCATGACGTATTTTTCACCGAAGATCTCATTGCCAAACACAAAAGCAAATAATCTCTTTTCCAAGAAAGAAAATAACCAAGGAGTTGCAAGATTTCAAAAGTAAATTGTTTTAGATTCACATTGAAATAATTTTTGTTTTCAAAAATGCAAGATCAAGATTTCAAGATTTATTCTAGACCTATACTTCTTCACCAAACTGAAAAAGGATAGAAATGAGAAAATGGTCTTTTAAAACCATTATTTGTCTAAAGTCGCTGACAGAGCACACTTAGGGGCAATGACCAATACAAGGGGACATTGTGTTCAGAAGGAAAATTCTAGAAAAAGAGATGGTAATTTCCTTCAACAAGACAAGGGGGCATTTTGGTTTATGAAAGACAGCTTGATCCTTTCAGCTAATGACACCGAATGTTTTTAGCAGTGAGACAAGGGGTAATGAATGATCCTCTCAAATTATTTGACGAGTCCGAAAATCTTTAGCAAGCATGTGGGTCACGATGGGTGCCACAAAGGCTGAGTTGTGCAAACAAATCTGGAAAAAGTCTTATATGGGCTAACTCGAGTGCGCTAGAAAGCCAAACGACAAAGATGACTCAAATCGGATAGCGCGATCTCACCAACCATGCAATGAGAAGACTCAGAAGAAATGGGGGGCCTATATTTCAAGACAGATAAAGATGCATGCATATCATTTAAACTTTGAAACATTGGACAATGAGTGTTGTAAATTTTATTAGAGAAAATTTTAACGGAATCCATCAAGCGGAAGGCCAACTTGAAATGACGAACATTGCAATTGCTTTTGAAAAATTTTCACTTTTGAGAATTTTTCAACCTAGGCAGGCCGCCCATGAGAATTAGGCCACCTAAAAAAAATAAAAAAATAAAAAATAAAAAAATCTCTCTATATTTTTCCACCACATTTCAGTTTCCACTCCTGAGGTAGTGCATTTCTTATCCTACCTCCTTTTTAGTTCTTTTTCGAGCGTGCCTTCGAGCCCTCGTCTTATCTCCATTCGAGCGCGCCTTCGAGCCCTCGTTTTATCTCCATTTCGAGAGCGCCTTCGAGCCCTCGGCCATCAAAGGTAGTGCATTTCCTATCCTACCTCCTTTTGAGTGTGTCTTTGAGCCCTCATTTTCCTTCGAGTTTCCTTCTATTGAATAATGCGCCTTCGAGCCCTATTACGATGTGACCATTTGGGCCGGTAACCCATTACAATATACCATCCTATACTGGGCAGGTAACCCATTACAATGTGACCATTTGGGCCGGTAACCCATTACAATATACCATCCTATACTGGGCAGGTAACCCATTACAATGTGACCATCTGGGCCGGTAACCCATTACAATATACCATCCTATATTGGGCAGGTAACCCATTACAATGTGACCAACTGGGCAGGTAACCCATTACAATGTGACCATCTGGGCTGGTAACCCATTACAATATACCATCCTATACTGGGTAGGTAACCCATTACAATGTGACCAACTAGGCAGGTAACCCATTACAATATGACCATCTGGGCTGGTAACCCATTACAATATACCATCACAAAAAAAAAATCCTCGTATTTTTCAATCATCGGGCAGGTCGCCTGGAACAATTAGACCACTCGTGAAATTCTTCGCGTTTCTTTTATCATCGGGTAGGTTGCCCAGAACAATTTGATTCATTTCAAAAAAAAAAAAGGGGTCGTCTCTCAAATGACTTGTTCTTGATTTCTATATCTCTCTGTAAAGGTCATGTATCAATTTACTATTTTCAAAGTTTTTTTTTTTTTTAAAAAAGTTCTTTCTGTATCTACTTTCCTTTATAAATTTACTACACAAAGCCAAAAGAAAATGATATTTTCTAATATCTTTGCATAGTAAATATTATAAAGAGGGGGGCAACGTCTCATAACCCAATTTTTTGATCTTTTTGTTTTAATTATTTTATTTTTCTAAAATTTGATGAAAAAACAAGTAAATATAAAATAATTGAAGAATGAATTAAAATTTGGGTTAAGGGCAACAGGATTGGAAGTTTAAAGATTTAATTAAACTCTTAACTAGTTTAATTAATTAATGGCTTAATTGGAGAATTGATTCAATTAAAATTTAGATTATTTTTCAAGAGTTTAATTAAAAAACTAATGAGTTTGGGGACTTAATTAAACCTTGATTTAATTAATCAAATAAATTCAGGGACTTAATTGAAATTAGTCCAAGGGTAAAATTAAAAGATTGTTGGGATCAAATTGTCAAATTTCCAGAGGCAGGGATCAAATTGAAAATTCCTGTTTTCTGCCGAAACGGCACCGTTGCTAACAGCCATGCGTCTTCTCCATCCCGCTTCAACAGGGGAGCTTCCGATTCAGCAGGGGTGCTGATAATCTGCAACAAATCTGATCGTGGACCACGTCTCTCGCCCACGATCTTGTCGGGGAAGATAACAGTCCTGTAGGTTAGAGGCAAGCGGCTGGGTCTCTATAAAAGGGGCCGAAATCAGAGGAGCAGGGGAGAGCAAGAACGAAGCAAAAAAACCAGAAATAGAGCAACCCGCAGCACCCGACGGCAACAACAAAAAACCCAGAAAAACAGAGCAATTAACCCAAAGAAAAAAACAGAGCAAATAAAACAGAACCCACCCAACAAACACAGAATCAAGAACGGAAACATCACACCAGCCCAGATTTCATCCCTGTAAGAAAGAAGATTTCGTCAAAAAAATAGATACACAGAAAAGGAGAGAAAGGGAGAGGATCAATTATCACCGAACCGTTGTTTTTTTGACAGAAAGCAATCGAACCAATACCGGCGTTGCAACCTTCCTCAGCATCGCCAGAAGCAGAAAAGCAACCGAATCAAAATAGCCACGCCAGCGTTGCAGCCTTCTCCAATCGCCAGAAACAGGTGCGCCCGTTTCCATTTCTTTGGTTTGCTCTTTGGTGATTAAATGATGTTTGAACAGTGCGAAGGTAATTTAATTACCTTCGCATTGTTGATGCACGCGTGAAATTGTTTCACGCGTGCATCTGTTTTTTTTAGCCGGGTCACTGGCTTGGGCCAGTGACCCGGGCCGGGCTGGCTGGGTCCAGCCCAGCACATGTGGGCTGAGCTGGGCCCAGCCCAAAAATGTAAATTAAAAAAAATAAAAAGATAAAAAATAAAAAAATACATAATAAAAAAAGATGTGTATGTACAAATAAAAATATAAATATGAATTTATTTTTTTTATTCATTGACGCCAGAGTCAGAATAAAACTATTGATTCAAATTTATTTCATTGTATTTTATTTAAATTACAAAAAAAATATGCATGCAAAAAATAAAATAAAATAAAGTAAATTTATTGGTGTATTCACTGACGCCAGAGTCAGGAATAAAGATACTAATGTAAATTTATTTTATTTTATTTTGTTTTATTTTTTTTAGCTACATAAAAATAAAAATAATGCGATTGCGTAAAAAAAATAAATTGATTTTATTTGTTTATTCCTGACTATGTCATTGTATGTTATTTAAATTACGTAAAAAACATGCAAGCAAAAATAAAATAAAATAAAGTAAATTTATTGGTTTTATTCATCGACGCCTTGAGTCGGGAATAAAAATACTAATGTAAATTTATTTTATTTTATTTTGTTTTGTTTTATTTTTTTTAGCTACATAAAAATAAAGATAATGCGATTGCGAAAAAAAATAAATTGGTTTTAATTGTTTATTTACTGACGCCAGAGTTAGGAATAAAAAAAAATGATGATTCAAATTTATTCATTTTCATACCTACATAATATTTACCAACGCCAGAGTTGGAAATATCCGTAGTTGAATATTCACTGGCGCCAGAGCTAGGAATATTACACACAAAACAAAAAATCATAGTATAAACAAAAAAAAATGTTAGCAATTAATGACTAAGATCAGCAATGCAGCCTGCCTGAGGTAGGACGTTTAAGGGGTGATAATATCTTCCCTTTTATGTAACCAGTCTCGGACCATAGAATCTCTGTTGACCAGTTAGGGTTCCTAGTAACCGTAATACTAGGTGGTGACTCCTTAAACAAAGAATATCCCCATTAAAGAATAGGATGCCAGAAATCTGTTCTTTTCCAAAGAATTAAATTTTTAAGGCCGCCGCGATGTCGGGTGCGACAACTATTTTTCTCTTAAAAGAAAGAAAAAAAGATCTTTGGGTGAGGGGCTCTTTCATCTTTTTTCAAAAAAATAAACAATTAAGTTACGATCATGCCTTTGGAAGAGAAAGAAATATTCATGCATAAAGGGGTTTCTCTGTCTTTTCTTTAAAAAAATAGTGAAATGACGAAATTAACCTTGCATTTTAACAAAACAAAGGCTATTTGCAAGGGTGTTTTGGTTTTTTTTTTTTCAATTGGTTTTGTCGTTATTTTTAGGTTTTGTCAGGGGCATTTTCATAATTTTAAGTTTTTAAATATCATTTAAAAAAGCTATTGACATGCGTTAGCGCGTCATGGCCTCCATGCCATTCAAATGGCGTGTGGCGGAATGTACGGTGGTTAAAGTTTCGCTTTCATCGTGACATTAGAAGTGGCTCGTCATCCTCTTTCTAGTGATATGGTGCATGCTTATGGAAGAGTTCTGGTTGGGCTGCGGTGAAGGTTTTTTTCTCTCTCTTCTCTCTCTCATTTCCTAGAAAGAGACTTCTAAACTTTGAAAAAAGCAATTGTATCCTCCGGTTTGTAATCTTATCGATTATGGTCCTCCTTTTCATTACTATTTATTTGACTTATGATGCTTTTTGAAGTTTGGGTTTATTTCAATTTCGACCCTGGGCATTTTTTTAATTTGATTTTTTATCCAATTTCATATTTTGGCGTTAAATTATTAGTCCTTGAGCTATGTGATTCTTTCACTTTTCTTTCTATTGGGTTATCCCGAGAGCAGGTTAACCTAGGTTAGCTTGCATTTTCTTACTCAATATTTTTTATTTAATTTCAGTATTTTTGGCCAGGTCCTTCTTTTGGAAGTCTTTTTTTTTTAATCCTGATTTCATGTTGCGAGTGGCCGGTCAGTAGAGTTAACCCGGGTTGACTCGGTTTTTTCTCCTCAATTTCTTATCACTTTTTTTTTTCAATTTCATCATTTTGCATTAAATTATTTTCCTTGTGCTTTATCATTTTTTTCGCTTCTCATTCTATTTTGTTATTTCAAGAGCGGGTTCGTCAAGCTAATTTGGGTCAATTTGCATTTTTGTTCACAATATTTTTTTATTTAGCTTGGGCCTTTCTTTTGAAAATCTAATTTTTTTTTTATCTTGATCTCATGTCATGTGTTCCTGGTGAGTTGAGTTAATCCGGGTTGACTCGAATTTCTTTCCCTTGATTTTTTATGACATTTATTTTTCAATTTCAACATTTTGCATTAAGTTATTTGTCCTTAAGCTTTGCAAGTTTTCATTTTTCTTACTGTTTGGTTATTATGAGAGTAGGTTGGTAATGTTAACCCAAACTTACTCGAATTTTTTTTTATAGTTTTTTTATTGAACTTTGAGTTTTTTTCTAGGTCATCCTTTTGCAATTTTTTTTTATTCCGATCTCATATCGAATGTTGTTGGTTCGTCAAATTACCCCAAGCTGACTCGGGTTTTCTTCTTCAATATTGTATTGTTTGAAGGGTTTTTTTTTTTGTTTTCATCTTTGACATTAGGTTAATTATTAAACTTTAAATTTTATAATTTCCTTTTATTTTTCTTTTGGTTTTTTCAGCTTTATATTTCAAGTTGTGTTTTAGTTAATTTAACCCAAGTTATCTTAGATTATCATTAATTTCTTGAATATATTTTTTTAACGATGAAAAAGTTTGATCCGATTCACTATGTATCCGAGAACAGTACCTATCTAATAATTGGCTATTTTGGATCGTAGAGCAAAAAATTCAGATTCAAGTGAAGAGAGATGGGGATGACAAAAAGCTTGCCCGCACATGATCGATCCATTATTTATCATGAGGAACGTGAAATTAAAACTCTACTGTCCTGGAAACCTAAAAATAAATTTAAGCGCCCACAAAAGGCCTATCTGCAGCCTTGTAGAGTATGTGACCACAAGAAAATATGACTTGAAATTGCGGTGGTGGACGAATAATAAAACTCAAAATAGTAGCATAAAAATATTATACGATGACTTCTTTAGCCACCCCAATAACAAACGGAGTCTAACAAAACCAAGAAGCACACAGCATAAGAAGAGCAGAACCACCCAAAAGAAAGAAAAGAGAAAAAAATAACATCAAATCCATGAAAACACAAGGCTTAGAGCACTCGCAGTCGGAGAAATATTTAAAAACAATTACATATTAATTAAGATGATACATGAGGCATGAAAATACTAGGATTTGGAGTAGAGAATTTGAGGAACTCAGGGTTACGCTCTACCGCAGACATTATGTTTTCATTTAAGGTCATCCACGCCTCAATTTCATTGTTTCGTCCAGTCTGTTTGAAGAAAGTAGCATTCGCCCACCCTGAAGGGCGTCCAACTTCTCCTGTAAGACCCACCCATATAGGTTTTCCCCATCCAAAATCGACATCATTTAAATCAAACTTAAGCCAACTAGAAAATGAAAATATTTCTGGGTTTCTCGAGACTATCCCCACCAGTTGTTTCAGCAAAGACACAGTTATGCCTTGAAACCCTTTTTCACCCTGGAAATCCTTGAGGCGATCATCGTTTATACTAGCGAAAGATTCTCTAGTTAAGCTCACCAAATCATTCAACTCTATCTTGGTATCAGCCAACTCACAGGCTGCCATTGAACGCCACCATAGGTTTCCAATAGAGTATCTTGAAAAGCTAGGTTTTGTTCTTTGTCTTATATTCACTGCATGTAGAGAGACAGACGGCCTTGGCAGATCGCATAACGACCTACAAGCTTCTGTGCAGGATTTCCAAATAAAGGCAGTCAGTGTTTCAGTGCGAGATGGATTCGGCACGCGCTTGCTTTTAGCCTTAGCCCTTAGAGTGGCAACGGCATCGGCATCAAAAACGAATCTCTTGGTCACATTTCCTTCTTTGAACAAGCAGTTTTCCGTCACCCACAAAGGAACTTGAACTAAGAATTTATTTAGCGGAGGAAATCGGGATGACGCCTCAAAAAGAGAAGGATTTATTTGCTCATGGTAATGACCTCGTGTGTTGGCTGCCCAGCTGTCGAGGAACGCAATCGCCGTAGCTACATCGATGATCTTGTGTGAAAAGCAGAGACCGAGTGCCGTCCCACCACAATCAAATGTGTTAACTTGTATGGCTACTTGAGGTGTTGCTTCTGGATCTGATTGATAGCCGAGTGGTTGGCATGGAAGAAATTTATTCAGTGAATTTAGCTGAGGTTGTATAAGAAAATCGAACAAAGTCCCCTTCACTCGGGTTTCAACAAATGGAGCACCCTTCTCGTAGTTGTCTATAATAGAGTTGTTTCTCACCCTCCCAGATAAAGGGTAAAAGGTGGATAGTGTCTGGGACAGCGATCTCTTTAGTTGAATTGAGATTTGTAAACCTTTGAAATCTTGGTTGTTTTTTGTTGGGTAGAAGAAAACCATTGGAACATAAGTTGTGGGGAAAAGCTGATCCAAAAGGGACAGCTTGAACGGTGAAAGATGATGGATGGATGGCGAAGAGGGTTTGATGAGCTCTCTTGAAATGATACTGACGTCCATATTGAAGAAGACGACTTAAACAAAAGCAGTGGATAAAGAGATTTTCTTGATGTGGTTTCCTTCTACTGCATGAGATCATCTTAAATAGGCTTCGTAATTCAATGGGACAAAAGTTGATTCCATCGCCTTTGGAGTTAAACCACGTGCGCTCGATCGTTCAGCCCGGCTCAACTTTGCCATAAGTCTTGGACTTTGAATTTCAAGTTTTGAGTTTTGATTTGTTTTTTTATTGTTAATTTATTTTTTTTATTTGGATTTAAATTTATTATAAAATATTTTTTTTTTCAAAAATAATTATTCGAGCTCATTAATTTCTTCATTTCTTGATTATAGTGTTTGTATAGTTTTATTCTTTAATCCGAATAATTTTTTATTTAATAAAAAAAATCATATTTTAAAATTAAAAATTATCAAGTTAATTTTATTTTGTTATGTGATTCTTTCACTTTTCTTTCTATTGGGTTATCCCGAGTGCAGGTTAACCAGGTTAACCAAGTTAACCTAGGTTAGCTTGCATTTTCTTACTCAATATTTTTTATTTAATTTCAGTATTTTTGGCCAGGTCCTTCTTTTGGAAGTCTTTTTTTTTTAATCCTGATTTCATGTTGCAGTGGCGGTCGGTCAAGAGAGTTAACCCGGGTTGACTCGGTTTTTTCTCCTCAATTTCTTATCACTTTTTTTTTTCAATTTCATCATTTTGCATTAAATTATTTTCCTTGTGCTTTATCATTTTTTTCGCTTCTCATTCTATTTTGTTATTTCAAGAGCGGGTTCGTCAAGCTAATTTGGGTCAATTTGCATTTTTGTTCACAATATTTTTTTATTTAGCTTGGGCCTTTCTTTAGAAAATCTAAATTTTTTTTTTATCTTGATCTCATGTCATGTGTTCCTGGTGAGTTGAGTTAATCCGGGTTGACTCGAATTTCTTTCCCTTGATTTTTTATGACATTTATTTTTCAATTTCAACATTTTGCATTAAGTTATTTGTCCTTAAGCTTTGCAATTTTTCATTTTTCTTACTGTTTGGTTATTATGAGAGTAGGTTGGTAATGTTAACCCAAACTTACTCGAATTTTTTTTTTTAGTTTTTTATTGAACTTTGAGTTTTTTCTAGGTCATCCTTTTGCAATTTTTTTTATTCCGATCTCATATCGAATGTTGTTGGTTCGTCAAATTACCCCAAGCTGACTCGGGTTTTCTTCTTCAATATTGTATTGTTTGAAGGGTTTTTTTTTTTGTTTTCATCTTTGACATTAGGTTAATTATTAAACTTTAAATTTTATAATTTCCTTTTATTTTTCTTTTGGTTTTTTCATCTTTATATTTCAAGTTGTGTTTTAGTTAATTTAACCCAAGTTATCTTACATTATCATTAATTTCTTGAATATATTTTTTTAACGTTGAAAAAGTTTGATCCGATTCACTATGTATCCGAGAACAGTACCTATCTAATAATTGGCTATTTTGGATCGTAGAGCAAAAAATTCAGATTCAAGTGAAGAGAGATGGGGATGACAAAAAGCTTGCCCACACATGATCGATCCATTATTTATCATGAGGAACGTGAAATTAAAACTCTACTGTCCTGGAAACCTAAAAATAAATTTAAGCGCCCACAAAAGGCCTATCTGCAGCCTTGTAGAGTATGTGACCACAAGAAAATATGACTTGAAATTGCGGTGGTGGACGAATAATAAAACTCAAAATAGTAGCATAAAAAATTAACAAATATAATTTTAGAAAACATTATAAAAAAATCACATGAGAAAACATTGCAACAATTCATAGTGTTTTAAAAAAAATAATAAAGTTAAATTCTTAATCGACTCAATATTAAAAAAAAATCAACAGAGATAATTTAACAAAAAAAATAACAAAACCAACACTAAAAAGAGGGAAAAAATCATGTTGGAAACACTGTAGCAATTCACAGTGTTTTGTGATGAAAGTTACAGTGCTTCCCCACATGATTTAGCCTTATTTGTAATGACTTGTAATTGTAATTCACAAACAACTCAATATTAAAAAAATAAAATTGAAAAAGATAATTTGAAAAAAATTATAACATCAAAAAACTATGCGGAGAGACACTGTAGCAATCCACAATGTTTTATGAGCAAAGCTACAATACTTTCCCCACATGATTAAGCTTTATTACAAAGTTAAATTTTAACCAACTCAATATTTAAAAAAATAAAATCGATGAAAATGATTTTGGAAAAAAATATTATAAAAAAAGAAAACACAAAAGAAACTGGAAAAAAACCATGTGAGGAAAAACTATATCAATCCATAGTGTTTTTTAAGGGAAAACTTGTATTTACTTGTAATTACAATTCTTAACCAACTTAATATTTAAAAAATAAAATTGACAAAGATAATTTTAGGGAAAAACATAACGAAAACAGAAAAAAAAATGATGTGGGAAAAAACACTGTAGCAACCAGCAGTAATTTTCGAGAAAAGTTAAAGTGTTTTCCTCACATATTGCAACTGTAATTTTTAATCAGCTCAATATTAAAAAATAAAATAAAAAAATAATTTCAGAGAAAATCATTAAGAAAAACCATGCGGAGAAACATTGTAGCAATAAATAATGTTTTAAAGAAAAAAAATTACAAAACTAAATTTTCAATCAGCTCTATATTAAAATATATATATATATATATAATTTTGAAAAATAATGAAATAAAATAGAAAAACTATGAGGAAAAACATCAAAGCAATCCACAGTATTTTCAAGAAAAAATTACAAAGTAAAAATTTTAACCAGGTCAATATTTAAAAAGTAAAATCAACAAAAATAATTTTTGAAAAAACAAAAGAAAAAAAATTAAGAAAGTTGAAAAAAAAAGTAATTTTGAAAAAAAAATTGAAAAAAAAAACGAAAAAAAAAGGGAAAAGTTAGAAAAAAACAAAAAAAAAATTGAAAAAAAAAACAAAAAAAAAGTGGGAAAGAATCACTGTGTGTGGGGAAACAGTGATTCCCCCACACCATTTAGATTATGTTTTAATATTCAGTTATATTTTTTAGAGTTCATGAACTTTGTTTAAAAATACAACTAAAAGATTTATTGACATTATTTTATTTGCATAAAGAGATACACAATAAAACTTTAAAAACAAATTATTAATTCTTTACAATAATAAATTTCCCAGCAAATCATATTCTAAGCTTACATTGTTTTAACTTAACTTAACTAAACAAAATATTGTTATTGGAATCATAAAAGATGACTTAAACAAAAGCAGATATTCTAATGCATAAAGAGATGTTCTTGATGTGGTTTCTTTCTACTGCATGGGAGCGTCTAATAGGCTTCGTCAACCACTATTCTTCAATGGGACAAAAGTTGATTCCATTGCCTTTGGACTTAAACCACACGCGCTCTTTCAGCCCGGCTCAACCTTGCCATAAGTCTTGTACTTTGAATTTCAAGCTAAAAACTGTCAAGATGCTTGAATTGAATTTCATCCGCACCTTATACAAATTTGAGATGATTTTTTTATTATTATTTTCTTACTCAATGAAATATCTATCCCATAGATTTACCGTTATACAAATTTGAGATGATTTTTTTTTATTATTTTCTTATTTAATGAAATATCTATCCATATATTTACCGTATAAGACAAGAATTGAAGGTACAATCCACTATAAATATATGTATACATTCGGAAGGTTAGAGATTACACATGCAATGCAATTAAAAATATATTTTCATAGTTTTCTATAATTGAAAACATTCGTTTAATTTCATGTAGGTACTTGTTCAACCTTAAGAAAAAAACTTAAAAACATGGTGCATGTTGAGTCTTCGATATGTGAGACCTATATTCACTATAATATTTAACAGTTTTGCCGATGGAATTTATCCGTCGATGTAAGACACATTTTCCGTCGGTAATTAATTTACCAATGAAATCACCGACGGAAATGCTTCGTCGGTGAATCTTTCATCGGTAATTTTTTTTCCGTCGGTAAATCCGTTGGTAATAAAAAAATATTATTATCGACGGATTTACTGACGGAACATACGCGTAAAAAACAATTACCCGCTTCATTCCGTCATTATATCTCTCGAAAAATACCGTCGGTAATTATTTAAAAACATTTTAAAAAAATCCATTTTATAAAATTATAAAATAATTAAATTAACATAAATCAACACTCTATAATATATACTCAAAATGCTTGGAAAAAAGAATAAGAAAATCAACTCAAACAAATTTGCAACAAATAAATAAAACAAAAAAAATTCATATTAAAACAATGAAGTTGCAATTGCTAAAAATTTAAAAATCCTATAAATAAATCAACTAAAAATTGATCTCATATGAAAAAAAAATCTCACAACAACATTTATACAATTATTAAGAACAAAAACAATTAAAAATAAAAAAATATATATATAGTGAAAAAAATCATGAAAAAGAAGAAAAAAAAATCTTACCTTAATGTAGTTGCAAGTGAAGTTAAGGAGAAAGAAAATTTTTTGGAAAGCATATTAATTAAAAAAAAACTAAGAGGATAAAAGAAGAAAGAAGAATAAGACATACCCGAGCATGAAAGAGTAGGAGATGAGGATAGAAGAGAAGAGAAAGAAATAGATATTGATATTTTTTACATATAATGAAGATGAAGAAGAAGAAAAAATGAGTCTGTCTCTTGTGAAATAAGGGGATTCAGGCTTTTTATTGTGGCGCGTTAGCGACGGAATTATCGATGGATAATAAAATATTAATATTTTTTAATTATTCCATAGGTAATTCCGTCTGTAATATTTAATTTAAATTTTCAATTTCATAAAAAGTTTTCAGAAACCGTCAGTAATCACCAATGATTTTTCAATCCGTCGGTGATTCCGTCAGTAATATTTAAATGAAAATTTTAAATTAATTGAATTTTTTCAGAAAACCACCAAATAACACCGACGACTTTTCAATCCGTCGGTAATTTTGTCCGTACAGAACAACAATTAATAGTGCAATTGAAAAGTGAACCATTCTGGAGCTCTCTAGAAAATACCGACGGAATTGTCCGTTGGTGATTCCCTTTGTAATTGACATGATGAACAGTGTTCACAGTTTACCGATGGATTTTACAAACGGAATAAATTCCGTCGGTAATTCCATTGGTAAAAATGACACGTCATCATTTTTTTTTTTGCTTTTTTTTTTAATTTTCTTTTCCCACTGTAATTCTCTCGGTATATACCGAGGGAATATTTCTGTCGGTAAAATCCCTCGGAAATTTAACAACGAAAATATTCCCTCGGTATTTTCGTTTGTATTTATCAATTTTCTGGTAGTGATTGTTTTAGAGATCTCAACATTTATCTCGTACTATTTTGAGCATCAATTGAGAGTAAAAAGCAATCGCGTTTCAAGGTATGATGATAGTGGTGAAGTGCATCTGAATGAGAACTTGTCAATAGTCTCCAATCTTGGATGACCCGCACCAAAAAATGCTATCAGGGGAAGATATCTATCTGAAATAGAATTCAGACAAACATATAATTATGTGGTATTTAACTGTGATGAACTAAAACATTTTATTCAATAAGTATACTACTTAAACTTTATTATTAATGGACTATTTCTTTCTTGTAATATCACAAACTCATACATTGTTGAATACCTCGTAGGTAACATCATCAATATTTACTATCTAAAAATTCACAGCTGATCAAATCTCAAATATTTCAATTACAAGATGAACAATTTTTCACGTGTTTCAAACACACATGTATGTACTTTTAATTATCATTATCTATCGGGATACTTAATTTCATTACACAATTCTTGTTCACTATTCATTGTTGTACTTTATGTAACAGTTTTATAAATTGGGAGAGAATGTTAGTGCTATGTTATATGTACTAAGTCCAGGTTCTGAAAGAAAGGTGAAGTGCTATAGTGAGTATTTTGTCAATGGATATGTGTTTCATACTGAAGAATATGGGTAGGGTAGAAAGACATATATTAGTGGAGTTTGTGTTAAAGGGATCGACTTCTAATGAGTTTGAAGTTGACTATTATAGAAAATTAGAAGAGGTAATTGAATTGCAATATCATAACGAGTAGAATAGAGTATTTTTATTCAAATGCTATTGGTATGACACCACTGACAAAGGAATCAGAGTATCCCCATTATGGTTTGGTCCAAATTAATTCAAAAGCTATACTCCACAACATCAAGGATGTTGTTTTTTTCACCAAGCAATGCCAGCAAGTTTATTACACATACACCCCTTCCTTTAAAAATAATTGTTCAAGAGTTGATTGATTAACCGTATTGAAAACCAAACTCAGGGGTCATATCAAGGTTGTTCAGGATGAGAATAATGAATCAAATATGAGAGATGATGTCCTTCAAGTTACTGAATTAGTTGATCCATATCAAGTTGCTATATCGATTGACTTAGAAGAAAATTCAAATTTCCGCATCTTCGATAATATTTTTGTTGATGTTGACACTAAAAAGTTGAATGTTGTTCTGAACTCCAGTAGATAAGAACAAATCAATGAAGATGATGATAACAATGAGATCAACATAGAAGATTGCAATGCAGCTAAAGACAAGTTTGTTTTATTATTGTTATATGAACTTGCGTTATTGTGTTGTGCGTGCAGCTTTCAATATAAGTATTTACAGGATGGATAGATAAGGAATACAAATATAATCTGGCGTGACACTTTTTCACACTGATGAAAATACTGACGATTTGTGTTCGTTGGTGTATTCCAGAGGTGAAGGGAATTGTTCCCCCTCCCTCTAGCACTATTCATGGAACATCACACCGATGGCAATACCGATGATTTGTGTTCATCGGTTTATTCTAGAGGCGAAGGGAATTGTTTTCCTTTCCCCTAACATTATTCGTGAAACATTAAACCAATAGCAATACTGATGGTTTGTGTCCGTCAGTGTATTCCAGAGACAAAGGGAATTGCCCCCCCCGACATTGTTCATGGAACATCACATCGATGGTGATACCGACAATTTGTGTTCGTCAGTGTATTTTAAAGGCGAAGGGAATTGTTCCCCTTAACCCCTGACACTATTCATGAAACATCACACTGATGGCAATATTGATGGTTTGTGTTCGTCGATGTATTCCAGATGCGAAGGGAACTGTCACCTTCTCTCTAGCACTGTTTAGGAAGAAATTACACATGAGTATGTCGACAGTCTAATTCCATCGATATATTTCAAAGGTGAAGAGAACTATTCCCTTCACATGTCGGTAATGGCAATTAAAGTTTACTGACTAAGTTACAGGTTTCTCAATGGAGTCAAATGGACTGCGAATTCCAATGCACTGATAATTAATGCATTTTCAATTGTTGACTATTTACTATTTTACCAATGAAATCACGGATGCAATGAAAAAATCCAGAAGAGTTTTTGAAATTTTAGGTGTGAAAAAAAATTTTAAAGGGTTGTTACAGACTAAATCACTGACAGACTAATTAAAAATAATAATATTTAATAGTCCATCAGTAATTTCATCCATAAAATATTTTTTTCTCACGGCTAAATCTTAGTTTTTTCTCAAATTCTCTCCTTAATTCTCTACTATTGCATTATCATCAAAGCTAGAAATCAAGCTTTCTATCTCTCAACACAATAAACATGTATATCTGGTGGATATTTTGAAGTATTTTCTTCTTATTTTTCTTCTTTGCTTTGATTTATTAATAATGTATTTTTTTTTTCCGTAACACACATAGTTCAAATTTGAAATTAAGCATGCTATTAAGGTAAGAATTTTTCATTCCTTATGCCTATATTTGTTTTTGTATTATTTTTTCTTTTTTTTGTATTTGTTTTTGTCTATATTGAAATAATGTTTTCTTGTTTTGTTAAATTTTATTTGTCATCATCAAATTTGTTGTTAAATGTCAATTTAATATATAAGATTAAATTTAATTATAAAAAATTCTTTTCAATTTAGGATTACAAATATTATCACGTAGAAATTAACAAGTGCAAACTCTGGATCTTCGCTTATCATGGCCCAGTGGACCTCTCCATCAAAAGATTAATAATATTCAAAACTTGGTATACCTTCCACTAATCATAATTTTAGGATTTCAGATTTCTAAATATAATAAGAAAAAAAGTTTGGAGTTGGAGTTAGTATCTAAGGGTTTATTTAGAAAGAGAATAATACTTTAGTTTTTTTAAAAAAAACTAGAATCTGAAAAATGAAAACAATATTTTTATATAAAAAAACTGAAATACTAATTTTTCAAATTTATATATAATGAGTTTGGAAGAAAAAAAACCTTAGAGGTGGTCCTCTATAGTTTTTTTTTAAAAAAAAATGAATAATAAACATTTTCTTTTTTTATATACAAGCTTTTTTTCGCAATATAAAAAATTAAAATTATTCTTTTAATATTTTTATATTTAGTTAGTTTCATAAATTTGAGTTTTATTGTCAATATGATATAAATATTTTTTTGAGTTAATAATATAATTTTTTATGATAGTTTTTAATTTTAAAAAATAAAAATAATATTCTATAATTAGATTATCACAAATAAAAAAATATTAAGATTTTAACTTGGGTCTTTTTTGTTAGGCCTTCTTTTGGAGATCTAATTTATTTTATTTTTTTGATTTTATATAACTTATTTTTTTTATATTTTGTTTTCAATTTCAACATTTTACATTAAATTATTTAACATTGAACTTTGTCATTTTTCACTTTTTTTACTGTTTAGTTATTCCGAGAGTGAGTTAGCAAAGTTAACCCAAATTGACTCAGGGTTTCTTTTACTTTTTTTATTGAACTTTGATTTTTTTTACCATGTCATTCTTTTAATTTTTTTTATTCCGATCTCATTTCACGGGTTGTTGGTTCATCAATTCTCCCTAACATTTTTCCCAACATTAAATTATTTAATTTTTGTAATTTTCTTTCAATTTTTTGTGTGAATTCTTTTGGTTTTATATCCTAACTGTATTTTAGTTAATTTAACTTGAATTATCTGATTTTATTGTCCCTTCAAATATTTTTTTAAACGTTGAAAAAGGTTTGATCCGCCTCCTACGTATCGGAGAACAGCTATATAGTAATTGGCTATTTTGGATCCTAGAGCAAAAAATTCAGATTCAAGTGAAGAGAGATGGGGATGACAAAAAGCTTGCCCACACATGATCGATATTCCATTATTTATCATAAGGAACGTGAAATTAAAACAAACCAAAGGCCTAAAAATTCACCCCCCAAAAGGCCTATCTGCAGCCTTATAGAATATGTGACCACAAGAAAATATGACAAAAAAGAGCAGAGCATAAGAAGAGCAGAACCACTCAAAAAAAAGAACAGAAAAAAAAATAACATCAAATCCATGAAAACATAAGGCTTAGAGCACTCGCAGTCGGAGAAATATCAAAAAACAATTATATGTTAATTAAGATGATACATGAGGCATGAAAATACTAGGATTTGGAGTAGAGAATTCGAGGAACTCAGGGTTACGCTCTACCACAGACATTATTTTTTCATTTAAGGTCATCCACACCTCAATTTCATTGTTTCGTCCAGTCTGTTTGAAGAAAGTAGCATTCGCCCACCCTGAAGGGCGTCCAACTTCTCCTGTAAGACCCACCCATATAGGTTTTCCCCATCCAAAATCGACATCATTTAAATCAAAGTTAAGCCAACTAGAAAATAGAAATATTTCTGGGTTTCTCGAGCCTATACCCACCAGTTGTTTCAGCAAGGACTCAGATATGCCTTGAAGCCCGTTCTCACCCTGGAAATCCTTGAGGAGATCATCGTTTATACTAGTGAAAGATTCTCTAGTTAAGCTCACCAAATCATTCAACTCTATCTTGGTATCAGCCAACTCACAGGCTGTCAGTGAACGCCACCATAGGTTTCCAATAGAGTATCTTGAAAAGCTAGGTTTTGTTCTTTGTCTTATATTCACTGCATGTAGAGAGACAGACGGCCTTGGCAGAGCGCATAACGACCTACAAGCTTCTGTGCAGGATTTCCAAATAAAGGCAGTCAGTGTTTCAGTGCGAGATGGATTCGGCACGCGTTTGCTTTTAGCCTTAGCCCTTAGAGTGGCAACGGCATCGGCATCAAAAACGAATCTCTTGGTGACATTTCCTTCTTTGAACAAATAGTTTTCCGTCACCCACAAAGGAAATTGAACTAATAATTCATTTTGCGGAGGAAATCGGGATGACGCCTCAAAAAGAGCAGGATTTATTTGCTCATGGTAATGACCTCGTGTGTTGGCTGCCCAGCTGTCGAGGAACGCAATCGCCGTAGCTACATCGATGATCTTGTGTGAAAAGCAGAGACCGAGTGCCGTCCCACCACAATCAAATGTGTTAACTTGTATGGCTACTTGTGGTGTTGCTTCTGGATCTGATTGATAGCCGAATGGTTGGCATGGAAGAAATTTATTCAGCAAATTTAGCTGAGGTTGTATAAGAAAATCGAACAAACTCCCCTTCACTCGGGTTTCAACAAATGGAGCACCCTTCTCGTAGTTGTCTATAATAGAGTTGTTTCTCACCCTCCCAGATAAAGGGTAAAAGGTGGATAGTGTCTGGGACAGTGATCTCTTCAGTTGAATTGAGATTTGTAAACGGTTGAAATCTTGGTTGTTTTTTGTTGGGTAGAAGAAAACCATCGGAACATAAGTTGTGGGTAAAAGCTGATCCAAAAGGGACAGCTTGAACGGTAAGAGGTGATGGATGGATGGCGAAGAGGGTTTGATGAGCTCTCTTGAAATGATACTGACGTCCATATTGAAGAAGACGACTTGAACAAAAGGAGATATTCTAATGAGATGTTCTTGATGTGGTTTCTTTCTACTGCATGAGAGCGTCTTATAATAGTGATATCTTTATTTGAATAAGGATATTTGAATTTTAATTGGATATAAAATAAGATGGAAAATAAGTTTTGGGGAAATTAAAGACAATCCAAAGAGAGAATTTTAATCTTTAAAATGCCTCTTATGTACCTTTTAATTTATAAAAGAGAACTTTTCTCTTGATCACTTTATTTCATTCGATATAAAATAATTTCATTTAATTTGATAATAATTTATTATTTATATTAACAAAGTCTAAAACACTAAGGATTTTCACAAAAGCTATCAGTGAAATCACTATTCACTAAAAATATAATTAAAATTTTGCATTTTCATCCAAGAAACTTAACAGTGGCTATCAAGGGAATTTAGGTTTTTTTATAAATTTTATTTATCATTACTAAATATAATTAAAATTTGAATATTTGATTGAAAGAAAGACCATGGCAGATCAAAATAGAAAGTTGGTGGCAGGCAGCAACCTAGAATGCCATTAGATAACTGTTTACATGACAATAAAATCTTGAACAATTTAGACTCAAGAGTGAGAGGCAGAGCGAAAAACAGAGTGAATTGTGCCAGTTTGGACACCTTTCCTCCTTCACTAGTATTCAATAACACCATTCTACTGATTCCCACCATTTTTTTGGATGTGCCTTGACTTTGATTTTTTGAAGACAAGGAAGGGTAAGCGAGATCGGTATTCTCTTTAGCTTCAGACAGTCAACTGCATTGATTTCTTCAAGGGAACTACAGATGTTTACATCATTACAAATGATTTGCAGTTCTGGTAAGCATATCAATGTCAAAAGCTTCAACTTTGGGAGACTGATGTCAGTGCTGCTAACAGCAGAACTGTTGCTTAAACTAAAATTTCAAACTGCTAAGACATAGAGTCTCAAGGCTTTGGAGTGTATCGGCGGAGATCCTGGACAACGAAAGCAAGCACTCTATTCCATTACAATCCCAAATTACCAAGGATTTTAGTTTTATTGCATGTTTCATTGAAGAAACAGCACATAAGCTCGTCATGTCGTGGCATTGCACAATTTCCAGGGCTTGAATGGTTTTTGGAAGTGTCACAAAATCTGCTTCTCTGTTGATACTACAGTTACACAACCGCACTGTATTATTTAACTCCGTCTTGTGTATTCCAGAAAGAGAAGGAACCGCAGGTCCTACTATCAAATAGTAAGCTCTCGGTGGCTGTGTATCTTCCCAAGACTTGACATACTTGCTAAAGTCAATGAGATCACAAAAATTGCATTCCAAAGCTTCCAACCTCTTCAAGCATGCTACTTCCTCTCCTTTAAGTGTCACCTGAGTTTCCGATGACAAGAGAACTCTGAGAACTTGCAGACGGCAGAGTTTAGGTAATATCCCAGCTGACAACTGTTTTAGTCTAGTATGACTGAGGTCAAGATACCTAAGATTGGACAACAATTTCATGCCTTCAGGCAATTCTTCAAGTTGTGTGTAAACCAGGTCCAACTTCTTCAATGCTGTAAGCTTTGCTAATGTTGGTACATGCCTCAGCTGTTGACACCTCCTGAGTAATAATGAAATGAGGCACACCAGATTAGATATGGAGCCTGGCAAACTTTTAATACCTGTATTAGAAAGATCAAGAACTGCGAGTCCATTCAATTGTGTGAAAAAAGAACCTTCAATCGACCGCAGCATGTAATTCTGAGATAACAATAATGTAGAAAGATTGGGACATCTTGGTGAATAGCTAGCTGGAATTTCAGTTAAGTAATTTTTCATTAAGGAAACCCGCACTAGATCCTCTGTCCATTTCTCTATGTCCGGTAATTTCTCTAACTGTGCACCAGATTCAACCATGGCTTGAGAGTTCACTTTCTGTATTTTGATGGCCATATCCCTAACCAAGGTATTCATTCGGACGCATCTATAACCTTCCCGTGTACAACTTTCTATTAAGCAGGCATTTTCAAGTTTATTAAGCATGGCACCCTTATCAGATTCTGCTTGTCTGCTCTTCCTTTTTGCAACGATTCCCTCGACGATCATATACTCTACTAAGTCCTCTCTACTGATTCCGGAATCTACAGGAAACAATGCACAGTATAAGAAAGCTTGTTGCAAAGCTGAATCGTTCAAGTTCATATAACTGAACTCTATTATCTTGAATATATCAGCCTCCATGTCACCCTTCCCAATTTTTTTCTCTTTTAATTTCTCCAATGCATTCCTCCACTGACCTATATCATCCACTTGCCTCATACTTCCTGCCATTGTTATTATCCAAAGTGGCAAACCAGTACATTCCTTTGCAACAGATTTTGCAATCTCTATAACTTCTGAAGGAAGTTCAACATTAATACCAAGTTTCTCCATAAACAAAGTCCAGGCTTCATCCTCGCTAAGTGGCTCCACTTTTATTTTCTCCTGGCAGCACATCTGTCTACAAACTCTTAATGATCTACTTGTCAGAATCAACTTGCATCCATCGACTCCAACAGGTACGCCCACCTTCTCTGGAGAAAAATGATTCCACAAATCATCTAGAATGAGAACAAATTTCTTTTTCGCAATCAATCCATTTGACAATTTCACAGCTCTTTTCTTCTCATCCTCTTCATTTGAAAGATCTAAATCAACAGCTTTGGCGATGAGATTCTGCAATTTATAAATGCTGAAATCTTGCGTTACAGTAATCCAAAAAAAATTCTGGAAAGAGCTTGGTCTTTGTAGAAGCTGATCATTGATATGTCTCAACAATGACGTTTTGCCAACACCGCCTATCCCGTAAATACCAATACTTAAGACATCATCCTTCATTAACCACGACCAGATCTCACTTATATTTCTTTCAAAAGCACGACCCACTAGCTCTGTTGTCTGAAATGCTTTTCCTTTAGCTGGATGTGCTTCACTCACTTCAGGAGCTCTACCTTAATCGATAATAACAATCTCTCCTCCAATCATACTGTCTACCCAATTTCCTATTTCTATACCTGAAAGATTTCCATATGCTAACGCCAAGCCCTTTAATTCCTGATCAATGTGATTTAATCCTAGTAACTGAAGTGCGCGCTGCAAATTCAAACTCACAAAACTTACAGGCGAAACCATTATTTTTCTTCTCAACATAATTCCAAAATCCATCAACCATTTTCTTTTTCTTAGGCCCTGCATCCACAAAAATGATTACAGTAATTGATAACAGAAAGAAAGTACTTTTAAAAAACCAGCAATCTAGCTAAGACCACATAATTTGGCAAATTCTTAACTTATCTTCTCCAAACTAATTAATTTTAGAATTTTGTTTATCAATATTTATAAGTTGAGATACATATATGAATTGCACGATTTTGGCTCAATGATATTCTTTAACTGGCAAATGAAAGCAAAAAAAAACTGGAATAGTAGACTTGTCGTAAATAAATACATGGGGATAATGTGTTTTAAATCATCAACTAATCAAATCAAGAACAAAAATCTTTTACCACTACAAGTAAAATGAACCTGTATGAATGGAATGACAAAACATTATAATAAAGGAACAGAAAGGTAGCTAACCTAACCAAAAAAGACTTTCTACGGAAGAGTTAAAGAATCCCAAAAAGAAATCCTGGGAGAAGACGAAGCGCAGACGAGAATCAAGGTTTAGCAGAGCCATTCAGGGTAGCGTAGGAGATAGGCGGTGGAAGGTTTTGTTGGGCAACTACTTGTGAATCATAAAATGTCAACGGTTAATTTCTTGAATCTTGACTTGATAATAAATTAACAAGTGCAAACTCTGGATCTTCGCTTATCATGGCCCAGTGGACCTCTCCATCAAAAGATTAATAATATTCAAAACTTGGTATACCTTCCACTAATCATAATTTTAGGATTTCAGATTCTAAAAATAAGAAGAAAAAAAGTTTGGAGTTGGAGTTAGTATCTAAGGGTTTATTTAGAAAGAGAATAATACTTTATTTTTAAAAAAAAACTAGAGTCTGAAAAATGAAAAAAAACAATTATTGTTCAAATGCAATATTTTTATATAAAAAAAACTGAAACTAATTTTTCAAATTTATAATGAGTTTGGAAGGAAAAAAAAACCTAGAGGTCCTCTACAGTTTTTCCAGAAAAAAATGAATAATATACATTTTTTTTCTTTTATATACAAGCATTTTTTAGCAATATAAAAAATTAAAATTATTCTTTTAATATTTTTATATTTAGTTAGTGTCATAAATTTGAGTTTTATTGTAAATATAATATAAATATTTTTTTGAGTTAATAATATAATTTTTTATGATAATTTTTAATTTTTTTAAAATAAAAATAATATTCTATGAAAAAAAAGTATCAATAAACAACTAACAAAAAAAAAACCAACTTCAAATACTTTCTAATATTTGTATTATCTGACTTGATTCAACTTGTTAAAGTCAAATAATATAAAAATTACATATAAATGGATATCCCATGTTGAGATTTTTTAAATTTAATCAATCTACCTAACTCATATACCTTATACAACCCTACTAATAATGTACCTTATATTCTAGAAAGTTCTTGGTATAAATACTTTCTTTCTCTCTCTCTCCCTCCCTCTCAACTCAACCTTTTATTCTCTTATCTCCTTATATGTTATATTTGAAGTTTTTTCTTTTTTTAACAATTGATTCTTCCATTTTAGTCAATTGTTTCATTTGATGTATTAAGCCTAAAGTATTTTTTATAACTTATAACATGTTTTAGGATAATTTCTTGAGCTTAAATTTTAGTTCTAATTAAGCTCTACCAAAGAAAATTAGCAAGCCAAACTTGAGGATGTCTATTATATCTACACAAAAATTAGTCTGGCCTGATATATCTAAAAATAAATCGGTGAACTTTATAATTTGTAAGATATTAGAAGTTACATTGGATATAATTAACTCAAACCCGACCCAAGTATATCCATGACACCCGTAGTTATGACATAGCACAGGTATATTAACTAGCTTGTATAGTACTGCACAATAAATAATTTACAATTTTCTCACCGTTACAAATAAAAAAACCTAAGTGAGCTCAGTCTTTTACTGTGGCCCAGATATAAAAGGATATGGATTGAAACAATGTAAATATAATTTTGTCCTTACCAAAAACTAATTAAGCTGCAAATTGGGGTAAAAATATATTTTTCATGGGATACATTTGTCATTGTAAAATTGATTAGAGACAAAATAGTCTGGACATGTTTTTTTTTGTTATAGTGTAATGATTGTTTTTCCCTCAAAAGCGAAAAAAATATCTTTGAGTAAAGGGCTCTTTTAACTTTTTCAAAAAAATAAACATATAAGTTACGATCATGCTCTTAGAAGAGAGAAATATACATGCATAAACGAGTTTCGCCAACTTTTCCTTTTTAAAAAAAAATGGTGGGCTTTCCCTTGCATTTAAAAAAAAAACAAAGGTTATTTGCAAGGGTGTTTTGTTTTTTTTTTCAACTAATTTTGTTGTTATTTTAGGTTTTTGTCAAGGACAGCTTGACAGTTTTTAAATATTATATAAAAAAAATTGGCATGGCTTCCATGTCATTCAAGTGGCACATGAGGGAACGTACAGTGGCCAAAGTCCTACTTTCATCGCGACATTGGGAGCGACACGTTATTCTTTTTCTATCAATGTGGCGCATGCTCACGGAGGAGATTCGGTTGGGTCGCGGTGAATGTTTTTTCTTTCTTCTTTTTTTTCTCTCTCATTTCTTGGAAAGACACACCTAAACTTTCAAAAAAAAACAATTGTATACTCCGGTTTGTAATCTTATCAATTTTGATCCTCCTTTTATTTAATCATTGTTTTATTTGGCTTTTGATGCTTTTTGAAGTTTGAATTTATTTCAATTTTATCCTTGGGTATTTTTTCAATTTGATTTTCTTATCAGATTTGGGTCCTTCTACTTTTATTTACTTTATTTATGTGCTTTATATTTTTCTATTTATTTTTTTTAAATATTTTCCCTTTTAATTTTATTGCATTTTTTTAATTCATTGAAGGCTACATTGAAAGCTTACATGATTGTTAATTTTAAGATTTATAGAATTAGTTAAAATACACGCAAACTGACTTAGATACCCACATTAATAAAAAAAAAAAAAAAGAGCGAGGGAGAGCAGAACCACCCAAAAGAAAAAAAAAACATCAAATCCATGAAAACATAAGGCATAGAGCACTCGCAGTCGGAGAAATATTTAAAAACAATTACATATTAATTAAGATGATAAATGAGGCATGAAAATACTAGGATTTGGAGTAGAGAATTCGAGGAACTCAGGGTTACGCTCTACCGCAGACATTATTTTTTCATTTAAGGTCATCCACGCCTCAATTTCATTGTTTCGTCCAGTCTGTTTGAAGAAAGTAATATTCGCCCACCCTGATGGGCGTCCAACTTCTCCTGTAAGACCCACCCATATAGGTTTTCCCCATCCAAAATCGACATCATTTAAATCAAAGTTAAGCCAACTAGAAAACATAAATATTTCTGGGTTTCTCGAGACTATCCCCAGCAGTTGTTTCAGCAACGACACAGTTATGCCTTGAATCCCGTTCTCACCCTGGAAATCCTTGAGGCGATCATCGTTTATATTAGCGAAAGATTCTCTAGTTAAGCTCACCAAATCATTCAACTCTATCTTGGTATCAGCCAACTCACAGGCTGTCATTGAACGCCACCATAGGTTTCCAATAGAGTATCTTGAAAAGCTAGGTTCTGTTCTTTGTCTTATATTCACTGCATGTAGAGAGACAGACGGCCTTGGCAGATCGCACAACGACCTACAAGCTTCTGTGCAGGATTTCCAAATAAAGGCAGTCAGTGTTTCAGTGCGAGATGGATTCGGAACACGTTTGCTTTTAGCCTTAGCCCTTAGAGTGGCAACGGCATCGGCATCAAAAACGAATCTCTTGGTCACATTTCCTTCTTTGAACAAGCAGTTTTCCGTCACCCACAAAGGAACTTGAACTAAGAATTTATTTAGCGGAGGAAATCGGGATGACGCCTCAAAAAGAGCAGGATTTATTTGCTCATGGTAATGACCTCGTGTGTTGGCTGCCCAGCTGTCGAGGAACGCAATCGCCGTAGCTACATCGATGATCTTGTGTGAAAAGCAGAGACCGAGTGCCGTCCCACCGCAATCAAATGTGTTAACTTGTATGGCTACTTGTGGTGTTGCTTCTGGATCTGATTGATAGCCGAATGGTTGGCATGGAAGAAATTTATTCAGTGAATTTAGCTGAGGTTGTATAAGAAAATCGAACAAACTCCCCTTCACTCGGGTTTCAACAAATGGAGCACCCTTCTCGTAGTTGTCTATAATAGAGTTGTTTCTCACCCTCCCAGATAAAGGGTAAAAGGTGGATAGTGTCTGGGACAGCGATCTCTTCAGTTGAATTGAGATTTGTAAACCGTTGAAATCTTGGTTGTTTTTTGTTGGGTAGAAGAAAACCATTGGAACATAAGTTGTGGGGAAAAGCTGATCCAAAAGGGACAGCTTGAACGGTGAAAGATGATGGATGGATGGCGAAGAGGGTTTGATGAGCTCTCTTGAAATGATACTGACGTCCATATTGAAGAAGACGACTTAAACAAAAGCAGTGCATAAAGAGATTTTCTTGATGTGGTTTCTTTCCACTGCATGAGAGCGTCTTAAATAGGCTTCGTCAACCACTCTTCTTAATTCAATGGGACAAAAGTTGATTCGTCTCCTTTGGAGTTAAACCACAGGCGCTCGTTCAGCCTTGTCATAAGTCTTGGACTTTGAATTTCAAGTTTTGAGTTTTGATTTGTTTTTTTATTTAGATTTAAATTTATTATAAAATATATTTTTTTTTGTTCAAAAATAATTATTCTATCCAGCTCATCAATCTCTTCATTATAGTGTTTGTACAGTTTTATTCTTTAATCCGAATAGTTTTTTATTTAATACAAAAAAAAAAACCTCTTTTAAAGCTAAAAACTATCAAGTTAATTTTATTTTGTGACAGGTAAGGAGAGCTCATAAATGAAGAGAATTAATTTTGATTCCAAAATCTACTATAAAAGGGAATTGAAAGAAAGAGTATTTGATAGATTTCCAAACTCTTCTTCACCTTAGTGTTTTAGCTTATTTTCTTTAGTTTCAAGCTCTATTATTTTTTTTTATTTTCTTACATTCTAGAGCTTAGATTATGTTATAGTAAAAGATATTCAGTTATATTTCCTAGAGTTCATGAACTTTATTTAAAAATACAACTAAAATATTTATTGACATTATTTTATTTGCATAATTAAAGAGATACACAATAAAACTTTAAAAACAAATTATTGATCCTTTACAATAATAAATTTCTCAGCAAATCATATTCTAGGCTTATATACATTGTTTTAACTTAAGTATAATATTCAATTATATATTTAATATAAATGTTTGGTTTTTATTTAATTTTATTTCAAGTATACAATCCTTAAGTGTTTTATGAAATTATGACCGTGGAGGAGATATAATAGTGATATCTTTATTAATTTGAATAAGGATATTAGAATTTTAATTGCATGTTTCCTGCTGTTGTTAGGTTGTGTGTGTATATAAAGGAAATAACTAGATGGAAAATAACTGGTGGGGAAATTGTTAACGTGCTCTACCTTATAATTTATAAAAGAGAACTTTTCTCTCTATCACATTTTTTTCATTATATATAAAATAATTTCATTTAATTTGATAATAATTTATTATTTATGTTATCAAATTAAATCTTAAACATGAAATCACTATTCACTATGAATGTAATTAGAGTTTTGCCTTTCCATTTAAGAAACTTAACCCTTGCTATTCGGGGAATTTAGATCATTTCATAAGATCCATTTGTCATCACCAAATTAACCGAGGAGAAGTAGATAATTTTTTACTTCAAATGCACATGAAACGAACACAATATTCTTGCAAGCAAAATAATATTATTATTATTGTGAAGGTGTAATTCTATATTTTCATCATGATTTTTTTTATTATTATTAATTCAGTTGAGGGGTAACTTGGTATTTTACTAAATATAAATTAATAATGCACGGTGAAATGAGAAGAAAAATATAAAACTAGTGTTAAGAGGCTTTTTTGTCTTTTCGTAATGATTTTCTCATTATTATCAAGTCAACTTAAGAGCAATTATGTATTTGATAAAATATAAAAAATAAAACAAAAAACAAAAGGGCTAAGCACAAGCAATACCTCTCAACATCCAAAAATGCTCTTCTATGGGTTGTTGGAAGTGTCGCTGTATCATCTTCGTAATGGTGCTACGTGTGTCAATAGTGGTGGTCCGGTTTGTTGCCAGTAAGCTTTCTTTTTTTTTCTTTTACACTCTTTTCTCCCTAAATTTTTACAACTTGGCCCTATTTAGTGGCATTTCAACTTCATTTGTATAATTTTCATTCTTTGTTTTTTTGTTGAATTTTATTTGTTTTCAATTTTATCATTCTATCCCAATTTTCCATATATTATTTTTTTTCAATTTGGTCCTAATTCTTTTTATTTTTTTAGGTCTTTTTATGAATTGATTTTTCTTTTCAATTTTTTCCTACAATCAAAAAATTATTTTTTTATTTAAATTTTAATCCTCATTATTTTGATTTTCTTTTATCATTTTTTAATTGACTTATCTTTTCAATTTTACCCTTCTATCAAAAATAAAATTTATTTTGTATTTCAATTTTGATCTCCATTCTTTTAATTGTTATTTTTTTTTTAGATCCTTTTGTGTAATTGATATTCTTTTTTCAAGTTAATCTTTCAACATTTAATTGGTTAGAAATTGGGTTTCGTGATTTTTCTTGGTAGAGGTCATGAGTTTGAAACATTAAGCTTTATGATTTTTTTTTACTTATTTTCTTTTTAGCTTTATGATTTTTTATGTTTTCTTTTCAACCAAGTTATTCTGATCTTATGATTTAGGCCGCGGTTTATTGGGTTAACCCAGGTTAGCATATCTCTTAATGCTAACTCGAATTGACTCAAGCTGTTTTTTTTTATCCAATTTTTTCTTCTATATTTAATGGATTGAAAATTAAGCCATATTATTTATCCCATAAAAAAATACTTATCATTATTGTTTTTTTAACTTATCATCCAATTAAAATAAAAACCAACTTGTTACGGTGGGTGGGTGGGGGGTGGGTTGGGGCCTCCTATGTCCTGTCCATATCCAAGATTTAATAAGCCATGTCCATATCCAAGATTTAATAAGACACAACCAAATAGTATGTACAAGGAAATTATTAACGTGCACTTACCTTATAATTTAGAAAAGAGAACTATTTCTCTTTATAACATTTTCTCATTCTATATAAATAATTTCATTTAATTTTATTTACATTAAAAAAAATCTAAAACATGAAGGATTTTCACAATAGTAGTTTTGAGTGAAATAATTGTTTACTGGAAATGTAATTACAATTTGTTTTCCATCCAAAAAACTTAACACTTGTTATTGGGAGAATTTAGATCTTTTTATAAGGTTAATTTGTCATTATCAAATTAACCGGGGATAAATAAATCATTTTTCATTTTAAATGTACAGTAAAATGACCAAAACACTCTTAAAAACAAAACAAAAAAATAGCATCAAGGAGAAATCCTTTATTTACACAATGATGTTTTCATTATTATTAATTTAGCTATGGGGTAACTTGGTATTTGACTAAATATATAAAATAAAATGCACAATGAAACGAAAGGAAAAATTATAAAACTACTGTCAAAGGTATTGAGGTCTTTTTAGCATTGGCCTTTTTTTTTGTTAATTTTAGGTTTGATTGAGGGTGATAATATAATTGAACATTTAAATAACATTTTTAAATTAAAAAAAAAACTGTTGGCATGTTGAGGCCACCATGTGCTTTGGACAGCACGTGCGACAGCTCTCGATGGTCAAAAATAGACTTCCATCATATAATTTTATTCCTCGTTGTCTGCTATTTTATTATGGGTAGTGTGTGTTATCCAAAAATAAGTAATATTATTAGTGTTGTTGCATATTTATTATAACCGATTTTTTATGTCATTGTTTTAATCCTATCTCAACAACTAAACATTATTTTTTTGCATAAAAAAATAGTCCAGCCACACAGCGAAGCGCAGACATTGAGGCTAGTGAAGGCTTTATTATTACTATAAATAATTTATATTTATTATTAATTAAAGTATAAAACAATTGAGAGAAAATATTTTTTTAATTGTTATTTGAAATGCACTTGCTAATGATGACAATGATCTTAAAAGTCTTGATAGAAAAACTTTCAATTTTTTCTTACCCAAGAAAAAAATTGTTCAAAAAATCGTATAAAAAATAATTATCACAAGCTGAAATGAAAATTGCACATAACTATGTATGTTTTAACTGTGAAGAATTGAAAATAAATTTAGGGTAAGTATGAAATATTTTTTTCCGTACTTAATTCTTAATAATTTAATTTTTTATAATTTAAGGAATATTATTAAGAGTTAAATTCACAACAACTACATGTGAGCGATGCTGAAAGAGAAACATTATATGAGGAGATCTTTTCAATTTGGTTAAAAAAATAATGCAAGTAGATTTAGAAAATAAATTTTTGAATGAATTCAATTTTATACTTTCAAGAAATTAATTATTATTTTGTTTCCAAACAATATTTATTATGGTGTTAAATATTATGTTAGGTTGAATATCAATCAAACAGAACGGGGAATCAAATCTTTGCACATGTTATGGGCCTTTTAAATTTAGTAAAATGTTATAATGGATATTATGTGAATGGTTTCAAATTTTACACTCAAAATTATCGTCGATTTATAAGGATGATGAATAGTGGAGTTCTTGTGAAAAAAAGATGTTATGATGATAATGAATGTGATTATTATGGAATGCTTGAAGAAGTTATTCGGCTAAAATATTTAGGGAATAAGTGCAAAGTATTCATGTTTAAATGTCATTGGTATAATACAAAAAGAGAAATTAGAATGTTTCTTTCAAATGGTTTGGTTGAAATCAAGCATTCTTCTCAACTATATGAAAATGAAGATTTTGTGCTAGCGCAGCAAAGACAACAATTTATTATACATGTCTATGCGATAATAGATCCATCTAGGACTATATAATTTGGCAAATTTCTTAACTTAAATCTTTTCCAAACTAATTAATTTTAGAATTTTCTATATTAATTTTTATAAGTCTATATATATATAATAAGGGTTATGTATCTAGAATTTTATATGAATGAGAGAAGGGAGGTTTAAAATTCTTTATGTGTTTAAATTTTAAAAAATTGGTATGAACATGTGGTAAAAAAGAAGAGAATAGATATGACAACAACTATCTTTGTAGCACTAGTCGCCACCTTTCATGTAATAGATCGAACCTTAAAATGTAGCGACAATAGTCATCTTCTATGGCAGCATATCAACCTTGAAAATACAACATAATAGCCACCTTTCATGGCAGTAGATCAGCCTCTAAAACGCATCAGTAGTTAAAACATAGCAAAATATTATCCTTTTACAATGACAACTAATCCAACAAAAAAAAAACCATGGCTTTTGAAAAATTTATTTAATAAACCATTTCATGGTCATTATGATTAATGGAGCATATTATTAAAAAATCTTTTAAGATCTAACAAGTATTGACAAGTCATTTATGATGGAATAATTAATCCACCAACTAGAACACCAACTAGAACAACAATAATTGATGTGCAAAAAAAAATGATAAAAGGGCAATTATTAAAGGATTTGAAGGCAAACAACTATTTTTTTTCCTATCAATTGACCACTTATTCTTAGAAACCATTTTTGCAATGACACCTTGAAGGATAGTTAAGACTGTATAAAAAGGAAATGTGAAGGAATAACTAGGGCAAAAGGAAGGATGAGTTATATTGAGATGAGGGTGATGTGGGAGGGTTGTTTAGTTGCAAAGGGGAAAAAAAAGAACTAGGTGAAGAAAGGGTCGATGATTAGGTCATATATTAACTATTACCAATAGTATTACCAATAAAATGTTTTTGTTTGTCAATCCATCGACAATTCTGTTGATATAAGTGACACATCACTATACGACTTTCTCTGTTCGAATCCAACTGTAATTCAATCGGTAAAAACGTCCATAAAAAATTACATGTCATCGTACTTTTTGGTTTTTTAAATTTCTTTTATTCTGACTAGAATTCCCTCAGTATTTACCAACAGAAATATTATATCGGTAAATATCGACGGAGTTAGCGATGGAATAAATTCGGTCGGTAAATATCACCCCAAAATACCAACGAAGAAGTTCGGTTGGTGATTTCGTTTATATTCGTAGATTTTCTAGTAGTGTGTTAAAGTTAAACAATATGGATATTACAGATAAGATTGGGTTAAGAAATCTAAGAAATGAATATCACGGGTTGAGAGATTTAAAACGTAATCAACTTGACCCAACATGTATACTTTAAAACGTAATCAATGATAGTTTGGTAAATTTAAATTTTTAAATATTTCTTACATTCAAGTGAAGTGGCGAATGAGGGATCATACGGTGGCCTATCTGCAGACTGTAGAATATGTGACCACAAGAAATATGACTTGAAATTCCGGTGGTTGAAGAATAACAAAACTCAAAATAGTAAGCATTAAAGTTGCAATAAAAACCTTGTACGATGATGCAGAAAGAAAAGAGAAAAAAAATAACACCATCAAATCCATGAATACATAAGACATATATATGGAGAAATATTAAAAAAAAAACAAAAATTAAAAATAACATGAGGCATGAAAAACTTTCCCACATATCAACAACTCAAAAAATAAAAAATAAAAAAACTATAATTTTGATCAAAAGTTAAAAACTATAAGGAATCGTTTGCAAAATTATAAAAAAATACAAAAATTAAAATAATTTACTCTAATTTCAACATATGTGTGGTGTTTATACAAGTGACTATACACACAAATATGAAAAAAAAATTATTTTTATTTTTTTTTCCATCCTGATTTAAGTCTCACCTCCTTGTACGAAATACATTAATTAATGGCTTTGAATTTCACTCACTTGTTGTTTTCACGGGTAGTGTTTTCTATAGCAGCATATCAGCCTCCAAAATACAATAATAATAGCGACCTTTCAATGCTTTCATGGCAGTAGATCAGCCTCGAAAACACATTAATAGCAACATATTCTCCTTTAACAATGACAACTACTCCAACAACAAAAAACCCATGCCTTTCGAAAACTTCATTTCATAAACCATTTCATGAACATTATGATCCTTGGAGCATATTATTAAAAAAATCTTTTAAAATCTAACAAGTATTGACAAGTTATTTATGATGGAATAATTAATCCACCAACTAGAACAACAATAATTGATGTTCAACAAAGACAATAGAAGGGCATTTATTGAAGGATTTGAAGGTAAAGAACTTCTTTTTATCTTATCGGTTGACAAATCATTCCTAGAAACCATTCTTTGCTTGCAAGGGCACTTTCTAGGGCAAAAAAGAAACAATTAGGAGGAATTTGTAATATTTGTATTATCTAACTCTTTCTGACTTGCCACTACTATATTTAATAGTTTTATCAATAGAATTTTCTATTAGTATTTACACTACCATTTCATCGGTTAAAATTTTACTCATAGATACACAGAGAAAAATCATCCGTCGATAAATCTTTTATCGGTAATTTCATTTCTGTCAGTATTTATGTCGGTACAAAAAAAACACTGATGTTTTACAGACAAACAATGCGCGCCAAAAACAATTACCCGCTTTAATATACCAGCGGAATTATTTCATTGGTAATTGGTAGTGGCATTTATTGTAATTTTATTTCAGCCCTATGTAAAATACCAACGGAATTATTCTGTCAGTGATTTAATAGTGTTATAGTGGCATATAAAGTAAATTGTTTCAAACTCTCTTGAATGCACCAATATATTATGTTCGTCTGTAATAATTAAAAAATACATTTTAAAAAAAATCTTTTGAACAAAAAAAGAAAAAAATAAATTTGTATAAAATTCAACTATGTAAAAAAATTTTGAATAATATAAAATCTAAATATTCATTACAAATTTATATGTTAAATCTAAATATTCATTACAAATTTATATGTTTAAATAAAATTACAGTAAAACTTAAAAGACTTTGAATTTTATAATTTCTTTTTATTTTTTTCTTTTAGTTTTATAATCTAAGTTGATTTTTAATTGGTTTAACTCGGTTTATTTTAGATTATCATGCTTTAATATTTTTTTAATATTAAAAAATATTTATGAACCCGTGGTGAAGAGAGATGCGGATGACCGAGACATGATCGATCCATTATTTATCATGAAAAACGTGAAACTAAAACTCTACTGTGCTGCAAAGCTTAACAATTTCAGCGACCACAGAAGGCCTATCTGCAGACTGTAGAATATGTGACCACAAGAAATATGACTTGAAATTGCGGTGGTCGAAGAATAATAAAACACAAAATAGTAGCATTAAAGCTGCAATAAAAACCTTGTACAACGATGCAGAAAGAAAAGAGAAAAGGAATATTTTATCTTGTTACTCTAATTTCTTGTTATTTAATGCTTGGAATCCACCTTATTTATAAAGAACGGAAGAGAAAAAATTTATCTTTATTGGGGATCAATCTTAGTTCTTGATTCAGGCAGGAATGATCTTTACTGTTTGCTTAAAGGTATCATCATGGTCTGTAAAAATAGATTGTTATAGGATGGTCAGGTTGGACACTTTGGAGAAACGCCACAGTTGTTGTGAGGGAAATTAGCAAGCAAGAATTACATTGGGGTGCAGTGCAATGTCAACCTATCATAGCAGTGTATGGTTTCTTTGGTTTAATTAAAAGATGAAGCGTTAAATGCTTTTAAAAAATAGCAACCCGAGTAACCTTTTCAAGCAAAGTGTGAAAGAAAGTGAACAGTAACTAGACGTCAAGGCATCTAGTTTTATCTCTTTTTTTATATTACTATTTGGGTCTAAATAGCGCCATTTTGGTCAAAACATGTCATTTCACTTAAATAAAACAGCATCGTTTTGGTTTTTGGGGTTTTAATTTAGGGATTTGATCAAAATTTAATTTATTCCTTCAGCTTTTAATTTTTTTTAATTACATCTCTAATTGGGTTCAAACTTTTGATTTTATGCAATTTTGTCCTCGCCAAACTTCAATATTAGCCTCGAATTTCAGCATTTTTTTCATTGCGGTCTTTGGTTTTTTATTTATGCAAATTGAATCTTAATTGACTATTAAACTTTTAATTTTTTTAATTTTATCCCTATCTTCTACCAAATTGCATCCTTGAAGTTTTGCCTTTTTTCAAAAAAAGTTCTTGAAAGTGAATTTCTGCAATTTAACCCCTAATTGACCATAAACTATGATTTTATTGTAATTTTACCTCTGATTTCAATCAATTGACTTTATAAAAATTAAGTTTGGTCTTATAAAATTCTAATATTCTCAATTGAGTCCAAATTGGGCTCCCAAACTTAATTTTTCACCAATTAAGTCTCTAATACAACCAATTTGACCCATTAAAAGCATAATTAAGTCATTGCACCTAATTAATTCTTGAACATAAAAATCTTATTATATTCGTAGACTTAATTTTTATACAAATTCATCCAATAATCATTTAATTTGACATTGAATCTATATTTTCTCTCCAATAAAATAGGGTACAATTAGGCTTTAAATTTTATCAAAAAATTTGAACTTGATTCTTCTAGATCTAGGACCTTTCTCAGCTAGTTTTTGTTGAATTGTCAATCTTCTTATTATTATTGTTTTTTTACAAAAAAAAAAAGGTAAATTTTAGAAAATAACTTTAAAATAAGTTATAATATTAAGCATAGATAAAATTATACTTTATACACGAGTTCAACATTTTATTATCCATTAATGGACGATATGTTTTGAAATTTGGAGCTCGCAAAGCAACAACAGCAAGGTGTTCACCTGTAAGAGGTCGGCAGAATTCAAAATAAGGTTAATGGGACAATATATAGTGATCTGCGCATAATGAAGGCTATATTATGACTACAAAGAATTTATATTTATTTTTAATTAAAGTGTAAATATAAAATAAAAACTTGAGAAAAATATTTTTTTAATGATTATTTGAAATGCCCTTGTTAGTGATAAACTTCTTTATGATATTATTTTAAAAGGTTAATATTGATATAAAAAATTAGATATTATTTATAAGAGAGTAATATTTTTTTTATTAACATGGGTATCCGGGACAGTTTACGCGTATCTCGACTAATATCATGGGCCTTGAAGTTAATGACCATGTAAGCCTCCAGTGACCATCATATTAGCAACCACAGGGCTCGAACCTAATACAACAGGGGAGCAAACCCTTTAGTACCAAGCTCTTACCATATGTGGAGTAATATTGATATTTTAGATGGAGGCATTGCACTATTCTCATATTATAATTTAATGAACGTGTCATTATTTATTATAAGGTGCTGATATGCACCCTGGTACATAAAATTCTTGAAATATTTTCATATTACTCTTTTAGCAATATATAATTTGGATGTAATTCATTAAGAAATATGCATCAGGGAATTCTTATGAGATTTGTTAGAGAATAATATAAATTATATCCTGGAACTTCACCTAATAGCTTAAATTTTTGGGTTGAGATGGTTCTTTGACATAGTATCAGAACCTTGATAACCAAGTGGTCTCGAGTTCGAATCTCACCATCCTTATTTATTTGATAAAAATTAAGCACAAGGTAATGTGAGTCTGTTCAAATTTCAAGCCCAAAGAACTTTCACTTGAGGGGGTGTGTTAGAGAATAATATAAATCATATCCTAAAACCTCACCGAATAGCTTAAATTTTTGGGTTGAGATGGTTCTTTGACAAGATTTTTATTTATTTTCTTAATATTTGAAGATTGAGAATCCTATATTAAAAATTATAATTACATTACAAAAACAACTAAAAAGCATAGCGAAAGCATTATAGACTCCTTCACAGTTTAATGTCACCCGAACAATTCCTCTCTTTTTTAGTCTTCCAGGGCTTTTTCTATTTCTCTCATCAAGTTTATTTTTTAAATTTTATCCTCGATCCTAAAAGAAGTTTTTATTTGGTGCTCAATTTTACAAAAACAAATTTGATTTTGTTGCCTAGAAAAAAATAAAGATGTAGGGACTAAATTTAACATATTATTTAAGTATTTCCCTTCATATTTTTTTTTTGTTTTCCATTTTAGCCCCTTTAGTTTTTTCAATTTTTATTTTATTCCAAAACTTAATTTTGTTTATTTTAGTCCTTGAGTTTGAAAAAAAAAAGTTATCAAAAAAACAACAAATGAGAGAAAAATTTGACAATTGACCAAATTTTAACCATGAAATAAGTAGTTAATATTGTCAACAGGTTTTATTTGATGAGAGAAATTTTATCGGGATGTTTTTTGCCTTTTATCTTTTCATAAATAGTAAATTAGGCTTGACAAAAAAATTTAACTTGATTGTGTTTTTTTATGCCAATTTAGGGGGTTTTGAGTAGAGAGATTGAATTTTTGAGGTTATGAAGATATTTATTAGGTTTTTAGATGAAAATATATTGAAATTAGCTTTTAAGTAGAAAAAACTCAGCTTGATTTTTCAACCACCTTTTCAAGATGGTTATTTGCCTTTTAAATTGCATAATAAAATAACATAAATATATTTAAGAGTTATCGCATGTGTGTGGCGTCGCGACGATATTACATTTCATGTAAAGTGTCTGGCAAATTATGAGAGATAATGGATTCTTGTCTTTTATCAATGGAAAGCGGGAATGGGAGTCGCCACCTAATATTTTGGTCACTATGAAACTTAACCAGTCTTAGACATCGGGTATGGGGACTGGTTGCGTAAAGGGAAGGTATTAGCACCCCCAAATACGTAAAGGGAAGGTACTAGCACCCCCAAATACATCTTTCCTAAGGTAAGCTGCATTGTTTGACTGTCTGATAAAAAGCTAAGGTGTTATTGTATTTTTAATTGTTGGTCTGTCAATGGTTTAAGAAAAGTCTTCATCAGTAAATAGGTCCTTATCTTATCGAGTAAAACTTTAACCGTTCTAATGTCAATAAAAGGAACTATCTTTTTAATATCAGGAATACATTTTACGTATAAATTTATAATCTTATATACTAAAAAAAAAATAGTTTTGGGGTATTTTTAAAATATTAGCCTTGTTCTCATGGTTTTAATAAACTAGTTATTAAAGCTAAAATACATGTCAAAACATATATATTTTTTGAATTTTTATTGTATGAAAATACGATGTGATGATTTATTTATTTATTATCTTTGATAGACTTAGTCGTATGAAAGAAAACAAGATATTTTTTAATTATTACTTTCCTTTTGCAACATTTTAAGAGAAAACCAGGTATTTTAATATCAGATTTGTATCTTTACGGTATAAAAATACAAACTAATATTAAGCAAAATTTCATAGAAAAATACATGGGAAAGTCATAAATTTTTTTTTAAATGAATTTTTTTAAAAAAAAAATAGATTGGGCCGGACCCGACCCAGTCATTTTGGGCTAGGTCGGACTTGTCCGGCCCAATGAATAGTGGATAGTGAATTAATTCACTCTTCATTGTTCACTTTGTAGAACAATGGAGGTGGAGAGAAATGAAAAGGAAGAAGAAGAAGAAGAAGAAGGAAAGGAGGAGGGGATTACCTGGTGTGATGGAAGCTTGGTTGTGACAAAGAGGTTCTGCTGGTGGCTCAGGAGGCTTCAGTAGAGGGAATGGTGGCTGGTGTCGGTTGCTGGTTAAGAAAGAAGAAAAGTTGTAGAGGAGAGAGAGAGGCTTGGCGACACGCTCACTATATGAGGTGGTTGGGCGGCTTCTTATAATGGATATGGAGGTGTTCAAGCTAGTGGTGACGATGTTAGTGGCTGAAGGCCGCAATGAAAAGAGAGGGAGAGGGAGAGGGAGAGAGAGGTTCTGCTGGCAGCAAAAATGAGAGGAAGAGACTGGTTTTTTTGTCGATTTTAAACCCGAAGCTCTCCACACCTGAACCATGAAAATTAAATCCATTTATAGGTTGTGGAAGAGGGACACTTTATCTCTTCTAATGCTAAATCTTAGCCTTCGGTTCGACCCAAAAGCACCCCAACCATTGGTTCAAAGTAGCAATAATGAAATGTCAGTTTTGTGCAGGAAAATGGTGGTCGGGTTGGCCACTTTGAGACGGTGCCACCGTTTCTAAGGCCTCAATCAACTCGAACAGCTTACATTGGCATGTAGTCAGGTGTCACGAGATCGTTTACATGTATGTTTCATCCACTTTAGTGAAAAAACAAGTCGTCAAATGCCTCGGGAAAGTGGCCACTTAACCAGCCTCGTTGTAGAAGAAGTTGAACAGTGATTTTTCTGTCAATTACGCTTTAATCTTTTAATTTATTATTTATCTCTAATTGCACCCCTGTTTGGTCTCAAACTTTCACTTTTGTTCAATTTCACCTCTAACAAACTTCAATTCAAACCCCATATTTCAGCTTTTTTTCCAGATTGGTCCTTGGTTTTGAATTTATTTAATCAAGTCCTCAATTAGCCATTAAACTTCAATAATTATGCAATTAAGCTCTTGATTTGACCAAATCAACCCTTAAAAATTATAATTTGACCCCTAAACTTTAATTTCTTCCGATTAAAGCCCAAATTGACTTGAAAATTAATTTTTCTTGCAATTAAACCCTCTGTAAATTCAATTAAACCTCTAATAAAATTTAATTGAGTTCATAAACATTTGATTTTGAACATTTCTTCCTTGAATTGAATTTTTCTTTGTCAATAGAGCTCTCATCAATCAATGATATACTGTCAAGTTTCACTGGAAAGCATTTTTGAATCTCCTCAACCAATTTCTAGCTATTTTTAGGTACTCCAACATCTTCTTCTCACTGTTATTAGTTTTTTGGATTTTGTTTTTAGTCCGAATATATTTTTTTTATTTTTGGAAGAGAAAAAGTGAGTTTGGGGAATAATTCAAAAATAGGTTATGACAAGAGTCATACATTGTTAGATTCCATTAAGGGGTAAATTTTTATTTTTAATTATAAGGTGCGCAGTAAAAGAACATATTTTCCCTTATAAATAAAAATACTTTGACTGCCAAAGAGAGATGTCTTGGTCTAATCCTTTTTATTTGCATAGTAAAAATATCTTATTGCCCTTGGGGTTCAATTTTGTATACCATGGGTCTCATACCTCATTATTATTGGGTAAAGTGAATGGTAATTTTGTCTTTTAATAAATTAAAGGAGTTTTAAAAAAAATTATTGATGTGTGCCCATGTTTTTAGAGGTGAGTGCGATTGATTCCAATAACCAAAAATGTTGTTGCAAAGCATCTTAGATTTGTCTTGGCATCTTTTCTATATAACGGTGGTGTGTGTACATAATGGATCTTCATTTTGGCTTTGATGGCCATTTTGTTTTTTATTATTCTTTATTTTCTCTCTCTCCCCCTTGATTTTTTCGCTTTGCCCATCAATATTTCAAATCAACCCCTCAACTTCTCTTTATTTTTTATTTGGTTCCTAATCTTTTGGTTAATATTTGTTTTATTTGAAATAATTTATGAAAATCAAAATTTGTTTCAGTTTCAGTTTCAGTTTCATCCTCATTTGATTTTTTTTTTTATTTGTCAAATTTGATCTCTATTTTTTTAATTGCTATTTAGATCATATGAGATAATTTTTATAATTGTTTTTTAGGGATTTCACCATCCATCATATTATTTTTTTTCTTATTAGATTTTATCCTTATTATTTTGATTTTTTATTTTCATTCTTTGCCAATTTTTTTAGTTGGGTATTTATTTATACGCAATGTCATCCTTTAAATTGAGTTGATTTGAATTTAAACTTTTTGGTTAAGCCCGTATTTGAAATTTCACAGGCTATAGTTTAGGAAATTAACCTATAGCTTAAGGAGGTTCACCAAGGGTTGTTTTGGTTTTTTTTTTTATCATTTTCTTAAGCTAATGTTTTTTAAATTTTATCCTTTAATATTTATTTTATTACAGATTGGGTTTTGTTGTTTTTTTATATGCTTTCTAAATCCTTTATTTTATTTTATTTTTTATTTGGTTGGGTTTTCTATGGTCTTTTTATTTTTTGTTTTTTTAAATTTTTTTAAATAAATTTTATTCTTGAATTAAATAAAATTGATTGATTGAATATAAACTCATTGGCTTATTTGGTTTGAATACTTACTTTATTGTGTTTTGTTCGGTTTGCTTTTCTAGAGCATTGCTCTAACAACTCATGTGACTTCTTTGTCATCTTGCATCTTTTTACAGTGAGGTTTGAATTGTCTCAACAAACTCTTTTGATTATGGACGATGTTCATGGTAGAATGACAGTGAATCTCCAACAATTTTTTTCTTTTCCTTACAGGTATAATATCGATGACTCATTATTTTTAGTTAATTATTGTCACATGTTTTTTATAATTCGTTTACTATCATTACCTTCTATTTAAAACATATTATAAAATTAACTGATTTTATTAGATACAACCCAATTAATGATCCAAGTTCAAACTTCTTTAAAAATATGGTTATCATCTTAGTATTGTTTTTATATTTAAAAAGAAAAAAAAAATCGGCCAGCACCAAGTTGAATCTAAACGCTAAGGTGGTGCGCGGCCTAAAAAGTTTTTAAGCAAGTCGAGGGCTGAACTCAAATTTTCTTAACCCTAGTAATCATAGGCCTTTGGAACATTAGAGCTGGGCCTGAAGTGGACTTTATCAATCTAAGATTATCTCTGAGCTGCTGGATAAGTGGATGTTCTTCTATAACCACAAGGACTTTTCTGACTGGTTGTTTCCGGATTCGTTGCCGGCGTTAATGAACCTCATATTCCTTAGAGAAAGAGAGAGAGTTCTGATTAAAAGGCAAGAAACTCACTTTTGGGCAGAGTGTGTTTTATTTTGTAAATCTTTATCCAACATGCTAGCTTTTAAATCTGGGAAAAACCATAATCTTTAAAATTATGTGTTCAAACATTTATTAATTGCTGCTACAAAACATCAACCAGTACATGCGACAGATACATGAGTTTTTTGCATTCATTTGATAATCTTGTTGATCTGATCCTGTCTCCTTTGTCCATGGTCCATGATATATTGCAGAAGCAGGCAAATAGCTAGCAGCATCAACTTAAAGATGCTACTTGGCTCAATCTCTGGTTACCACGATTTTGCAATGGAAGATCAGTCTCCCATGGAGGAAACGCACCAATTATTTTGTGTGTTTATATAGATATATCTTGAAGGTTCTGGGCAGTGCAGACTGGAAACTATCCTGGTGGCCAAATTTTTCACTTCTCGAAAATTAATCTTAACTGCAGATCATGCAAAGAGACAAGTGTTTTCATCATCAATGGCTGGGATGGCGACCAGACAACAACCTGACCGTCGCGTCAACTGAACCCTTAAAACTGCAGCAAAATAACGTTGTTCTTTTAACTGCACACCACGTGGCATGAATATTGTGGTGTCCAACTTCAAATCAGACTGCTTTCAGATCCAGTTAACCATCTCCAATTAATTTGGGATAAACCTCTATGGAAAAGAAAGTTGCAGTCATAACTCCTAGAATATTGAAAATAAGCCTAGCTACTTTAAAGTGCTAAGAGTTTAGGTTTAAACTAGCTATTTCAATCGGGTTTTATTGTGAATTAGATAAATTTTTCTAACAAAAAAAAAATTGAATATTCAAATTTTTCAACGCATTATTTTTGTATAATGATAAAGCATCTGATTTGTCTTCATGTGCCCCAACATTTAAAATAAGAATTTATCAGAGAAATACAATTTTAAGCCATTCTTCTCTATGATGATCAAGCACATGATGCAATCAAAACATTTCAGGAGTCACGAGTCTTCACGAGGATGATCCAATAAACAATAGCACATAAGGATGTCTAATTAATTGTTTTTGCTTTGGAGTGCATATTTCCTAGATACTATGGTTAAAAACAAAAGGGATTTAGCCAAATGATTCGATGAACCGTGCTTTAATTAGCACCATGTATGCACACTCGGTGCAAATTATAAGTATATTGTTCTGTTCTTCATATTTGATTTCTGTAACTTTCACAGTATTTATCTAGAGATTCAATATAAACCCAGCTCATTCTCAGCTACCCCTAAACAATGCATGTTTCCCTGTAAAAGATCAAGGATTGTGCATTGACAACACATCATTGTCGACTCACTAAGCTCGCCCACTAAGCATATCACTATCTCCTACCCCAGAAGAAAAAGAAATATGCAGTTGTCTTCCATCACTAGGCAGGGGCAGGGAAGGCTGAGCAACTATAATATCAAGAGACATGGGCTATCCTTAGAATCTACACAAAACTTTTTTTCAATACTATGTTTTGAAGCTATTCTATGGTAAGCACCCACCGTCTAATTTGGTTGCGCTTGGCTTTAATTTGTAAAGCAGCGCGTTGCACATCTCATTAACTAATTGCTATGGTAGATACAGTAAGAACCTTTATAGCAAGCAGGGACTGTTTCATCATCATAACCTTGAATCCAACACTAACTGTGCTGTCCTGTAATTAGAAATCTAACTTAACATCTTGTTTGTGTGTGTTTTACCTATAATTATGAGAGTCTATGCTCGGAAACATCCTAAAATACCAACAACCAAGCTAGCTGAAATGGAAAACACAAATTTCAATCTTTTTTTTTCTTTGGTTTCCATGAATGGCTAGAAATCACAGGCATGCAGAAATTCAACATTTGACTCCACTATCAATACAAAGTTTTCAGTTTTCAGGTTAAGAAGCAGTAAATTAGCAATCAACTCCTTAAATTGATAACCATATACAATAACACTGCACTGGCCTCACTTGTGTCCTGTTTGTACGTGTACTATCACAACCAGGTCATGAGTTCAGAGGTTGGCAGAGAGAGATTACAATAACACTACATCACAAGTATATATTTTCAACAAGGCATCTGGATCGGCTTCGTCTCCCCAGACTTTTGAAAGTATGATCATCAGTAACTTACGTATATTTCTCTAATTCTTTTCCTATTCTTTCCTCTTGATATATATTTTTTCTGATACGTATTAGCACATCAGCATCTCCAATCCAGGCGGACCTCACAAGGACCCAGTATGTGCTGAATAGGTTTCCGAAAAGATACAATGTGGCTGCTCATCATGAAGGCAGTCACACGCTCTGAAACCGTAATATCCTCCATCTTCAATTCTTGTAGACGTCGGACATATTCCGGCACATGTAGTAGATCCCAGACGACCCCAACACCCCCGGGCTTCAGAACCCTGACCATCTCACCCAACACCCTCATTCTTTCTGCTGCAGCCTCCACTGTCCGATGGCCATACTCTTTTCCAACTGTGTGTACAAAAGTAGCTGATACCACCACATCAAAGTAGTTATCACCGAATGGTAGACTCCTCACATCACCCTCCCTGCAAGTGACATACTCTCCAACACCTGCTCTTGCAAGTCATGATAAATCCGTCATCTATAAGCGAAATAATTAAGGGCATGTGCAAGTAGAAGAGAAACTGCAAGTTATTTCGAAAAATAGAATTTAAGTTTGAATTTCTCAAAGTGATTGTTAGGACATATATTCAAAATTGACAAAAGTTAGATAGCCACTAAATTTCTCAAAAATAAAATCCCAAAATTATCATGACAAATTATACTCAAATGCAAAAATAAATAAATAAAATTAGTAAGAGCATCGGTATCACAAGAATTATCAAAAGGTGCTTAACTTAATCCAACACCACCAAAACTCACCTTCCACGTTGGCGGTTCGAAGCGTGGACAAAGTAGTCCCTTTAGACCGGTCCAGCCCAACAACCCGACCGGAGCTCCCTGTCTTCTTCAACTGAGTAGCCACCGCATTCAACAAAATCCCACGGCCGCATCCGATATCAAGAGCAACCTTAACATTAGACCAATCATTCACACAGCTTACAATCCTTTGCGCCATTTCATAGCGCAACCCAACAGAACTATAAAAAAAGTTCCCCGCCGCGAAAAACAAACAGACAGCAGATAGTGCTGTCACACAGCCGATGAACCCAGCAGCAAAACGTGCTGCACTGCCACCACCGGTGGAACTGGTGGCGGTGAGGAGGAAGAAAGTGTCTAGAAACTGGCAGATTGGTTGGTAGTATAGCAGGAAAAGGATTGACATGATGGAGAAGAGAGTAGCTTGAAATACGAGAAAGAGTAAAGTTTGCCATTGTTCCATGCCATAAACTGTGTAGATCTGTGTCCAGTCTCTGCTGTTTGTTGATGTGGGTTTGTGCATTCTGTGATTCTGATGATGGAAATGAGGCTTGATCGTTAGTGACATTGCTAGATTGAATCCTGCAGTAGTACACAAGTAGATCATTAGATAACAGAGAGAGAATATTAGTCAAAAAGATAAAAACAGAGCAAATTAAGTAAAAAAAAGTGCTTTGAACATTCTTTAATCAGTAACAAAGCTAAAATGAAAGGATTTGAAAGAAATTGGTTCTCTTACTTCACTTCAAAAGAGGCGTTTGTATGAAGTGAGGGGATCTTTTTCAAGGGGTAATTATAGAGTGATTAAGGAAAATACTTACAGAAACAAAGCACAAGAAAAATAGTATATTTCTGTTTGTAACGTAGAAAAAAGTACAATTAGTTAAATTAGCTGGAGCATTTCACATACCAAAACAAGAAAATAAAGAAGATGGAGGTATCTCGCTTTTCCAAAAGAACTGCAAAAGCTGAGTACTTGAAACTTCTTTTCCTTTTTAACTTTCTTTTCCCCTATATCTCTCTTTTTTTTCTGGGTAGCCAAAGAAAATCCTAAAAATGCAACCTTTTCTTCATATACAATACCAAAATACCATCATCGGCATCAGATCCACTGGCTATTGCAAAGAGAATTTGACTGTCAATCTTAATTTCTGTCTTTGCCTGCCCAAAAAACAGCAAGATCGTAACTTCCCTGAAACCAAAGCAGAGCAGCCCAAGGGGGTAGTACTAGAGAAGGAAGGAAAGGGATGAACACCCTGCTGTGCTCTTCTGTGCTCTTTTCAAATCAAAGTTACAAATAAGAGAGAAAGAAGGAGACAATGTGTCATCAGTGTAATAAATCTGAAAATGTCAGGTTTGTTATTGGGGATACCATTGATAACATCAACTCAAAGTCCCCGTTACTCCTCGTAGTAACAAATCACGCGCTTTTCGAGGTTGTCTTTATGTGTTTGTTTTGAATTTCAAGTGACAAAATAGGAGTAGTGGGATGGCTTCAATTCTTTATCAAAGAAACAGGGGGAGAGGGGAGAGGGGAGAGAGGAGGGTGATTGATTTATCAAATTATAGTATGTATAGGGTGTACTTGGAAGGGGCAAAATGGGAATAAACAGGAGTTATGATTTTGTGACCAGCACCAACTTCACAATCAATTGACATTTTCTTATTGTTGAAAAGTCATATATATATCCATGGCAATACCATGTAGATTTTGAAATCCAGTGGCGGTGGATGTATATTCTAAGGATTTGGAAAATATTTTCTTTTCGTTTTTATTTTTTTTCCTATTTAATTTGAAAAATCAAATATTATACTTAACAATTTTATTGTTTTCTATTTACTTTAGAAATTCTTATAATAATTCTATAATTATTTATTAAAAAAATTTCTCCCCAAATAAACCTAGAGCAAGTATAAATAGCATTTGCTTAACTATTATTTCAGCGGACTATTACAAATAGAAAATTCAAGTAAAATTTTATCTTTCTTTTTGTGTTGTTTCAGCCCATTACTAAAAAAGCTATGTCAGTAGCTAGCAAAGCTATATTAGTTAGTAATAAAGCACAATAATTTCTAGTAATTAATTGAATATTGTATGCTATTAAATAATTATAGTTAGAAGAGACTACAAAATAAGACATGCTCAAGAACAAGGTGGTGAGAAGGTTTCTTTTAGGAAAAGAGATGTTTAAGGAGTAGTAATAGAAGACATGTAGAGAATTATCCTGACAATTATTAATGGTGAGAATCCTAGAGGATCAAGAAGAGAGTGATGATCATGAATCTACAAGTAGTTTTCAAAACCCTTTTCATAAACGAAAGGTGTAGAAGAAACAGTCTCTTAAATGGAATGAGTATCGTGGAGATTAAGAATTTTGGATAAAACTCTCTTAGTTCATACAAATCTTAAAAACAAATGAATTTATTAATTGGCTACACGAAATAAAGAGAGTTTTTTAGTATAAAGAGGTCTTGGAGCAAATAAAAATAAAGTTGATTACCATCAAACTTAAACAACAAGCTTCTAACTAGCAGGAATAATTGAAAAGAACTCGAGATAGACAATGTAAATAAAGGATTAGTGGTTGAGAAAAGATGAAAACTCGTCTAAATAGGAGAGACAAGCAAACTAGATGAATACAAGTTCTATACACTAAGGCAAATAGAAGGTATATTAATGAATATACTGATAATTCTATCAATTAATGATAAGGAATTATTTGTCAAAATGGTAAAGCAATTAGTGTTCATATATTTAAGTGAATTATAACAATTTCACTTTGAATTATTGGAAAAGCTTGTTAAAGGGACCTAACTATGTAGAAAGGTGGCCTAACAATAATCAAAGAACTACCACTCAACCTAAACAAACCCCTTAACAAACTACATGTCATGGTTATGGTTTTATATTTCTCTGTTACATGTATGGTCAGTAAGAGAATCGCTCCACTGAATGTTTTAAGTTAGAGAGTAGCCTAGGTGGAAAAAACCTTATGATAGAAAAACTCAAAGAGAAACATGTTTATAATGATTAAGATGCTAGTAGAAAAGTATTCTATAAAGATGGCAATGCTATTATAATGATCTGAAAAAGCCTACTGACTCTCAGAGATTATTCAAGTGGGAATTAGTTGTGCTCCAACATATTTTATTCAACATAAACCATCAAAGACAAGGTGTGCAATCTAATCATGGATAATGAGAGTTGTGAGAAAGTGGTGACAATGAAAACAATAAATGAATTGTAACCTATAATAAACATCCATTCTAATCCCTACAAATTAAATTAGTTGAATCAAGACAACAAGGTAATTATAAATTTTATATCAGAACTCATCCTTTTAATTGAAGGTTCCAATACCAGATGTAAAATATAAAATTACTAAATACAAACACTCTTTGTAAATTAAACAAAACAAACATATACTACAACTCGGCCTTACAATTGACTCTTATTCCACGACACTGCACAACTTTTGTTCTATTTTTTTTAAAACACAACCTTTTTAACTTACTAAAAGACTAAGTCCTAATTAAATATGAAAAACTTTTATTAATACAACTCTAGCCGACCTTGTAAAGTCCCACTACACACAAACTCTTGGTTTAATTATTAATAATCTCAAAAATATATTGTATAGTAGATGATTACATGCTCATTTTCATCAACAATCTTTTTGTTCAAAATAAGGAAAATTGTTTTCCCCTCCTTCTAGTGAGTATGGTTTGGATTTTGCTTCTTTGGAGCACTTTTTTTAAGTTGTTTTTTTTTTATTTTTTGGATTATTTTTTTAAGTTAAATCCATATTAAACTCATATTCATATATATATTAAGTAGTTTGATTGCCTAATACTTATTGGTCTAATTCAACCATGTCTTATTTCATTTTAATTTAATTTGGTTATGAGAATATAGTTAATAATTTGTGTTAATGAAAGTATCTCTTTATTATATTCATATATCTTATGAAAAAATAAGGTTTGGATTTTTTTTCTATGTTCTTAATAGTAGTCCATTTAAATTTCAATAGGATTCCTTAATTTATATGGTTGCTTAATAATTATAAATAGATAAATATAAGAATAAAAAAGGAAACAAATTATTTATTTTTTATTCTCAATATTTATCTATATTTTAAAGAGTTCACAACCAAAGAATTTTTCCAAAAGTTTTAGTTATCAAAACAATTAATTTACTTACATCATTTTATTCTCAATTTTTTTTAATAATTATAAAATTAAGATATCCTACCAAAACTTAAATTGACTATGACTAACCTAGTAAGAAATCCTATTAAAATTTAAATTTACTATGACTAACCATTTTCATTGAAAATTATCATAATTATTAGTTAACATGCTAGGTTAATTTGACTCCAACTAATTATTTTTATTGATTATTATTAAGTAACCTTATAAATTAACAAATTTATAGGGACTAGTATTGAAAATAAAATAACACCAATAAATCAATTGTTTTGATTCAAGGATGATGATGATGATGATGATGATGATGATGATGATGATGATGATGATGATGATTATATTCATTTCACCATCATAAATTTATTTTAAAATTTTTATTTATCAAAATAACTTATTTACTTATGTTCCTTTTTTGCCAAAACTTTATTCATAATTATTAAATTGAGGTGTCCTATTAAAATTTAAATTGACTATAACTAACCTAGTAAGGTTTCCTATTAAAATTTAAATTTACTATAACCATCCATTTTCATTGATAATTATCATTAAATGGATTAGTATGGAAAATAAAAGATGTTTTAATTTGGAAAAGATAGGTATTGTTTTAAATTTTAAATTAAACTGTAGAACAAATATATATATATAGACACACACACACCGTGACTAATTAAATTGCGTTGCTGGAAATAGTATAAAATCTATGTGGTTACACTGCTTCTGGCAGCGCAATCTATTAAGTGCACTATTTTTCTAATTTTTTTCTTGGCACGTGTTAATTTGTTTTTTTTAAAAACAAAACTCCACGTCGATAACTAAAAATAGCTCGTAGTCAAATAAAAGGGTTCTAAGGTCATTTCCATGAAGGACGATATTGTCCAAAGAAAAGAACTAATGAGTTTCCCTGTAGAGAGATTGGAATTGGATGAGGGATGCATATCCCACTCAGGCCAAAGTTATATATATATAAAAAAAGTGGGTCTTTACCAAACAAAGCAGAGTAAAATTGGGACCCATACAAGGAGAACGCGGTAACGCATAAAAGCAAAGAAAACAGGGTTTGATTGGATTTAAAAAAAAATAATTAAAATATAGATAGTTGTAGGATATTTATATCCGTTGGTAAAAATTATGGTTGAAATTTATGTGTAACAAAAAAATATGTATAAAATATTTAGTAGAAGTGTGGTCATAGTTGCTTATAAAATTATTTTTTACTTGGAAATACATCAAAATGATATTTTTTTTATTTTAAAAAATTTTTTTAATAACAGTAGATCAAAATAATATAAAAACACAAAAAAATAACAATTTTTTGAAAGAAAAATAAAATAAAAATTAAAATTTTTAAAAACACTAATAAACATAAAAGAGTTTTACTGAAACTTCGGTTAAAAAAGCATATAAAAATTGCGTTTCAAACTCAATCTTTTAGTGAATCTTGCAGTACAAAACGCAATTTGATTTATTACTGAACATCTTGCTGCATTTGTTTCACCGCAAACACAAAAGCTGATGAAAAACAAACACAACCTTAACAACTGTATCGAAATCAAAATTATATTTTTTTAAAATTTATTTATTTTTTGATATTTTTAATATATTTTCAAGTCAAAATTATTTTTAAAAATAATTACTATAGTTATAAATACTTTCCTTTATTACTATTTAACTCTCTTTCTTCAACAATATGTAAGAAAAATAAAAAAATGTCAGACATCACCGACTCCAAACATTACATTGCAATTAAAAAAAAAAAGAGATCTAAAACAGTATAAAACGACGTTGTACTTAGAACTTGAATAGTTTCGTTGATGTCTCAATATAGATAAATAGGTCTCAAAGTTGAATCCATTACATTTTTATGATTTTACATTAAGCAACTTGGAATTTTTTATTTTTTTTTCCTTGCACCAATCAAGTCAACCTATATATTGAAGCTTGGTGCCCTTTTTATAATACTTCTATGAATGTTTTAATCTTTCCAATTTCTTGTATGGATTGATTATCATTTCCTTTCATAAGAATGTTTCTTCATTGAATTAAATTCTTATTTATTTGCTTTTGTGTTTTAAAATTATTTTTTTATTTTAAATTAATTATATTTTAGTGTTTTCGGATCGTTTTGATACGATAATGTTAAAATTAATTTTTAAAAATTTTAAAAATATATTATTTTAATATATTTTTAAAATTAACAATTTAAAAAATTTACTACTAATCTCCTCTAACATTAAAATAAATGAGATTTTCCCCGGTCGTGATTCAAACAACTGGGGATTGAATGTTTCTTCTGTGGACGCTAGAGATTTCATCTGTGCCTTTGCATAATTAATCAAAATTGGATAATCCCTTCAACTCGTAGCGCTTCTTTAGAAAACAACCTTATCAGCTAAGCATCTCAATTCTTCATAAGAAATATTAATTAAGTAATTTTGGTTCAAGGTAATTCTACCTTTTAAAATTATAAATTAAAAATTTATATATATCTCAATTAATTTTACAGGTCTGAACACGTCATTTTTAAGAAATACCAAAAAAAAAAAAGAAATTTCATATGGTTCTCTTGTTTGAAATTCACATTATTACCCCCCTTTTGTAACCTGAACATGATAATTAAGTAACCCTGTTAAAAATAAATTAAAAATTCAATTATCAAATAATTTAATATAAAAGGTAATATTAAAAAAATAACAAAAAAATCCTAAAATAAATATAAAATTAAAATAACCCTTTAAAAAAAACACAGGGATACCAATTCCCAGAAAATAAATTTCTCAAATTCCTCTAGAATATTAGAGCTGTAACACGTAAACGTCAATCTTACAGATTCAACATTTCTTGGAAATCTCAAAATCTTAAAGGCTATATAACTATATATCATAAAATTCAGGCTTTTGATCCATGTTCATGATTGAAATCTTGTCCCAGAAAAAACTAGAACAAGGGGTAGTGGGAGCACCCTATCACCGGCCCTAGGCATGGCTGGAACTGAACAAACCTCCTATAAGGTTATGAAAAGTATTAAAAAAGCTAATTAACATCTACGTGTTGCAATAATTTTGCTCCTACAAGGGTACTCTGTAGCACATAGCATCTGACAATGGCTTCTTGCTACAATAATGCATCCCTAGAGGAGAGTAGCAGTGATGCGAATGGGACCAATAAGTTCAACCAATTCATTAATAGTTCATTGACTTCTTTTCAAATTGAAGTGAAGTGGTGAAATAATACCAAGATTTCATATTCGTTTTTAAACATTGTCTGCTTTGTTTAAAATATAATTAATATTGAGAGGTAAATTAACTTATTAGATTTTAGATTTTATTTTTAATAATTATAAGTTTGAGTCTTTTCAAGATTACTAAAGGTTTACATAGTTATTAACTTCAGAGTTTATGAAATTAGTCATGATACGTATGTTTAAGCTAATTTGAAAATCTAATTAATAAAAAAATATTTAAAATAAACATAATATTATGTTATGATCTTGCTCATAAAAGAAATAAAAAAAAAATCTAATTCACTCAACAAAATGATGTTTTCTTTCATCATCGTATCACGGGAAAAAGGTTAATTAGAGGAGAGGAAATTAGTAAAACACCACCAGGAAGATAAAGGATATTAATAATGATGATGAGCATGATTAATAAAATTAATAATGGGAAATTATTATATATGGGATTCTTGCTATAAAAATTTCCAAAACAAAGACTCAATATATTGATTTTAAAATGGGGAGTAAGAATTTTGTCACTACAAGGTTTGATATTTTTTAACTTGTAAATATATTAAAATAATATATTTATTTTTTATTTTAAAAAAATATTTTTAACATCAACATATTAAAATGATTTAAAAAAATAACTGATTTATTTTTTAATTTTCATAAGACTTTATATAAAACAAAATTTCAAAATGTAGCCCACCTTGGTTACAGATGGCTTGAAACAGGTGATAACGTATCATCATATATTTATTCTTTCGTTTATTTCTCCCACGCAATCTACCTTCTTTTACCTCACTGATTCCATAAGCAAGCATTTCTTCCTGAACCATAAACCATGTTGGTATTCTTCTTGGAAGAACAGTAGCCCTAAACACCGTGTGGTGTCGGCACAGCTCTCGATCGAACCCTCAACTTAATTTAGATCATATATTACAATGGATTCAATTAACTGGGGAAGGTCAATATCATCTACTATATACATATATATCCCAGAGAAAGACACAAGATATCATATGAATCACTACAACGTGATTGTAGAATCTTTGTACGTTTAATAATACAAGAAATTCTAATTTACTATTTTACATGCACCAAGTATTGAAGATAATGTGGGCTCAAATATACTAGTAAAATCAAGTAAACTATTGCCTGCCAACCATCTATCGAGTAGTACAAACGACATCCAAAATAGTTGCCTCGAGTCTTATGAAGATTCACATGGTGCTTCATTCAATTGACTCAATATCCTCATGGATCTGGTTTTACTTTATAAAAGTAACGCAAATCATGGATTTTCCAACCTTAACAACATCGATGAAATATATATATTAATTTTATTTATGAAAGTTAGAGCCAATTAAGTATTCTAAATCAGTAAATCACTCGTATTGATCTACAAAGAGAGTGAGAGTACACAGCTACCTGTTGCGCAAATTGATTTTTTCTTTTTTTGAAATCGGTGGTGTTACCTGCGGCTGATACGAGTAAAAATCTACAACAAAAGAATGAGAGATATAATTCAACTAGTTAGAATTTAAATTTATATTTTAAAAATTATTAGTTTGAGTTTTATAAATTTCAGGGTTACTGTAGATTTACATGATTATTAACTTCAGAGCTTATAGAATTAGTTGAGATGCACGCAAACTAACTCGGACATCCATGTTAATAAAAAAATTTGGTTTGCTTATTTTTTTTATAAAAACCAAACTGAACCAAACCGAATTAATATGTACATAAGATACTTAAATAAATATCATCCACGTGGTTTCAACATTATCATCAAACAAATTTTTATATCAATTTTACCCTTATACTTTCAAAAATCTTAACAAAAGATTTTGCTTTTTATTTATATTTTGTAAGAAACTCAATGTCCTTCGTGGAGTAACTTTAACAATAATTTTATTGAGAAATCAAAATAATATAATGATGAAATTGATATAAAGTGATTTAAGTCAAGATTACTATAATAATTTATTGAAGGTATATTTAGACTTTGCCTTGGAATTTATTTCAAGCCCTACAAAAGAAAAAGTCCACAATAGTTGTGGAGATCGCACCAAATCTCCTGTCGTATTTGGAGGTTGTAAGAATTAATATCGACTCCCCTCGCCAATCGCCGTATGACATGGTTGTTGACTAACAAAACTTTCTCCTCCTCCCTTTAATTTCTCGACGGCCATGACGGTAATGCTTACAACTTTTTCCAAGTGCCATAGCCCACAGGGACCACCGGGACAAGGTTCAGGGAGAGGAGCACCATCGTCCCGGTTAGTCAAGACTGGTATTTGGATGGTATTTCGGGTGCTTGGTTTCCTAAACCAAGAACGGCCTAACCCATCTTCTATACATCAAACCTAACCTTGACTTTGGCACAAGCTAGTCTTCGACAGGCTCTGTCTAAAAATTCTAAATCTTCCCATGGTATTCAAGTTAGATGGGAATTCGTCAAACAATGATATTTTAAAATACATAGAAACATGTAAAATAGTTCGTAAAAAATACATGAGAGCTGACTGTACACAATCTCAATCCGTATCTTGCAGTGGATTGTGATTTGTGAGGAACAAGAAAGCTTCCTTCGGGATAACTATGGCATTATTATTTACGATTACTGTAGGTTTTTAGCATAAAGAGTTCTAACTGTAGTTCTGGTAAAAAGAAAATCTTCAGAAATCTACGTTGTTAAAACGCTTTTGTATCACATAATACTGAAAAAATCTCACAAGCTTTACCTTACAATCTGTGGCTTTTTTACTTTCAACTAATTCTTGAACTTCTATTACTCCGCTGCATCGTTTTTAAAATTGCAAAAAAAAAGAAAAACTAGACTTAACTTAGGCTATGAATCAGACAAGACATTGAACAAGATTGATCTTGTTGGATTTTAATGACCCGATCAAACCTGAACAAGTTGAACACGTTAACACGGAGAAATTTTTAAAAATAAAGAACAAAACGATAGTGTTTTGATTGACTCGATAACCCATACACTCTTCTAGATCAGTCCTGAACCCGAACTAACAGCTACAGTGTTGCACGATTAACACCATTTTTAAGTACATTTTGTATCATGATCTGGATTTTAAAAAAATGAGAATGTTGTAGTTTGAATTTTAGTATTTGAGGGCTGGAAAATGCAACTCATGGCACATAAAGATTGGATAACCTTGATGTGATAGTATACACCTCTTGGATATTTATTCATCTAAGAGCTTATTCCAAGCAGGGTGATACAGCCATAATCCAACTATGGTTGTAGATGCCCATTTTCAACTTGTGGAAGTTCATCTAGGTCTAGCAGTCAAACTGTTTACTTTCTTTCACAAAAGAATATATTCCAACCGCAGTCTAGCAGGAGGCACAGGAAATTGCCAAGAACCACAGGTGATTAAGGGGGGAGTAAGAAAAACAGGCTTGTATAAACATCAGCATCGGGCAAAACTTACATTTTACTCGGTAAGCTTGTAAGACAGTCACATATTTAAATAATGGATTTTCTCAATTGGAAACAGTCATGGAGTGATGCAGGAGCACTCAGCTCTGCATTGAAATGTAAGTTAAAATATGCCAAATGTCTATCAGCTCTAACATCATAGTAGAGATACCGCTGATGATATATTGAACCTTTCTATATGAATAAAGTTGTGAAGAGCTAATTATCATTACACAAACCTGGATGAGCAGCTTCGATCCCCAATCCCTGAGCTGATGGCTCGAAGTTGCTTCGCTCTGACAGCATAGTATAAAAACACTGTCTCGGCGATGATATGGTATATACACACAGGAACCTTTATCAGCAAAAGTGACAGAAACTGAGTTACATTCCCTGAAATACGTTCAAAATTTCAAGAACAACATGTGTTAAACTGAGTTACTTACCCTGAAAGATTCAAGATTTCAAGAACAACAAATGTACGTGAAATGAGCATAAAGGATTCTGAATTCTGTTCATATTTAGATTTAGGTCCCATTGAAAAGCACTTTTACAAAAATTTGATTTTTTTTTCAAATTAATATTTTTTTATGTTTGTAGATCGTTTTGATATGTTAAAGTCAAAAATAAATTTTAAAAAATAAGAAAATATTATTCAATACATTTTAAAACAAAAAATACTTTAAAAAGCAACCGCTACCATGTTATCAAACGGGCTCTTAACCTCAAAACTTATAGGGGAAAATCAATGTGTCAAATAATCATCTCAACCCAATAGTTTACGTTATTAGGTGAGGTCCCAAGATATGATTTATATTATTCTCTAACACACCTCCTCAAGTGAAAGCCCTTTGAGCTTGAACCCACCCCCCCCCCACCCCCTTTGCCTAAATTTTTAACAAATAAATGGGGATGGTGAGATTCAAACTCCGTCCGCTCGGTGCATCAAGGCTCTGATACCATGTCAAAGAACCATCTCAACCCAATAGCTTAAGCTTTTAGGTGAGGTCCCAGGATATGATTTATATTATTCTCAAACACAATGAAATTAATGTGGCTAGAAAACTGTTTCATGTCAACTTGGCACCAGCAATTTGACACATCACATTGGAAGATTTCTTTCTTTCTTTCTTCTTTTTTTTTTTAAACAAAAACCTTAATCCCTCATTCTGAGAACCGATTGCAGTAATCTCACATCTGTTAGAAAATTAATCTAGTGCAATTTGACTTAAGAAGGTAACTGTCAACATTCTCTCTCTCCAACCTGTGTCTCACCAAACATATTCTAATACCTTTATGTTTGCATCAAAATAATCTACTGCAGCCACATTATAATTTTATGACATCTAATTTTTACTCCAACAGTTTGTTCAGTTGCCTCCAAGTCATGTTAGAAAATTAAATTTAAAAGAGATCGAGACAGGGAAAAATACTAACAGCAAAGAAGGTCGTACCCTCGCAAGAGCATGTAAATCATGTTGCATCAGAATATCATGAATATTCAGAGAAGGCTTCAGAGATTCGAAGACTCCCAGCTAGCATAAACAGCTCCAATGAGCTTCTCATGCAAGGTGGTCCCAGAGCAAGCAACTATGCCCCGATCAAGACCTTCTAAGTACAAACCCCTTGAGAAGTCCAGGGGGTGGCCTCCAGCATCAGTTACCACACCACCGGCCTCTTCTACAATGATAACCCCAGCAGCATGATCCCATATCTTCTCTTTGTACCCTGACTGAGCAAATTTCATAAAGATCTCAGCATCACCTCGAGCTATGGCTGCATATTTCACCATGCTATGGACACGCAAAGGCTGTTTGCTGTCATCAAGAGTGTGAAAGGATATATGAGGACCAAAACAGAACAGGAACCCTGCTAATTGTGAAACCCACATGGATGTAAATGTATCCAAGGAAGTAGGCGGGCTCTTGCTCTAAAAACTTTGCAATGAACTAAAAAGGAAAAGCAACTGAAAATCAAATAAATGACTTGAAAGGAGATACAAGGAGAGCAGATGCATTCTTTCCACTAATAAAAGCTTTAGCATGATATGACATAAATCATGCTTGATTGTACGCATAAAGCATTTGTTTTGGCAATTCAAAACAATACAAGGTAACTGAACTATAATTGCTACTTTGAGGCAGTTAAATTCTGTTTGTCCTCTAAAATCTTAAAACCAGGAATTTAGACAACTTATAAGACCGAGTTTTTTCCACAACCTTGTTAAAAATTTTAAGACATTCATCAGGTTCGCAGTCATTGTTACCAAACTACGATATGAACATTGAAACATTAAGCTATAGAAGTTATTGTAAGATATAGTCTACCTCTTGTCTACCCCTTGTGCTAATGCTTTCAGTGAGAAATCCTTCTTCTAAAATTCATCAAGGAACTAAAAGAAAGAAACTTTACTACCATGCCTCTCCGATTGAGCATCAAAGAAGAAATTAGTCATTTAAAACTCTAGGCCTTAAAAAATTTCATTTTTTCATTTCTTAGTCAGTCGAAGTTAGCATCTGCCAAGCAATCATTTCAACCATGCAGTGGGAAGAATAGTTTAAACTCTAAACATGTAGGGAAAAGTAAAGGAAATACAACACACTTAAGCCCCATGCTGTGAGCAACTCCAGCAGTGAAGGAATGGTTTGTGTTGGCTTTCTCCACTGGTTCACAGAAGGTTGCCAGTGCGGGGTCATCAATTGCAGAAACTTGAACTCTTTGTGCAGAATTTGACCAATTATGTTTCTTATTTCCATGTATTAACGGCTGCATCCATGCCTCACCACTGCCTCTCTGTGCATACAGCACACATCCTTTTTCCCATGTGTCAGAAGTATCAGACATTTTTGGTATGCTCTGATAGGACTGATGATGATTTAGCCATTCTTTCTTCCGAGGGTAATTAGGGCACCCAAGCACTCCAATCACAACTTTTCCCTCCTCTATCAATGCAAGAGCCACAGCATATTGGTCCCCACGCACAAATCCTAATGTTCCATCGACAGGATCGAGTACCCAATGTCTTCCATTGCGTCCCCCAGTTGAGTTGCATCGGCTTATGGCCTCAAGAATTTGTGAGGTTCCAAGAGCTTCCTTGGGACTTTGAAGACCATATTTTGGTGCTTCAGCTAAGCATTCATTCACAGTGTTCACAACAGCTGTCAGCAAACCTACTGAATCAGAGTTTGAGAGAGTTTGAACATCTTCTTCAGCAACTATTGACACCTTTTGATTGCTAAAAGATTCCGACAGCATCAAGCTAACTGTTGCTTGAACACTCCAATCTGCTCAAGCAGTGGCACCAAGAGAATTAGTCAATTAGTATATGGTGAAATATACAAAAAGAAAACAAAATGACTTGGGAAAGATAACACCTTGGAGATTAGAACTTTTGTCATGAATAAGCCTACAAATGCTTATGTACGCCAAACTATCAAGTCAACAAGCCCCATAAATATATTGTTGAATTATCAACACCAAAGGAATATTAAAAGAGCAATTCTATTTGGTTCACATTGCCAAATAAACAATCTAATTAAACTCTCTCTCTCTCTCTGTTTTTTCTCTTCTTTTTTTTTTGGTTAAAGAAACAGGTTTCAAGCATTTAGCCCACTGCTTGAAAACATAAACAATTAACCAATTCCACATAGCATCCTAAGACGTTCTAATTCTTAGAAGCACCGAATATGGACGTCGTATTATTAGTAACTACGCCATTAATTAACCCTGAGCTTGTTCACCGGGAGTACAAAACATTCTTAGTTTTGAAACGGGTAACAGCAGAACTTTAGACAAGTTAATATTTCCACCGCAAAATTAAAGCGCACACACAAACACCAAATAATTAATTGCATTTCACATGAAAATATCATAGTATGAATATTTCCAATCAATCAAATTTCAATAATTCCAATGCTAACATTTCCCAATCCCTCTCTCTCAGCAACCAAAACAAACAATTACCAACACCACATTACAAATGCAGATCACCCAATTAAGCCAAAAACCTCATTCAAAGCACATCCATTAAAAACTTTTAAAAAAAAAACAAACGAAAAATTAAAAAAATTGAATTACCTGCAACAGTAACAAGAGAATCATCATCTTTAGACTTAACATGGTCATTACTAGTCGAAGAAACCAAGCCCTCTTGAACTCGCCGGCAAAGAGAACAAGCCATGTGAACAACTCGAACAGCCACATCCAATTCCTTAGCGTAATTGTTCTCTCCCATGTTTTTTTATTTATCTCGTTAACCAATGTTACGAGATGCAGAGTTCGGATTTCTAACAGCCCACCTCAGAATTTGTCCTAAAATTCATATAAAAAAAAAAGAAAGAAATCACGTTCTTAACGCGAGATATTTGAAAGCCACATACTTCTGTTTGCTTTTTGATGAATTTTAGTGGCGGTCATTTGGTTGTTGCGTACTTTGGGGTTTTCTTTAAACTATGTGGGCTCGAGACTTGTCAGTGTAGAAACGACTCGACTAGCGGGTTCCATACTTCTGAAAAGTAATATTCCTCTTCCTGAAAAGAGAAAAACAAGATTTCCTTTTTCGCACGTATGGAGTTTAGGAGAAGTTAATTCGGAAAAATATCCTATCCTATCGGATTTTCATCACTTCTATCTTCATTTTTTGGGGGGTTAACTTGAGTTAGGGTTAATAATCCATGTTTTATTCAAACACAAATCCCTTAAATAAAAAAAAAATAAGACCTTTTTATGTCTAAATTAATAAAGCATGGAGGAAAATAATGTATAAATATATATATATACACACCAAATGATTATTGGATATCTATATACTCTGTAATCATATGAATCAACATTGTGAAAGAGTAGGTTGTAGACATTTTGTATAGGTAATTTATGGAGAATAATTGTTTTATTGTGAACGACCGCCTATGACATCGTGTTAAATTACATAATTATTAACCAAAAAATAATAAATTAAATGTAAAACTTTTATGATTAAGGGTAAAAAATTCTCAGTTAATTAGCATAAAAATCAGATAAAATAAAAAATATATATACGTGAAAGTATTTGTGGTTTAAGGGGGTGTTTATTTGTCCAGAAAGTGGTTTTCTGAAAACTATTTACCAAATTTTTCTGTGTTTGTTTGCCATTAGAAAAGTTGGTCAACAGAAAACACTTTCTAGTCAAAGGAAAATTTAGTTTGATTTCCATGAAAGTGTTTTTTTTTTATTTTGGACAGAAAATATTTTCCAGAAATTATGAAAAAATTAGAAATATTATATTATTTGCTGATTATATCAAATTTGATCCTCAAACTTTTGATTGATATATATTTTGTTTGAATATTTTTTTTAATTTCATCCCTTAAAATTTGATTTAATTGATTTTTATATTAACTTTGGTTTTATTTTTATTATTGTTATTTGCTTTTCTCTTATTGTTCAACTTTTTAATTTGTAAGATTTGTTCCTTATTATTTTAATAAACTTGAAAAAAAACATTAATAAGCTATTTTTCAATTCATTTTCCATAACATAACCAAACACTGGAAAGTGTTTTCCAACTTATTTTCCATAACACTACCAACACATCAGAAAATAATTCACTTTTCAGGAATTTACTTTACAAGGAAACCACTTTTCAAAAAAAAATTACTTTACAGCGAACAAACGTGGTTAAAAATTTAAAAGAAATAACAAATGGGACTTAACAACTAGTGGCATTATCATAAATAAATGAAAATTGGTCTTCCTTCCTCTTAGAGTTCGTTTAAGATAGCGTTTGAACAGAGTTTTTAAAAAATTTAAATTTTTTTATAGTTTTAGATCGTTTTGATGTGTTGACGTTAAAAAAAATTTAAAAAAAATAATATTGTTTTGATATATTTTCAAATAAAAAATATTTTAAAAAATAACTGTTAACATTATCCTCAACACCCATTTAATAAAGTCAATGGTTTGCGAAGGGAAAAAAAAACATGATTTTGATTTTTTTTTGTTCTTCCTCTCCTTCAATTCTTCATTTTCTACATTCTAATTTTTGCATCTGTTAAAACTTCTTAATTGTTATGTGAAGACATAATAGTTACAACGTCTTTAAATTTAAAATTATTAAGAATCTTTATTTATTCTATTAATAATCGGCAATTATTATTATTATTATTATTATTATCTTAAGAAGAAAAATAATATTTTTCAATTCATAAAACCGCAAACGGTTGTTACTTATTGTGTTATAAAAATGTATCGTTATTGTTTCATAATTTAAATAATTTCACAATAACTATGAGAATTGTAAATGATGAAGTAGAATTTCACAAGAAAATTAATTTTTTTTCATCTCAAAAAAATTCCATTTATTTCGTCAAAAATCACTTTAAACAATTAAGAGTTAATAAATATTTGCACTTAATATATTATAAATCTTATCTTATTTTACCATAAATATAAAAAAAAAATCTTCAAATAATCATAAATGACGAAGCAATTTCGGCACCATTTCTTACAAATTCCGGATCTCCTCATAGTTTGTTGTTTAGACAAAATAATATTAGTTGTCGTGTGAAAGCTATATTTGTCACTTTTCAGTTTTATATATATATATATATATATATATATATATATATATATATATATATAACTGATTCATTTGAGCTGGTTAATCTTGACAGCTGAGCACATGCTATATTTTCCAGATTCTAAGAAAAGTCCAATTTGAACTATTTTACAAGCATTTATTGCCATGACCCATCTTTTCAGAGTCTCCCATCTACCCCTCCTACTAATCAATTATCACATTAGATGGCTTTAGCTCACGCAAGGTTCATGTTTATACTAGTAAATCATTTAAAAAATATATATATAAACCACTTGAATAAACCTGAGTTAACTGGTTAAATTTGTGACTCAATTTATGAGTCCAAAATAATTTTATAAAAAATAAACCAAAATAAATTATGAAGATAATTCTCAATCAACTCAATATTAAATGATAATATTGAAAAAAAAACTAAATTAAAAAACAACAAAAAAATGGAGGCAGTCAAGTTAACGTATAACCTGGACAATGAGACCATATAACCCCATAAAAAAATAAAAGAAATTATGAAACACAACTTATTATCAACCAAATATTAAAGGATTAAATTGAAGAAAAAAATCAATTAAAAAAATATTCCGAGTTAACTCAAATTAACTTGTTAAACCTAGATTATGAAGCCAGGATAACTCTATAGGAAAAAAAACAATTATTAAATCAAATTTTCAATTAATTCAATATTGAAAAATGAAATTATTGAAAAAACATATTAAATTAAAAAAAGATCCAAAAACCTTGAGCCAACTTGGCTAACTCGTAAAACTCGTGATCTGAGTCATAAGATGTAATAACACTGTAGAAATAAAATATAACAAATATAAATTTAAATTATCATTCAATCTAACGTTAAAGGATGAAATTGATAAAAAAATCAATTAAAAAAACAATAAAATATAACCCGAGTCACAAAAAAAAAACCAAATTATAAAAGGCGAAGGTATTTTACCACTAATTGCTATAATAAAATGTCAAGGTTTTTAGTCCATGATAATAAATGATCCTGCATGCCTATGAGAAAATTTAATATATGATTTTAATAAAAAAAAAAACTTTGTGTTTAGCTTGTTATACTGAATCTATATTTGAGATGCTTTCACAAGTAGAGAAGGGATTAATTTTTTTCTTCTCATTTCTTTCTTGATAATAAAAATTTCATTAAAATTTTGAGTATACATGGGATGATGGTAGCACACTTAATGATTATTGGATATTGTGATGGGTTCTGTTTTTTAAAATATTTTTTATTTAAAAATATATTAAAATATTTTTTATTTTTAATATCAATACATTAACTAAATTACTACATCATCAACTCATTTGATTAAATTAAACTAGTAAACAAATTCCACATCAGAGTTTCTTTTTCTTTTCTAGCTTTTATGATATGGGCACCCACCTGAAAGTTACTGATCATGATGGGGCTGCACAGCGACAAACTCATCTCAACTTAACCAAGAAATCCTGGCTTATATTGTACACTTGTCAACCACTAACACCATCATCATGATGGCCGAGGCAGCTTTTGTTAGATAAATAGTTTAAGATGAAAACGAATAACAAATTGGTTTAAATATATAGAAATATTATTTTTAAGATGTTTATTTATTTTATATAAAAGTTATATTTTCAGGATATAACTAAATTTTTTTAATTTTTTTAAAATAAAACAATAAAAAAAGAAATAAAAGTTTAATTGTATGTAGTTTTTGTATATTGAAAATATTGTAACGAAGTGTTATGTCTTTTAATATTATGACTGTAATAAAAATATATGACTGTTAATGAAATAATATTTTAAATTAAACTCAGTAGTTATTATTTAGTTTTATCTCAACAGTCATAAATGTTAAAATTAATTATAGAAATTCAAAAAAATTCAAAAAAAAATTAATCTCATTCACATATTAAGTTTCAAGTTTTCAAATATCAAATATCATCTTTTAATATTATAAAAAAGTCCACATAATAGCATTAAGAAACTTATTATAAAAATTCATCCACCATAATTTTCATTTAATTTACTGCTAAATTAAAACTCATTATTATAAACACTTAAAAAATTCAATATATCTTTATTTATTTATTTATTTATAATCAACACCAAACAATCCCCTCATGATTAGATGAAACATATACATCGAAGTACTTCGTCGGTTTCCTTGCCACGTGTCAGTTATCTAACGATCAGTACCATATATACCTAACAGTTGCCATGTATGCGTATAAATACCATGACAAGCACACTTGCCATTAGCACACTGCAAAACACACACGAATAACCTCAAAAATCTCTTAAATATTTCATTGCAATGGTTTGTTTCTGTTTCTTGGTGGACCAAACAAGGAAGGTTAGAAGATTCAAGCCGGTAGCCGGATCATGTTCAAGGTGCGGTCGTGGTGCAAGCGTGGCTGATATGAGAACTTCAACAAGATTTTGTTATGTTCCATTTTACTGGGATTCTTGGAGAGCTATTATTTGTACCTTCTGTGGATCTATTCTCAAATCTTACAGATGAATTTTCGAGCTATACATATATATATATTGATAAAAGTTTTGGAGCTATGTACGCACATAAATCTATGATCACTTGACTTTATTGGCTCTCTCTTTCTCCACCTTCTTCTGTTTTTCACTCCATGTGTTATGTATGAATCTTTGTATAATAATATGCCTTCTGAGGGATTGACTTTGGTTTAAGGGTATGTTATTTTCTCATTTTCTGGGTAACGGATGGAGGATACTCTGCCACTTTGGTGCTGCAGCTAATTAATATTGCTCCTGTATGTTTAATTTCTTCTGCTGGAAAACAATGCTAGGTCTAGGAATGCTTGGGGATCAAGCAGCTAGTTCATAAGTCAGCGAATGAATTGTACACAGTTCATCAAGTATTAGAACACGTAGAGAGAACCCATGTAATTAAATGAATATATACTCTAACTATCATAAGGATATTGACATCATGAATCATGCAAACAGTTTTAAATTCTTGCCAGCTTAATTTCTATCTTCTCTGGATTGTTTTTCCGAATTTGAACAGGTCTTGCTTGACACAGACCCTTCTCATTGTGCTCGAGTGAAATCATTGTCGCGGCTTAATATTTTGAGGCGTAGGTAACTAAACAAGAGAGAAGTGCATGTGTTTTCATCTAATGGAAACAGCAATTTCATTAGACTAAGCTAGCTCAAAGCACATTGCTTGGATGTGTTTTCGTTAGTGATCTGAAATTGAGATTTGCGTTTCCAGGCACAAGTGCGTGCATGTTATCCTGATACCTAAAATTGATTAAAACCACACATTGGATGTCAAAGTTTTGAGCACAGATAATTTTTTTTTCTTCAAATGTTCACATAGAAATGTGATAGCGACTATCTGAATTATTTGAATGAAGGAGAAAAGGGAAAGCTTGCAATGCCATTAATCCAAGCTTTTAATGCTCAGTAGTCAGTATAAGAAGTCCAGATCAAGAGCACTGCCTAAGATTTTTAATAAAAACGTCCCTGTAACCTAGGCGATGGGGGAGCTTGCCCTCCAAGCTAATTGGCCCTTGAAAAGCAGCGAAAGAGACTGCAAGAAAATTCAGAAGAGGAAAAAAAAACACTGTTAATGTTTATCTTGCTGTCGAAGGAATCATTAATTTCTGCATAGATGAGAATATTATGCTTAAAATATCCGATTTTGTAGAAATGTTATTTTTCGATTAATGATAATTATTTGCATATCCGGAACATGACAGGTGCAAATAATTGATTGGATTGACAGGATGCATCACTGGTAAAAAAAAAAAAATTAAATCCCAAATGTTAGAGGCTTAAATTCTAATGGAATTTTATCTCCATTTAATATATTAAAATAATATTTTTTTTATTTTTAAAAAATTATTTTTAACATGATCTAAAAAAAATTCGAAGTAAGATAAAAATATAAAAAATTATTTTTAAAATGTAAAAACAAATGAAATAAAGATGCTGTGGCTATAATTGTGATTGTGATTTTTTATTTTATTTTTTGGTTGATTGTTAGCGGTGATTGAATTTAAAGTTTTCTCCGAATATGTTAAAAATACATTTATTAGATAAGACTAGTCAAAGCCCAAACACGTTGAACATTACAATCCTTAGTTTTGACTTTTGACTGGAACGCTATCACGCCACGCTGGTTGGCATAAATGTGTGCTTCCGGATTTTTACACCGTGTTGAACTTTAAGTTATTCTCTCTCTATATTTTTTCCCCTTGACGGTTGGTAAAAATTAGTTGGGCTTCCACGCGCTTTAAAAAAAAACGAGCTATTTCATCCATTGCTGCGGGTCTATATTTTTTTTAAAAAAATTATGAATGTATAAATTATTTTTTAAAAAATTCAAATATAAATCAAAAGGTTCATCCAACTATTTAATCAAATAAAATAATGATCATTATATAAATAAATAAATAACATTAACAATAATCAAAAGAATAACTAAAAAAATTAAGAGATAGATGTAAGTCAAGATATTTGATATCACAATATAAGTCATTTATCTACTTGTGTTTAATGAATTTATTTATAAAAATCAATTTGTAACATAAATCCACATACACATAAAATTTATTGAATAAATTTAAAAGAAAAAAATTATATGCAAGGCTGCACATATTAAAAATATTGTAAAATTTTTTTTATTTTTAAAAATAAGTTTTATCTATATAAAATATAAAAAGAAATTATAGATGAATCACACAAAAAATTAAACACACTCAATATCATAAAAAAAATAATTGTTGTTTCAAAAAGACTAAATAAGAAAACAAAATCACAAAGAATGGGTATCAATCAAAACATGCAAAAATTATTGATAAAATACATATAAAAAATTGGTAATTTAAAAAAATATATAAAAGAAAAAAGAAAAGAACAAGATCATGTGTAATGAGTTTGGTAAGCTAGGCCTAACATCTAGCCCTCAAAGAAAAGGCTTGCGGGTAAGCCTTTACTTTATTTTTCATGAAGTAAATGGGGCGGACGATACAAGAGGTGTTATCTATAATTGTCCAGAATTTGGTCATTGTGGTGGTTGGAAAAAACAAGGTTCTTGTTTTTTCAACTCAAAAACTTATTTTTAACCTAAAACACCATAATCAATTCAAAATAGAAAATCTTTCAAGGCTCAAATCTATTTTTTAGGTGTTTTCAAGATAAGAAAACACTTAATCTTAACTTCCCTCATCATATGAAATCACGTTACACAAAATCTACATAGTTACACAAAAAATTGATCATTTTAGCAAAAAATTTAAAATTATAGGGACCCATTACTCAATAGTTTAAAAAGATGAAGAATTAAAATGAAATTTTCAAACAAATTGAAGAGTCGCCACTTATGTTACCCATGTTTTTCACTTAAGCCTTTTTTGTGAGATCTCACATTGGAAACGAGCATCCGACCGGGGCCTTTAAGTGCTGCTCCCTTACTAAAAAAATTTTGCAAAAAAAAAAAGGGGACCTATGTGGAAGCCAAAAACATAATGTTTTAAAATTATAGGGACCCATTACTCAATAATTTAAAAAGATGAAGAACTAAAATGAAATTTTCAAACAAATTGCCAAGAACAAACGTGGGGGCCGTGGAAGCCACTTATGTGGTGGGAGCCCATGTTTTTACATTTAGTGCGTGTTATACTCTTTCTATCAATTCAACCCTCACCTCCAAAAAAATATGCAATTGAAATATAATTTGGGCTCAAAAGACCTCAATTGTATAAAACAAAAGTTTGAGAATCAAATTGAAAATTTTAAAAAATCTCACTATTGAAATCCATAGTAAAACTAAGAGAATGAATAAAATAGCTACAGTAAAAAAACCAAACACTTTATAGTTTCTTATAATGTTTTAAAATCTATTTTTTATATGATGCTTTGATAATAAAAATAGATATAAGTAAGAAAAACATAAAAGAATTTTTTTTTCAAATTATCTTTTCTGATTTTTTTTTATTTTGATGGCAAAATGGTTTTTCTCTTAGCAATATGTTTTATTAAATAAAAAGTCTAAACAATCAGGAAAAATAATTCAATTTATTTATAATATATATATATATACATTTCAAAATGAAATTCAATTTAAATAAATAATTACAATCATGTTTCAAAAATAATTTAATTATTTTATTTTTTTTAAAAAAATTAGATATTTTTATAGTTATAAAATAATGTAGATATTGTTTTTTTGAAAACTAGTTTATAAATCATGATAAGTTTGCTTTTGATAAAAAAGACATTATTTTTATCAAAACAGAAAATAAATAAATAAATAAATAAATAAAAAGGGATTTTTCGCTAAAAAAATACATTTATCTTCAAAATTTAAAACATATTAATTCTTATGATGTTTTATTTTAATTGGTTTGAATTTTTATTCAAACGACCATACCATTGTTAAAAACAAAAAAACAGCTTTGTTAAATAAATAAAAAATACATAAATAAAAAGAGAGGATTTTGAATTAACAAAAAAACACATTTTTTACTTTAAGATTTAAATAATTGAAGTTCTTTGAAGTATTTTTTAATCGCTAAAATAAGGTTAATTGGTGTTCTTGTCATCGAGCCGGGCTGATTCTTGATTTAGAAGTGGATGCGAATCCAACCCAATCTTCCTGGTTAGCTGGACAGGTTAGGTTTCTATCTCTTTCCACTTCCAGGTCTGAGACTTGATTTTGAAGACCAATGGCCCAGTCGATGAACCCTAGGTTTAGTAGCTTACACATACATTACATGATATATATACACAATTTCCTCTCGCATGTATAATAGCAAAAGAAAAATAAAAATAATTTATATTCAATGAAAAATCTCATATCTTAGATACTATAATCTCCCTAATAGTGTTCTAACATTTGAAATTGCCTCGGAAAAAAAAATCACTTCAAAGTTTTCTTATCAATAAATTTTATGGTGTTCAAGAAATAATTAATAACATCCTATTAATTACTCTATGGACTTTGACTGGAAATTAAGTTAAATTTTTTTTTGACTGGAAAATGTTTTTCGTTGACTAACTTTTCTAATATCAAACAAACACAGGAAAGCCTGGAAAGTAATTTACCGAAAACTATTTTTCAAGAAACAAAAATGTTCTAGGTATGTTTGATTCCCCTCACCCCTAAAATGACAAATTTTGTATCTCAAATCTCATATGGTGTTAGGTAAGATCATTTGAAAGGGAAGTGGGCAAAGGTGAGTTTTATATACCATGAAAATCATAGACATTAATTTGAATTCAATAAGTTTATAAATATGATTTTTTCGTGTTATCAACAACAAGAGTGAGGAATTGTACACTCCTAATTTTAATTTTATTATTTATTTAAAATAACTTCATAAAAACATTTCAATAATTTTAAGTTAAGAGCAAGATAGTCAAAAAATTAAGAAATGAAATATTAAGTGCACGATCTTTTATAAAATCATGCTACAATAGTCCAATCTTTCTCGTCAATAACTATCTTTCATCAACTTGTTTTTATAATAGACATCAATATTTTTCATCAACAGTCATGACACCTAACCATTCTATTAATAAATGAAACATCAAATGCACAATCTTTCATAAAATCATGCTACAGTAGTCCAATCTTTCTCGTTAATAATTATCTTTCATCAACTTGTTTTTATAATAGACATCAATATTTTTCATCAACGATCATGACACCTAACTATTCTTTCAGCACGACACTTACATAATTGTTCTCCATCATTACTAAATACGGTATTTCCAACTCCAAGTTTCTAAAGATAAATTCATATAATCAAAATAATTAAACACTTAAAGTCACTAAGTAAACACACAATAATAATACCACTAAAAACCACACATAATATTTAGTTTTCTAAGCTATAATTTTCTTTTTTTTTTCTATAATTTACTAACTTAGCATCAGAGGGATTTTTAGTTTGATAGAAAATTTGTTTTTGTAAAAGATGTGCTCGTGGAGAATCTAAATTGAAAATGAAATTCTTATGAATTAACCGATGATGATCAAATCTAATAACCCATTGTACAATCACAGAATGGCAAGACGAAGGATCTAATCTCTAACCTCAGCCTCGGAAACTCCGAATCTTACACCAACTTAGTTAAACGTGTGGGACTAAGCTTTTAAACATCTTTATTGAGTGATTTCCGACCTTATTAGGCCATTTTTAACACAATTTGATCTTGTTTTTCATGCAATTAACCACGCAAGTAATGCACGTTAGGCTGGATTGGCCCACACACGAAGCCTCTTCATTTATTAATCCTTAAATATACGTTACATTGAAAGAAAAAAAACATGCCCCTTCTGCATGTTTCTCGAGTGACTGGCTAGAAATCTCCAGCTTGGAGTCATTAATAATTTTCCCGAGAATTAAATTTATCAAGAGACATTAAAAAATACTAAAAGGTGGAGAGAGAAAGAAGCTTATACTGGCGGTGGCCATGTGCTTTGGGGCGGCGGTTTATAAAAAAAAAAGAAAAAAAAAACGCATACGACTGTTTTGACGTCAAGACGTCCACTATTATGCATGATTCCGTCACTAGCTGTCGTTTCTTCCGTTGGGGAGGTATTGTTAACGACGTTGAGATAATGACACCTTTTTTTTTTTTTAAAAAAATAAGGGATATTTTAGAATTAATTTGTATATCTATTAAGACTAAGTTTTTTAATTAGATAATTTTTAAAGTATATTCTCATATCGAATTTGTGCATTTAAATAAAATTTAATAAATTTATCTTAGATACTGGTTTGAATATTGAAACCTAAATAAAAAGAAAAAAAATTAACTTCTTTAATTATAAGATAATCTATCAAAACTAAAACTTATTTTCTTTAAATGTTTTCAAAGTCATTTATAAATGAATATGAATGTCTAAAAATTATGTCAATTAATTATAGGATTGAAGAGAAAATTATAATTTTAAAGTTTTTATAAAGAGTTTTTTTATTGGTAGGTTAATGTTTAATGATAAAAATTATCAATAGAGTGTGAAGAATGTTATTTTTTAAAGTATTTTTTATTTTAAAAAACAGTAAAATAATTTTTTTTTATTTTTTAAATTTTATTTTAATATTATACTATCATATTAAAATAATAATAATAAAAATATATTTTTAATTTAAAGTAAAAAAGTAATCAAGATTTAATAAAAAAACCGATTTAACGGCAGGGCGCCTAAACTACCTAGACATTAACGACGTGAATGTTATTAATTAATTAGTGTATGCCAGGTGTACCAAACGGTGATAAGACACGGTTATCTGACGCCGCCTAGTCTGTCCCTTCTCAATCTTAAAGCCGCGTAAAGCGGGTCCCAAAGATCGTCCCATCAACCATTTCCCTTCTTAAAAAAAATTCAATGTTAATCGATTGTTTTTTTTTTTAAACTATTTTTTATCTAAAAACATATTAAAGTTTTTAAACATATTTTAAAGATTTTTTAATAGTTATTGATATATTAATATAATTTTTCTATAAAAATATTTTTTAAATATATTTTTTATTAAAAAATAATTTTGAACATTTTCAAATAACATATTACTAAATACACACTAAATCATTTCTCTTAAAAAAAACAAAATTATATATATATAAATGTAATGGTCTTGTATATAAATTATTCTCAAATTGTTTTAGCTTGTAGCCTATTAAATTATTTGTGCTTCACCAATAAAACATTTGGTATAATAATTTAAAACTCAAAATGGATATAATAAAAGAAAATTAATCTCAATGCAAGAATTAATATCATCAACAACAAGAAAAAAATTTACGAAAATAGAAGTGTGCATCCTCAAATTCCCCCCAAAGATTAAGAAATTGAGGATTAGCTTCCACACAAATAATTATTAACTTCACAAATAATTATTTTCCGGGCTTACATTTACTTCTGTTTTTATATATATATATATTTTAAAAGATATTATTAATTTTTAAAAAATATCAAATTAATATTTTTTTTAATATTTTTTAATGTTTTTTACGTGATAATATTAAAATAAAAATAAAAATAAAAATCTTAAAAAAATAATATATTTTTAAATAAAAAAATATTTTAAAAAACCATTAATATAAAAAAAATGTGAAACATAAATAACCACACAAAGAGACCTCATACGTGACTTGGCTATTCCTGTGCATAAATTCCATTCTTTACAAAGACACATGAGAAATTTTATGGTGTGATTATATTGTCGGCAACTCCATATTTTATTATACAGTAAAGTATTTTTTTGATAGAAAATAAAATTTTTATCATTTTTTTGGGAATAAGTACGATTTTCTTATATATAACTTTGTTAGTGTAAGCTTTAAATTCTTTTTTTTTTTTGATCAAATCATCCGCGATAATTATCAAAATATATATAATAATAATAACAGTTGAGTTTTTTGGTTGAATGAAGCAAGAAGTTTCCATGCTTTTTCTACTTCTTGTGGGTCCTCCTTTTTCACTGGTAAATGACAGCCTAATCACCAGCCTGGAAAGCAAAGGGTTTGTATGAGTAACATTCGCTACGGTGTGTTTGGGAAGATGAATTGTTTTTTTGAAGTATTTTTATTTAAAAATATTTTTATTTTGTTTTTTAAAATTTATTTTTATACAAATATATTAAAATAATTTAAAAATATATAAAAAATTAATTTAAAATAAAAATAAAAATTAATTTTTTTTAATATAAAAATCCAGTTAAAACACCTCCCAAACGCCTCCTGAAAATCTCGAATGGGTTTTCATGGCTACGCTCATTCAATGTCTACTGGTCTGTGATCATTAACTCCAACCCAATTCCAACCCCCCCCCCCCCAGCTTCTCTACTTTTCTTTCTTCCTTCTTGAGGTAAGAGTGTATATTTCAGCAAAAGCTTTTGTCTTTGCTAATCTTCAGATTGCGTTCTTTCATATTTTATCACCGTCTTTTAATAGAGCCAAGGTAGGCTGAAGTTGGTCTGCATAGATCTGAGGTTCTTGAGGATATTGTTTTGGAGGCATTTAGTGATTGGGGAGCTAGGTTCATAAGGCCTCAGGCTTGCTAGGGGAAATTCTTCTGGTTCCTAGATATCTTTGTGAAGTGGGGTTTGTTTTTTTTTTTCTTTGGAGTTGGGAATTGGGCATTTTTAGGTTGCTAGGAGCTTGAGGATTTGGGATACTGCAAATGGTGAGGATGAAAGGAGAGAGGTGGTTACCTGTAGTTGTTGCTTTCGTTTTATTTGAGTTCATTGGTCATAACATATCATTTGCTGCTTTCACTCCTCCTGATAACTACTTGATTGCTTGTGGTTCTTCACAAAGTGTCACCTTTCAAGGTAAAACTTATGTTCCTGATTCAGGGCATTATTCTCCCACTATAAAAAGTGGGGCTTCTGTTGTTGCTAAGTCCAATTCTAGTTTCCCATCTCCAATTTATCAATCTGCTCGAATTTTCTCCGGCATATCATCTTACAAATTTGATATTAAGCAAGAAGGCAGGCATTGGATCCGCCTTTATTTTTACCCTATTCCAAACTCAGGCCATAACTTGATGTCTTCGTTGATTACAGTAGCCACAGATGATTTTGTACTCCTGAACAATTTTACATTCAAGAACTATAATGGTTCTTATATGTTTAAGGAGTATGCAGTCAATGTGACTTCTGATACTTTGACCCTTTACTTCATTCATTCAAACAATTCTGTCACATTTGTTAATGCAATCGAAGTTGTTTCTGTTCCTGATGGAGTACTTCCAGACCAGGCGTTAGCTATAAATCCGTCTTCTTCTGTTAGTGGTCTTTCTGAACTTGCCTTCGAAACTGTTTTCCGGTTAAACACGGGAGGTCCGTTGATCACTGCTGAAAATGATACTCTTGGGAGGATTTGGGAGAATGATGCCAAATATCTCCATGTGAACAGCTCTGCATTGAATGTTTCAGTTAACCCTGCATCCATAAGATATCCACCTGCTCTCACTACTGAAATAGCACCAAATTGGGTTTATGCCTCCGCCGAAGTAATGGGAGATGCAAAAGTAGCCAACATGAACTTCAACATCACTTGGGTGTTCTCTGTCAACCAAAACTTCAGCTATTTTGTGCGGGCACATTTCTGTGATATCGTGAGCAAGGCTCTGAACAATCTTGTATTCAATCTGTACATAAATGATGATATTGCCGTTGAGAGTCTTGACCTCTCAACCTTTACTGGTGGCTTGAATGTACCCTATTACAAAGACTTTGTCTCCAACGCATCAGTAGAGTCAGATACTTTCACTGTAAGTATTGGTCCAGATACAACATCGGATATGATAAATGCAATTATGAATGGGCTGGAGATTTTCAAAATCAGCAATGAAGTTAAAAGCTTGGATGGGCTTTCTTCTGTTGAGAGCGTCCTTCCTCAATCACCCTCGAAGAAAAAGAAGACTGGAATTATTATTGGTTCAATTGTTGGAGCCCTGGGTGCATTTGGTTTGATTGGTCTCTGTTACTGTTGCTTGGCAGCCCGCAGGACGAAGACTACTACTCACCAGGCACATCCATGGCTGCCATTGCCATTATATGGAAACTCTCAGACCATGACCAAGATGTCCACAACTTCTCAAAAGAGTGGAACAGCAAGCTGCATCTCGTTGGCTTCCTCTAATCTTGGTCGGCTCTTCACATTCCAAGAAATCCTTAATGCAACGAACAAGTTTGATGAGAGCCTGCTTCTTGGGATTGGCGGCTTTGGCAGGGTGTACAAAGGAACCCTTGAAGATGGAACTAAAGTTGCTGTCAAAAGAGGAAATCCCAGATCTGAACAAGGTCTTGCTGAATTCCGAACAGAGATTGAAATGTTATCAAAGCTTCGCCACCGTCATCTTGTCTCTCTTATTGGCTATTGTGATGAGCGGTCTGAAATGATTCTTGTCTACGAATTCATGGCTAATGGACCACTCAGGAGCCATCTATATGGCACCGATCTACCGCCTCTATCATGGAAGCAACGACTTGAAATATGCATTGGGGCTGGCAGGGGCCTGCATTATCTCCACACAGGTGCTGCTCAAAGCATTATTCACCGAGATGTTAAGACAACGAACATTCTTTTGGACGAGAGTTTCGTGGCCAAAGTTGCTGATTTTGGCCTCTCAAAAACAGGCCCAGCTCTTGATCAGACGCATGTGAGTACAGCTGTTAAGGGTAGCTTCGGTTACCTCGATCCTGAGTACTTCAGAAGGCAACAACTCACAGAGAAGTCAGATGTGTATTCATTTGGAGTGGTTTTAATGGAAGTTCTCTGCACTAGACCAGCTCTTAACCCTGTTCTCCCGAGGGAGCAAGTCAATATAGCAGAGTGGGCAATGACCTGGCAGAAGAAGGGCATGCTGGATCAAATCATGGACTCTAATCTAGCAGGAAAGGTGAATCCAGCGTCTCTCAAAAAATTTGGGGAGACAGCTGAGAAATGCCTTGCAGAGCATGGAGTTGATAGGCCATCGATGGGAGATGTCTTGTGGAATCTTGAGTATGCTCTTCAGCTTGAGGAGACCTCATCTGCCCTCATGGAACCTGAAGATAACAGTACAAACCATATCCCAGGCATTCCATTGACGCCACTCGAACCATTCGATAACAGCACAAGTATAATTGATGGAGGGAATTCTGGAACAGAAGATGATGCCGAAGATGTGGCCACTAGTGCTGTATTTTCTCAGCTAGTAAATCCTCGTGGAAGATGAGAAGCGAAGGCTTTCCATCCATTCTTGGACAAAGGACATTCTGGTGAAGATTCTGGGGAATGTTCCCGGATAAATGTGAAGATATGAACCATCTCTTGTTACGTTATTCAAATTTTTTACCTCAAATTTTATTCCATAGCTTGTAATATAGTTGAGTGATGCGTGCGAATCAATCCATCAGAAACTGCACGGTACCATAAGGGTTCTATTATTGTCTTGATCTAAAATTCTTCTGGCTTCCAGCTGCCATGCTATTTATTTTTCACACAATTACAGGATATTCAATGTGTTGGGTTTTACAATTTTTATTTATATTCACAGATTGATTATAGAAACAAGGCACAGCTCACTGTCTCAGTATTCTGATATACTTGCTATGCTAGCTTGAATTTGTGATGTCTTGTATTTCTGATATGCTACTACGTTACATAGAACAAAACAAATTTCTCTCCAGGTGTAAAACATGATTTGTGGGAGCTCATTCCCAACAATGAGATTCAGCCTATACTCCAAAGCTTTCATTTTCTAGTTCTTGTGATCTGGAAAGTACTATTTAAATCTTCTTATGTAATAAATTGTGCGTTTTACACAGCATTCGATTTGATCACCACAATGTCTAGCTATTTCAGCAGTTTATCCACTTCCTTACCGTGGTCATTATGGAGAACAAACAGGAGCCATGATTGACTCACAGCAACTTAGAGACAGGCCACCTTCTGTTCAGGACAAAAAAAAAGAGAGAAAAAAGAAGAGCTCTGTCTTTGTGAATAACCTCTGGTAAAGCAATTGCTGCACAATCACTGAACACTCTTCTGGTCTTCGAATATTTTTTTTTTGTAATTAAGAAAAAACTAAGACTTTGGATCGAACTGGGCTCGAGCGAACGTGATTCTAGAAGAAATGGTCAGATGGGATGGGTTGCAAATGGGTCCTATTTAGAATTGTGATTAAAAGTATATTTAGAATTGTAGCAGTGATATGGTTTAAAATATTTTTTATTTAAAATTATATTAAAATAAAGATTTTTTTATTTTTTTTAAAATTTTTTTTAATATCAAAACATCAAAACTATCTAAAAATATAAAAAGATTATTTTAAATAAAAAAATTAAAATTTTAAAAAATACGATTTATACGCATTTCTAATCTGACTCCAAATCTTATCCCGTGGAGATTTTCGGCATTTGCTGGCCCAAGGTTGAATGCTTTCAATCCTGATATTCTTTGAAGGAGAAAGTTTTACAAATGACCTGATTCTGGATCATAAGAATCGGTCAGATAGAATAGGATTCAGATATTTATACACAATTTAATTTTTTTTTTTTATTGAAATGAATTAGCTCCCACTACTCGAAAGAGGAAAACAAAAAGAATTAGGCTATTAGCAAAGTATTTTGTTATACAGAAACCCTTTATCAGCTCATAGTTTTTTCTTTTTTTTGTGCGCCTTGGAAATGGAGTCCGAATTGTTGGCAATTAAGATTTTTCTTTGGACATCGTAGTTTGCAAATCAAGGCAGCTCACATGACTATTCCCTAATTTCCAAACTATGGATCTTCTCCAAGTTTTTGATATCTTCGATGCTCTTATGCTCATTAATCTTAACTGTGTTAAAGAAGACATTAAATGCCTTTCCGATTCCTATCTTTTGATTTATATTATTTTTTTAATATATAACTTCAAGTAAAATTCTTATAGATTGATTCAACTATAAAAACTTATATTATTAATTATGATGTAAATGTATGGTTTATATTAATAATACATGAAGGAGAATCAAAAGAAACGTTAACTAACCATCTAGGTGGTGACTCAGTGGTAAGAGCTTGGAATTAAAAGGTTTGCTTTCTTTGTAGTCTCAGGTTCGAGCCCTGTGATTGCTTATATGATGACCACTGGAGACTTATATGGTCGTTAACTTCAGGGCTTATGGAATTAGTCGAAATACACGCAAGCTGACCCGCATACCTATATTAATAAAAAAAAAGAAAAAGAAAGAAGAACGCTAACTAGGACATAATCGAGGAGGCAACCGTGGGATGGATCCTCTAATTAACATGGGAGAGAAATGAAAGAAATAAAGACGACTGTCAAGATCGAACCATAAAGCAAATAACTTAATACTGAACTTTGAGAATAAAGATTTGAAAAGAACTAGCAAAAATGACGAACAAATTTCATAATAAAATTGGAAATCATTGTTTTGTAGCAGACCATAATCCTCCTGAAACTCTTACCAAATAAGTTTCAATTATTCCGGAAGAAGTTGAAACTTCCGGTGTTATTTTTGCACATGACAGCTATTCTCACTCACTTCCTGCAAACTATTCCATGTCCACTGCTGGAACCTCCGGTGCAATCAAGCTTGCCAAAATCCATCAGAAGAGTGTCCTTTTGGTCCAAAACACCAGCTGGAGAGAACATACAAGCGCCACAATCGGCAGAGAGAAGAGATGTTGTCCTAAACATTTCCTCTCCTCCCACAACTGGCATTGCAACTCCTGGCTTCGCCGGGTTCTTGAAATCAGGCTGGTAAGTCCTCCCAATTACCCCTTCAACTTTCGACGATAGACCAAAGAACTGGAATTGAACCTCTAAGTGAGCAAAACAGTCATCGGAGGGTATCTGATAGTTATGAATCCTGTCATCTTCTTTGGTTACTGGCACAACATTGATTGAGATCTCTGCAACCTCCGGGAGAGTGACTAGAACACTGTTCTTGCTCGATGTTCTCTGTACTTTAATATCACTATCTGGGGATTGCCATGTAGATAACTGGCCTTCCGGTATGAGTAGATCTTCCCCATTGTGGGAGAATTTTAGATGGTCAACCTCACCATTCCAGGTTGATGCTTTGGTTGCCTCAAGAGAGAAACTGTGCGAGTCGAAGAGGATGCCAAGGGCTTGAATCCAAGTATAGTCCCTGGTTCTGCCTGCTGGCCGAAGGCCAATAAAACGGGCATTGATTTGTAGGTTGAGATCAGATACTAAGCTGAAATGTTCATTGCTTTTGCCATGAAAGTAAAAGACAATGCCATCTCCACCAATGAACCGGGGGTCCAAGCATGCTGCTCCTGGTGCATCGCAATTCGGCTTGATACCTATAATCACCAAGAGAATCATTTTGAGTCGTATAATTACTAGTATAACCCATCAAATGAGGAAAGCTGTTCGGATTTATGAAATTATATAACCGTTGTAAATAAACACTTACGTTTGCATTCGGTCTTGCATATGGGCGAGTTACAGTTCAAACGGCAAACTTTTCTCACTTTGGGGTCGGTTGGATTTGCTTTAGGGCATTCAGCTGGACATGCCATTTTCTTGCGAGCACATGGCCCGCTGATACAGGTCCGATAATCAGCATAGATTTGTGCTGCACCACAGGCAAGTAGCAGAATCATCAACAAGCCATAATTGCTACCTGAAACCTTCATAGCTATTTCCCTTCAATGACCTAAAGATATAATAGATTGTTGGTAACAAACCTGTGCTGATACTTGCCTCTAAAATTCTGCTCTCTATATAGATTTTGACAAGTGGGATTTCTTCTCCTTTTTTTAAGAAAGGTAAAAAATAAAAATAAAAATAAAAAAACCAACTTGCAAATTGGATTTCTTGTTTAGCTGAACTTACATGTGGGGCTGTCCTTCAAGTACATTTATGGATAGTTAATTTCTGGTCAATGCTTTAGAGCTTAAATCATGATTTAAAATTGTACTCCAAGGTAATTCAAAGCCTTTCCAAGGGTGGCGTAGGAGACCTACTGGTTTGGGCGTTCATTAAAGGGAATCAGCATATTCAGTCCATGTGATAGCCACACCCTTTTAGCCTGGTAAACCGCTATGAATTCCTGTTTTTGTGCTGCTGCATGTTCCTTGATAGCGTTCCCTGGCTAATCACAGAGCACATACTATCTGTTCAATTTCAACATCATTTTTTTTATTCCCACTTGCGGCATTGCAGGTTTTCACTCCAGACATCCTTGACTATCAAACTCTTTCTCCTCCTCAAGAATTGAAGTCCTCACAATCGCCTTTGAAAAATAGAGCAGTCTCATCCCAGGAGCAATATCTGGCCCATAACCAGTAACCATTGGAGTCTAGACAGTGAAAATGGGGATTGTTTTTTTATCACTTGTGAAGTGAGCATGTAAGCTTCTGACAGTGACTCTTGAAAGAGAGTAAAAGTACAATGAAATCCCTATCAAGTGGTACAAGTACAAACTAAGGATTAGTACTATAACTTTATTGATAATAGGCTAAACTAGTTACATGACCCCGCGCGATGTTGTAAATTAATAGTTTTTATATAAAAAATATTTTAAAAAAATTAAGATATAAAAGTATCAGGTTTTTTTGCAAAGTTATATCCAAGAGTCTTGGGTGCACCTGGCCAAAGAGTAATATTTATAATATTAATAATAACATTAAACTTGCATGATCCAAGTTTAAGTGAGTTTAACTGCAATACCAGATCAAATAGTCTTGGATGTGGGTCTGGCTGTAAAGTCGTGTCATAAAAGTGTGTTAATTAAATAGATTAATTAAAAAGAAAAAAACCAAAAGGAAGAAAAAAATTAATGAAGAAAAAGAAAAAATCGAATTAATCGAGTTAACCCTTCAAATCAGGTTAACCCGTCAAACCTTGGATTCGTGTCGTGAAAGTTTGATAACTAAATAGAAAAAAAAATTGATAGGTTAACACAAAATTAACTGGGCTAACCCGTCAAACCCGGGATCTGTGTCATTAAAGTTTGATAACTAAATTAAACAAAAAAAATTAATTAAAAAGAAAAAAAACAAACAAAAAAGCATCAGCCTTTTCACTGTGACTCAGTATGCAGTCTACAGTTAAAGACATAAAATAGCAAAAAATCAAAAAGAAAAAAAAACTAAAAGCATCAGTCGATAACTAAATAGAAAAAAATTTAACATTAATGAACTAAATTAAATAAAAAATATTAAATAAAAAGAAACAATAAAAGAAAAAAACTTATAAGAAGATAAAAACTAATGAAGAAAAAGAAAAAAAAATCTAAATTAACTGGGTTAACCCGTCAAACCTGAGATCCGTGTCATGAAAGTCTGATAACTAAATAGAAAAAAAATTTAATATCAATAAAAAAAAAAAGAAGGCATCAGCTTTTTCACCGTGGACTATCTTGATGGTCCACGAAAAAAAGGCATAAAAAAAAAAAAAACTAAAGACTTTAGCCTTTTCACTGTAGACTGTATATAATATTAAAAAATGAAATCGAAAGAACAAAACTAATGAGGAAAAAGAAAAAAAATCTGAATCAATCAGGTTAACCCGCAAAATTAGGTTAACCTGTCAAACCTGGAATTCGTGTCATGAAAGTGTAATAACTAAATAGAAAAAAGATTTATTATTAATGAAATAAATTAAAAAAATTAATTAAAAAGGAAAAAGCAAAGAGAAAAAAAAACCTAAAGGAAGAAAAAAGACTAATCAAGAAAAAGAAAAAAAATCTGAATAAACTGGGTTAACCCGTCAAACCTGTGATCCATGTCATGAAAATCTGATAGTTAAATAGAAAAAAATTTAATATTAAGAAACTAAATTAAAAAAATAATTAAAAAAAAATAAATTAAAAAACAAAAAAAAACTAAAGGCATTAGCTTTTTCACTATGGGATCTTGATCGCAATCCACGAGAAAAGACTTAAAAAGGAAAAGAGAGAAAAAAAAACAACAAAGGCATGCGCCACGGGTTAAATTTTTTTTCTTACGTAAAAAATATCAAAAAATGCAAAGATCTAAGAGTGTTAGGTCTTTTTGCAAAGATATGCCCAAGAGTCTTTAGTTTAGTTGCAACGCTTCACCCAAGAGTAATATTTATAATATTAATAATAATATTAAACCTACATGACTCAAGTTTAAGTGAGTCTGGTTGCAACACCAGACCCAAGAGTCTTGAATGTGAGTTTGGCTGTAAGGTCGTGTCATAAAAGTGTGATAATTAAATAGATTAATTAAAAAAAACAAAGAAAAAAAAACTAATGAAGAAAAAGAAAATAATCTGAATTAACTGGGTTAACCTTTCAAACCAGGTTAACCCGTCAAATCTAGGATTCGCGTCATGAAAGTTTGATAACTAAATATAAAAACAAATTGACGGGTTAACCCGTCAAGCCCAGGATATGTGTCATTAAAGTCTGATAATTAAATAGAAAGAAATTTAAGATTAAAAAACTAAACTAAACGAAAAAAATTAATGAAAAAGAAAAAAAAGCAAAAAACAAATTCCGGGTTAGCTCATCAAACTTTAAAAAAAGCAAAAAAAATAATTCTGGGTTAACTCGTCAAACCAGGTTAACCCGTCAAACCCGAGATCCGTGTCATGAAAGTTTGATAATTAAAAAAAAATTAACATTAACAAACTAAATGAAAAAAAAAATTCACTAAAAAAACACAGAAAAAAAGCAAAAAAAAAATTAAAAAAAAAACAGCTTAGCGTTTCACGTGGATTGCACAGTGAAACGTTGAACAATTTTAGTATATGTTATTAACTAAAAAACAAAAAAAAAAATTCGAGTTAACTCGTCAAACCAGGTTAACCCATCAAATTCGGGATCCGTGTCATGAAAATGTGATAACTAAATAAAAAATTAACATTAACAAACTAAATTAAACAAAAAAAATTTCATTAAAAAAAAAACATAAAGAAAAAGGTAAAAAAAACTATAAAGGCATAGGAAAAAAAAATAAACAAGAAAGAAAAGAGAAAATTATTTAACGTTTGACTGTGGAGTTGCACAATAAAACAACAGTTTTAGTTTATTCTTAACGGGAACTGTTCTCATTTGTTTGTTTCGGCATGCAAAACCGACAGATACTCCAAGTTGCTGTCCCATGTTAAATGGAAATGTCATCTTAAAGCAACATTTTTAGGAATTCCAGCTTTAACAATCAGAAGCACAACAGTCTATATGCGACATTGTCCAATCCAGTGGTACATTCCCCTTGGATATATTATCTTGGAGCCCGGTTGGTGAAGTTATCCATCAATCATACATCGATTATTCATTATTCTTTATCCTTTTTCACCAAGATTCTTAGGACACGACAAGCATCTGCAGACACATTATTTTTTCCTCCTGCACAAGAAAAGATGCCATACATGATATGTGCATCCTGCCCTATAAGATTCTCTTATCGCTCATGATTGATATAATCTCCCTAGCTTCTAACATATACACACCCCCTTTCCCAAGAATTTTGCGTTTGAGAGTCATGATTAAGGAAGTGAAAACCCAAGCCAATGTTGGGGTTGGAGTGGATTTCTTATGGAAAGCTTTAGCTAAGGATTTGAAGGATATTCTTCCAAAAATGATGCCAAATTTAGTGAAGCGTGCTGATATGCTAGAAGGAGATGGTGGCCTTGGTACAATCTATCTCTTCAACTTTGGTCCCGGTGAGTCCATTTCTTTGGCTTATACTAATCAAATGACTGAACTTAATTTCTTAGTTGGATCATTTAATTTTCTGAATGAATTAAATCAGCAAGTGGAAATCACATGTTTGTCTCGTCTCGATGTAACTGTGATGGCAGTAACCGAATTTTTTTTTGCATTCGAAATATAATGTCAGGTATAAAAACAGTGACATACCAGAAAGAAAGGGTTTCAGAGTTTGATGAGTCTGTTCATCGAATCGGCCTGGAAGTAATAGAAGGAGGCCATCTGGATCATGGGTTTTCTCATCACAAGGCAACTTTCCAGCTTACTTCAACCGGAGAGCAGGAGACTCTAATTGATGTCACGATCTCGTATGAGTCTGCAACAGAAGAAGATATCATGCCACCAAATACACCATCGTCAACATTACTTTTCATCAAGAACCTGGAAAATTATTTGGTGCATGGTGCACCTTAGATCATTTTTATTACCTGGGTTTCTTCTCTTTTGAGTCCTTCCCTGTTACTGTAATGAAGGACAGAGAATTTCATTTTGATGCATTGATCTTCAGTAATTTTTTAAGTAATAAAGTTTCCATGTCATTGAATTAACAATAACAAGTACAAAGACACGCACAGAACATCTTTCCACTTCAATAACATCTTACGAAATATTACTAGCACATGTACGACAAAAGACAAATGATTTTACTGTAAGTCAATATCATTGTCGTTTTAAAGTAGTAGAGTGCCATAGTTTGTCAACGATGGTAAACAACCCAAATCATGACACACCAAACATAAAAAAAAACATAACAGTGAATAGCAAGAAAGGCCCTTGCAATACAAATACTGGCAAACAGCTCCTGACAGTCGACATTACTTAATTAAGTCTGAAGCCAGGTAAGCTTCTATTGTTTTTCATTAGGAGAGCCACAAATTGCAGCATTTATTTCCTGCAAACGATGCCATATCCTGCAGAAGCCCCCTTGGTTCAGTCTAGAGTGCCATAGTTCATGACTGAGGAGGTCTGTTGGTTTGAACCACTTTCTGGAGAGAATATGCAGGAGTTGAAATCAGTAGAGAAAAGGGATGTGGTTCTGTAATTGTTTTCATTGGCATTGCCACACCAGGCTTTGCAGGGTTCTGAAAATCAGGCCTGTAAGTCCTGCCAAGTACTCCAACTTTTGAGGATAGGTGAAAGAACTTAAACTGCACCTCCAAGTGGACAAAGCAGTCATTAGCAAGCACTCGATAGTTGTGGATTTTATCATCTTGTATAGTCACTGGAACTTCATTGACCATCTGCTCTATCCTTCAAGGTGATTATGGCACTGTTCTTTCCTGATACCCTCTCTACTTTCACATCTCTCTCTGGTGAGTACCAGGTGGAAAGAGAGAGCCTTCAGGTATGACTAGATCTTGTTCATCGTAAGAGAATTTTAGATGGTCAACTTCACTGTCCCAACTTGCTGCCTTAGTGGCCTAAAGAGAAAAGGTTTGAGAGTTGAAAAGGATTCCCGGGCTTGAATCCAAGTGAAATCCCAGTCTCTGCTTGCTGGCCTGTGACCAATGAAGCGGCTATTGATTTGAAGATCAAAATCTGATACTAAGCTGAAGTGCTCATTGCTCTTTCCATGGAAAAAGAAGACGATGCCGTTACCACCAATGAAGCGAGGATCATAGCACGCTGATCCTGGGGCTTCACAGTTTTCTTTGCGATCTGGAAAAGAAAGAAGTATATATATATATATATATATATATATATATATATATATATATATATCAGAAACATGCTTCAGCAACTGTAGTTTCCACAACCAAATTTTACAAATCGACAGCCAATAGAAAAACATCTAAATGTTTTTTAATCTTGAACAACATCATTTTAATTAACAACATCATTGCCAATGCTATTTTAATTATCAACCTGATGAACATATTTAGCATTGATAATGAGAATTGAACGAAAACAAGATGGTTATATCTTACGCCTGCACTGGGCCGCGCAATGAGGAGAGTTGCAGTCAACATAGCAAACTTTTTTGTTGTAGTCATGTGAATAAGGTGGCGTTTGATATGCCGGAGAATGATGGATTGTGGATAATTGTTTTTTATTTTTTTTGGGTGATATTTATTGTTTGTTTTTGTATTTTAAAAATGCTTTTGAAAAAAATTAAAATTTTCTAATTTTTTTCTTTGCTTCAAATTAATATTTTTTGAGTATTTTTAAATTATTTTGATGTGCTCATATTAAAAATATTTTTAAAAAATAAAAAAATATTATTTTAATACATTTCTGAGTGAAAAACACTTTGAAAAGCAGTCGCAACCACACTCCCAAACACATATGTGCTACTAAAAAGAGTAGAATAAGCTTGTCTAATTTTCTGCATAAAGATTAATCTAGTTGATCTTGATAAATACAAGGATAAAAATAATTATTATCATAGATTTAAAACTCAACTAAGGGCTGACCAAAGATAAGGCCCGAGTCACATGTCAGGTAGACCATTGACTCGAGTCAATATAAAGATAAAAATTATTATTATCATAGTTTTAATATTCGACTCAGCGGTGTTGATCTGAGGTCAGGTCTGGGTCACTAGTATGAGTTGACCATTGACTCGGGTCAATATAAGGATAAAAAATGGTTATTATTATAGCTTTAAAACTCAACTCGGGGATTGACCCGAGGCTAGGTCCAGGTCTCAGATTGTGTTGACCATTGACCTGATTCAATTTAAGGATAAAAGTGATTATTATCATAGTTTTAAAACTCGACTTGAGAGTCGACCCAAGACTATGTCCGGGTCACGGATCGGGTTGACCATTGACTCGAGTCAACATAATGATAAAAATAATTATTATCCTAATTTTAAAATTTGACTCGGGAGTCAACCTGAGACCAGAACCAGGTTACGGCCGGGTTGACCACTGACCCGGGTCAACCTTAAAATAAATATAGTTATTATCATAATTTTAAAACTCTACTCAGGGGTTGACCCGGGGCCAGACTCTAGTCATAGGTCGGGTTCCTGATCCCGGGTTGACCATTGACTCGAGTCAAAATAAAAATAGTTATTATCATAGTTTTAAAACTCAATTAAAGGGTTGACTTATGGCAAGGCCTAAGTCACGGGTCGAGATGGTCAATCCGTGTTGATCCAAAGCAGTGTAAGAATAAAAATAGTTATTATCATAGTTTTAAAACTTGACTCAGGGGTTCGGCCCGGGATAAGACTCGAGTTACGGATCGGGAGAATCAACCCAGGTTAACCCAATTTTATTTTTTATTTTTAAAACAAAGCAACCTTGTTTTGCAAATTTAAACCCTTGTTTTCCGCACGTCTGTTGGTGGTCCCTCTAGTGTTTACCAATTATCCAATCCAATCTAAAACACACCAAACATAAAACAAAATATTTATTTATTTTGTCTTTTATCTAATCAAACACCCCACCCCCAACTTAGGCAAGCCACATTATAGCACCGGGTTCCCAGGGGTGCTGCAGTTAAAATATGGTTCTGCTGCTTTTGCTTGTATGTACCTTGTAACTACGGTTAACAGAATGATTCGTGTGTGTTTGATTTGGAGGGGTGATAGTTTTTTTTTTAATAAAAAAAGTACACTTCTTTTAAATACAAACCGAATCTTCAAAAGTTAAAAATATATACTTTTTATATGATCTCATAAAAAAAAAACCAAAACCACCTCCAAACCAGCTACCCGTGTACCTGCTACTTCAGTTAATGATATAGGAAAGAAAACCAAAATAGGCCAAGTGGTGCAAGAACTCAACCTCTCTTGTTGCTATATATAGAATTTAACAAGCTGCAGGTGATCAACTGTTACGATTGGTAATTAAGTTTCTCTTTTGATCTTTAAAACTCCTTTTCAGCTTGTAAATCAATTAATCTACACTAGGCTCGTGTTTGAAGGATGAACAATGGCTTAGTTGGCTCGAAGGCGATTAACTAACACCTTCCATGCGCAAACTGTAGTTGCCTCGGGCTTAGTTGACGCGTAGGCGATTAACCAGTAACTAATGCCTTCCATGCGCAAACTGTTGCCTCACCGGAGGAGGCACCGCACGCAATATTGACAGGAATCGGTAACTTGAGACTGTTAAAGTTAGACTTCAGCATCAAGGATGGTGCTGTTCAGTGAGAAGGTATAGGCACCAGATAAGGCCTTTAATTTGTATGTTTAATGCTTAGATCTTGGTTAACAGCACCAGTCAGCCAACTTGAAAGCTGGTTCATGTTCAGTTCTTTCGATGGATACTAAGCTAAATATTTTTGTGTTGTTACTTTGTTCTGCCTTTCGTGCAACAATTTGCAGTACTGATTAGAGTCTAATCCCTACTCCGCCAATGATTTTATTTATTTATTTAATGATAGTGAGCATCTTTGAATCAGCTTAATATTATTGAAGATTAAGTCTTCTTTCTTAACGATCTTGATGCATGAGATTCTAGAGAAACTAGGGTGTTAGAGTGGGTTTGTTGCAATTACAACCTGTGAAATGAATATCAATAGCCTAAGAAGAAGCTTACTGAGGTGTTTTTAAAAGTTTTTTTTTTTTTTTTAAATATATTTAAATGATATTTTTAATTTTTTAAAAAATTAATTTTAATATTAGCAGATGTTAAAACATAAAAAATTAATTATAAAACAAATTAAATTCTCATAAAATGTTATTTGAAACACAATTTCAAATGACACCTGGATATTCCAAATAATTTTATTTATAAAGATTATTATAATTTTTAATTTGATTTTTGGATTATATTTAAATTTTATTATAAAATTTTCCAAGATATATTTTAGAGTGGGTTAGTTTACAAATTTTATAGTTTTAATATTTGACCAATTTAATTTTGGTTTTTGGTTTTTCATTTCTCCTGTTTGCTTTCGATTTTCCTTTTCTTTTCTACAGGAGGTCGGCGAGGGATCTATTTAAGCTGTTGTAAGTCCTTTTTTTTATGGTTATTTGCAAGCTCCTTTTTTTTTTTCTTTTCTTTTCGTGATTTTTATGTATTTCTATTTTTGTTAACGTAATCTAATTAGGTTCAAGTTATGTCATGTCTTAAAAGAACAACCTTCATATCAACATAGTATATTTAGAAATTTTAATAATTCTCCTAGATGTTGTCTCCAAGATTTGAACTTATAAGATTAAAGAAAAAATATATGAATCATAAGGGGTGTAGTTCAACTGGTTAGATTCTAAATTTACTCTCTAAAGATTACCAGTTCGAGTATCTCAAACCTCAATACCACTGGAGGCTTACATGGTCGTTAACTTCAGGGCCCACGAGATTAGTCGAGATACGCGTAAACTGATCCAGACATCCACGTTAATCAAAAATATATATATGTCCTTGAGCACCTTAGAGTTAACTCTACCAATAATTGGATGGATAAGAAATAGTTGTAGGAGGGCTTGAGAAAATGTTAAAGAAATAAATAAATAAAAACTAAATTCTTCTAAATAAAATAAATTCTGATAAGTATTAAGTCATTCAGATTTTTGTAAATGTTTAAGAAATAAAAAAATAAAAAAATATTTGTTAATAAATCTTTAAATATTTCTATGTCCTATATATTTTAAAAAATCTTAATAGGTTAGAATCTCATATTGTTTTGTCTAAAAAGATCATTTTTTTTTATTTCCCATATGTTCTTGAGATTTCAAGTTTTTTGAGAAATATTATTTTTTAATGTTTTAAGAGTTCTATACATTTTGAAAAGAAAAATAGTGTTTTTATCCGTAGAAAGTTTCGTGAATTTTTATTGATCGTCATTTTATAATCTAAATTTAGATTTAATAAATTTGGCTTAATTTGGGAAGTTTATCCAATTTAAGTTCAAATCTTCCATTAGTTTTTCTATTATTGATTTGATTTTATAACAGTTTATCTTCTTTACATTTATTTGCGTTAATGTGAACTCTTAATTTTCAAGATCATCTTCTTAATTGATGAAAAGCTTGGAGTGTTCTTAAATTATCATATTACATCGAGCTTATATGTCCCAAATCTATTTTTATTAGATATGTGTAATATGGGGATGTTACCTGAGCGATTAGACTAATACAAAATCAAGGAAGCTTTTAATCAGTTTTAACCCTTTTGAATGACGCAAACAATCCATCATCGGTCCTCCAAAATCCCACTTTCCAAACCGATCAATCTTCTGTTTTCGCAGTGCCCTAAGCCCATTTCAGCCCTACCCATCATGCCCTTTCAGTTCCCTCCAATTCATTTCTAAGTCAAACCGAGTTAACTCGCTCTCTCCTCCACTTTTCCAGGTCCTACCAAACCCTAACAGAAACTCCCGTTCAATTTCTCCGGAGCAGAACACACTGCCCCGTACCCCAATCCCAACTTGTGTGGAGAGGATTCCAAAGGTCAGTGACCCCCTTTTTTCCCATTTCTTTAGTAATTTCATGCACAAATTCTTGGGTTCATTTTTGTTTACTGTATAGCATAATATGCGACACATTATATACAAAATATATTGAATCTGTTGTATCCAAAGTCAGCCACTACCAATTTGAACTTTCAATTTATGTTGTCTGTTATAGCTATGAATCCTCGATCTGAGTTAAAAGAGGGATGGGTTTGGAGTTAAGTTCCTAAGCTTAAAGTGCTTGAAATTGTGGTTTTTGTATTATTTTAATATTAATATGAAATGGGTTTAGTGATATTTTGGTGAATTATTAGTGGGTTTTAAATGGAATTGATGAACGAGACAGGCCCATTTGGTAATATTTTGCTTGCTTCTGAGATGGTATATTAGTTTTAAAAAATGAAATTTATGATTTTGATTGATAAATGAGAAGTGCCAGTGTTTTATGAGAGAGTGCTTAAAGTAGAATAGCATGTTATGTTTGTGATGGTGTTTTGAAGCTCAATTTGAGTTGGAAAGTTGGTTTTTAGTGCGTAATAAGAGATGGACACCCCGGAACGGGACAGTTTGCCTAGAAAGAGGTCAATGAGGAAGAAAGCGGGTTCACGGAATTATGATGAGAATTTGATGGATGAACTGATAGAGAAGCATTTAGGCGGTGCTTTTAAGAAAAAGAAACAAACGAAGGAGGATTTGGAGAAAGAGACTGAAACTGAGGCGATGATAGCGTTTTCACTGGGGTTCCCAATTGATGCATTGCTTGAGGAGGAGATTCAGGCTGGGGTGGTAAGGCAGTTGGGTGGTAAAGAGCAGAATGATTATATTGTTGTCAGGAACCATATTCTTGCTAGATGGAGGAGTAATGTGCAGGTGTGGCTATCAAAAGGGCAGATTAAAGAAACTGTGAGTAATGAATATGAGCATTTGATAGCCGCTGCGTATGAATTTCTTTTGTATAATGGATACATTAATTTTGGAGTTTTATTACCACTGACATCTCCCATGCCAGAATTGACAAATGAAGGGTCTGTGATAATTGTTGGTGCCGGACTTGCTGGTTTATCTGCAGCAAAGCAGCTCATGTCCTTTGGTTTCAAGGTCATTGTTCTAGAAGGTAGGAATCGTCCCGGGGGAAGAGTTTATACTCAAAAGATGGGTAGGAAGGGTCAATTTGCTGCTGTAGATCTTGGTGGCAGTGTTATAACTGGTATCCATGCCAATCCTCTTGGAGTTCTGGCTAGACAACTTTCTATTCCACTTCATAAGGTCCGAGATAACTGCCCTTTGTACAAGCCAGATGGTGCACCCGTTGATAAGGGTATTGACTCCAATATCGAACTCATTCATAATAAGATGCTTGACAAAGTGATGGAACTAAGAAAAATAATGGGTGGATTTGCAAATGATATTTCGCTTGGTTCTGTTTTGGAGAGACTCAGGCAACTGTATGGTGTGGCCAGATCCACTGAGGAGAGGCAATTGCTCGATTGGCATCTCGCTAACTTGGAATATGCAAATGCTGGATGTCTTTCAGATCTATCAGCCACATATTGGGATCAAGATGATCCGTATGAAATGGGTGGGGATCACTGCTTTCTTGCAGGAGGGAATTGGAGATTGATAAAAGCATTATGTGAAGGGGTTCCCATATTCTATGGGAAGACTGTGGATACTATTAGATATGGACACGATGGGGTTGCAGTAATTGTTGGTGAACAAGTGTTTGAAGCGGATATGGTCCTATGCACCGTTCCTCTTGGAGTCTTGAAGAAAAGAACCATCAGATTTGAACCAGAATTACCTGGAAGGAAGCTTGCAGCAATTGAGAGAATGGGTTTTGGGCTGCTCAATAAAGTGGCCATGGTTTTCCCTCATGTTTTTTGGGGGGAGGACCTGGATACATTTGGATGTCTCAGTGAGCATAGCAATAAGCGTGGGGAGTTCTTTTTGTTCTATGGTAACCATACTGTTTCCGGAGGTGCAGCGCTCATTGCATTGGTGGCTGGAGAAGCTGCACAAATGTTTGAAAATTCAGATCCATCTATGTTGCTTCATCGTGTCCTAAGCGTCCTCAGAGGTAAGACTTGTGATGATTTTCCATTCTTACTTTTTCCTATTCTTCTGAAAGCTTCGTGGAGTCCACATTAGTCAAGTTATGGTTCTTTTGACAGGTATATACAATCCAAAAGGCATTGATGTTCCTGATCCCATACAAACAATATGTACAAGATGGGGTGGTGATCCCTTCAGTTATGGTTCTTATTCCCATGTCAGGGTACAATCATCAGGCAATGACTATGATATACTTGCAGAAAATGTGGGGGGACGTCTTTTTTTTGCTGGTGAGGCCACAACTAGGCAATATCCAGCCACCATGCATGGTGCCTTCTTGAGTGGCTTAAGGGAAGCTTCTCGCATTTTAAGTGCCAATAGAAGTCAACAAAACAATCCAAGGAAGTCTTTGCCGAAGAATCTTGGGATAAGTAATGATACCTTGGTTGGTCTATTCAAGTGGCCTGATCTCACATTTGGAAACTTCTCATTTATATCTAATCCTTTGACAGAAGACCCAAATTCAATGGGGATTATGAGGGTTACTTTTGACAGTCGTGGAGATGATTTGAAGGAGGAATTAGAGAATAGCTTCCAGCGTCCCCTGAACTTACCTTTACAACTTTACACGGTGTTATCTCGTGAACAGGCACAGAGTCTTCAACTGGTTACTGGAGGGGATGACTGTAAGTTGTCACATTTGAGTAGAAATCTTGGTTTGAAGCTAATGGGACCTAGTGCTCTAGTAAATTTTGGTAGTTCCTTAATTTCTACTATTGCCAACTCACGAAAAGGAAGGGGGAGGAACCGTGTAACTGCAGGAAAAATATAGTACTGTTCGGAGATGGTATAATATGATTGTACAACACTCGGGCTCCTTTTGATTCAGCATGGAGTCTTTTGATGCATATGCTTCCTATGTGAAATGGCATATGTGAATTTGATGAACCTTTTAGTCCTCAGATCTGTATATAATCTTGATGTAGTTTCCCCCTCCAAGAGTAGACAGTTATCTGGAGTTTGTGAAGCACCATTTGTTTGTTGACTACTGAGCTGACCGATTTGGCATTAGTGCATGTAACTGCTAGTGTTTAGTGCAGGTAAAACTAAATCTACATGCTACTCATCTTACTAGAGGATGAAATGTTGTGGAAATTCATGTACTCTTTTTCTTGGCCCATTTGGCTCTGCCAATTCATCTTGTATTTGTACACTAGATTTGCCTGAAACATTTCTTTTAGAGTTATGATACAGGTCTCTCTCACCTCTACCTCCACGGATTCAGAATTTGCTCAAACTTACAATTGACATCTTTTCTTAACAATGGCTCTTCCCAACAGGAAACTCTGGAGCATTTGGGACAATTATTGTTGAACTCCCAACTGTCATTCCAACTTGGCCAGTATTGTGAATGTCAACATGTTTAACAGTTCACTATTGTCTAATTTTAATGTAACAAGCTTCATGCGTTGTGAATGGTAAATTGCAAAGCAACATGCAAGCATCAACATTAACTGGTTAAATGGCAAGGAAACAGAGTGAAATCTACTTCACAACTCCAAATTGTAAGGCTTGTAGGACTCAAATTTTCATCCTCTTCTTACCTGACCTTGGCAAGAAAGCATTGCAAAAAAAAAACGGAAAGCTTAGGGAACCTACGGGTCTGCATTCTGTATGTAGCGATAAAAAATTAATCTGGACTCGATCGATATCCATCCATGTCTGTCTGCATGTAGTCCACGCAGATTCGACAATTACAGTCAACTAACCTGCACTTGAGGCACCCAAAACAGACACATGGAGTGCAACCATCACAAGTGGGTGAGCGAGGACAACCTCTGCTGCTTTTACTGCTCGTTCTCTCTTCTTCATCGTTGCATGCTATCCTCTATACCCAACACAAAGAACATATTTAGCATGCAGTTAAGGTCTGGAATTGATGAGATGATTCTGTTCCCCACAACGAAAATCTTAGCCTGAGGAGCATTAATCAATAGAGATCTATGTATTGATTTCTTTTCCCAACAAAATTTATGCCCACAAGCAATTATATCAATTGAAGCCATTTATTTCCATAAGCCCAAAATATTTCATGTAACTATAGAAATTAAATAGTACATGATTGTCACAGATTAAACATCTTTTTTTTCCATGTTCTTAAATGGTTCATATATATATATATATAAATATACAGTCAAATGTTTTTAATGAAGTGTTTTCTTCTATAAATAGGTATAAAATTTATGAGTTCAGAAGCAAAGTTTAAGTTAGAGATACTAGAAAACTTAATTCTATGCAGACATACACAAACAATGAGAGACTTAAAATTAGTTTATCACCAAAGTTTGGAAATTAATGGTGATTGGAAATTTTTTTCTTTGAAAAAAAAAAACCCTAGCCTACGCTTCAAGATTCAGCAAGCGAAACGATCATACTGCAAACTAAATTTGTTATTTATTTGAAACATATTTATATTTATGATAAATGGATCTTCATCAATTTGATAAATTCTAAACAATACTAGAAAATTATTGAATACAGACGAAAACACCAATCAATTTTTATTTATTGACTGAATTTTATCATTGGTAAACACCAATAAAAATATATTGTTGATATGACTAAGAGAATCACAATCAAAATAAAAAGAAATATGTCTTAGGTTTAAACAACAAACACAAGCAACTAACAAGAGATTTTACCTGGGGCCATTCTCACCGAAAAAGGGCTGGTTGCTGATTATTCTTTAGTTAGGTTTGAGCTTCATATTACTCTTATCATTCTCTGAATGTAACTTCTTGAGAAGGGAAAACAAAAACCTTACTGCCAGGCTTGATAATGGGGTCTGCAGACGTCCATTTTCATGAGTGAACGAGAAGAATTAGGCTTTATTACTTCAATAGAGCTACAATTAAGTTCTCACCATTAACATAAATTTTTACAGGCTTGAACAATCTGCTTTGCACCAGCCAGGATATATTCTCATTACTTTCTTTCCTGGCATTGTTTCCAAGTGTTGAAGAAGATTAATTAATGGGCATAAAAATACCTTTGCTTGAGTGCATAGCATAAAAACAGTTCTTCATTCGTGGGTGAATCAGATTTGTTAAAACAAGTGCTTCCGCAAAAGGAAGGCATAAATATAGATAAAATCAATGTCGAATCCCGTCAAGGTATGGTGTCTGCTCTAATTACAATGCTATCGGGCTTGTTTTTATGCCATCTTGAAATAAATTTCATTCAAAATATAGCAACGCAAGAGTTCAAAACAACAACGATCAAACTTTATTTGATCATCAAAACAACTTAACTGACCGGCTAACCATCTATAAAACTGGGTTTGTAGAACATGTTCATAAAATTTTAACCCGATCTAAAAATAAAACTAAAAGGTGTGTTATTTTTCACTAACAATCTGATTTGACTCGTCCAAATTTCTTTTTGAGTTTAGATATGTTACTTTAATTTATAAACATACCTGCAAAATGTTTCACGTTATCAAAAGATCATGGATAAGGAGGCAAAACTTGAAAATTCAATCACACAAAAAAAAAAAATCTACCCAACTCACTCATTTTTTTCTACATGTAGAATATTACTAGATTTTTAGTCCACCCTACACTACAAGTCGGATAATCTTTTTTTTTTTAAAATATAAAACAAATATAAAGGTGTTGCTAACATGTATTTTAACATAAAAGAATAAATCAATAATGAATTAAAAATCTGATATATATTAGACGACACCCTTTTTTAAATACTAAGATGGTGACATATCAGACGAAACTGTTTTTTTTTTAATATTAAGACGGTAATATATTGGATCGACCCAAACTAATCCTATTAACTTATAAAAAACTTGCATCCTATGTCATGACAGCATGGTAATCATATAGAAAGAAAAAACAATTTAAAAATATCAGGAAGCTTAATTTCCAATAAGCGAAAATATTGAAGGATAAAAATTTAAAAAAAAAAAAGACAAAAACAAATGGTGTGAGTCAACCTGTGTAAACCCATTAAATTTGTGAATTGAGTCGTGAGAATGAGATTATTTCATAAAAAGCAAATAAAAAAATTATGAAACCCAACTCTAAATCAACCAATTGTTGAAAGACAAAATTAAAAAGGAAAAAAAATTAAAAAGAGAGAGAGAAAAATAATCTAAGTCATCTTAGGTTAACTCGGCAAACTCGTGACCCGAGTCATGAGATCAAGATAACTTAATACAGAGAAAATAAAAAAAAATCATAAAGCTCAATTCCCAACTAACTAAACTTGTGACTCGAGTGGTGAGAAAAAATTACCTTATAGAAAAACAAAATACAAAAAGTTATGAAGCTCAGTTCTAAAACAACTCATTTTGAAGGATAAAATCGAAAAATAAACTTCTGAAAATATCTGAGTCAACCTAAGTTAACCCAATAAACCTACTATTCAGGTCATAAAACTAGGATAACTTAATAAAAAATTATAGATAAAAAAAATCATAAAACCTAATCTCTAACCAACTAAATGTTGAAAACCAATTAATAAAAGACTCAAAAAAGCCATGAGTCAACCCGAGCTAACTCTCAAGACCCGTGTATGTGGTCATGAGATAGAGATAACCTTTTTAAATAAAAATTCAAAAGAATTACGAAGCTCTATTCCCAAACTTACCTAATGTTGTATGACAAAACTAAAAGAAAATCGAATTCTAAAAAAAACAACAAAAAAATCCCTAAGTAAACCCAAGATAATCGTCAAACTCGTCGCATAGATCATGATACTAAGATAACTCCATATAAAAGAAAGAAAGAAAAATTGATGAATCTCAATCCCCAACCTTTAAAGGATAAAGTTGAAACAAAAAAAATAAATTTTAGAAAGGAAAAAAAAATAGACCAAAGTAAACCTAGGCTAACATTTCAAACCCATGACTCAGGTCATAAGGTCTGAATTACCATATAGAAGACAAACATAAAAAAATCATGAATCAAAGTTCTCAATCAACCTGATGACGAGGGATGAAATTGAGAAAATATCAATTAAAAAAATATCTAAAATAAAATAAGTAACAATCAAAAGAATAAAAATTAAATTTTATATAAAAAGCAAATGTTAAGAGTTCTTACTATTTTGGAGAGAATGACATGAAAACCAAATAGAGGTAAGAGAAAAAGAGAGAGGAGAAGGAAAAAGAAAAGACAGAGTTATGAGATAGGTATAACCCTATATAAAGTAAATTAAAATAAATCATGAATGTCAGTTCCTAATCAATCCAATATTTAATAATGAAATTGAGATCATGATAACCTTATAAAGAGCAAATAGCTCAATTTCCAACAAATTTAATGTTAAATGTTGAAATAGAGAAAAAAAAACTAAATCTGGGATTGATATATTGTTTAACAGAAAGAAAACAAAATAGAAGAAGCATAAATCCTAAAAAAAATATAATATTGAAGGATAAAATTAAAAATTAAAAAAATTAAGTTGTTAGAGGGTGAAATGAAGAAAAAAATCAATTAAAAATGATAAAAAAAATTAATCGATAAGATTAATTGAAAAACTTGCGACTTAAATCATACGATTGAAATAATCCTATAGAAAACTAATTGAAAAAAATTACGAAATATAATCTCCAACAAGCCAATTTTGAGGATGAAATCTATAAAAAAAAATCAATGAGAAAAAAACAACTAAAAAAATGACTCAAATCAATCTGAGTTAATATGTTAAACATGCGATTTAGATCATGAGATCAAGAAAAACTCATAAAAAGCAAATAAAAAAAATATAAAGTCTAACTTTAAACACATCTAATATTGAATGTTGAAATTAAAAAAAAAACTAAATCAATAAGATTAGTATATAACCCAACAAAAAATCAGATAAAATTATAAAGCATAATTTCTAAAATAATTTAATATTGAATAATAAATTTTTTTAAAAATTAAATAAAAAAAGATTTATTGTTAAATAATAAAATTAAAAAAAAATAAAAATAAAAAAACCACAAAATATTATTTCAATTAATAGTGTTTTATGAATGCAAAGTGAATTAGTCATACCCTTTAATTGTTTTTAAAAATTAAATATATGAATACTTCAGAGTAAATCTGAATAAAAATTATGAAAGCAAGTACAAGAGTGTGAGTCATACATAAGGATTAGCGACAACTAAGGCCCTTATAATTTCTAAAGAAAATATAAGGTTTTTTTTTATGATATAAATTAAATAGTGACTTCTCAGACAAAAGCCTAAAACGTTAAAAATCTTTTGCGTAGTTACGAGTTTTATATGCGATTAAGTTTTTTTAAAAATTTACTAGTTGTTTTTTAAAATATATTTTATTTAAAAATATATTAATATAAATTTTTTATTTTTAGAAAATTATTTTTAATATAAATATATTAAAATAATTTAAAAATATAAAAAATAATAATTTTAAATAAAATTTTAATTTTTTTTATAAAATATCATTTAGAATATAATTACAAACAGCTTCAAAGACTTGTTTTCCAAAATTAATAATAGTAATGAGAGTTAATTATAAATTAGACCCTTAGTTTAGCAAAACTAACCGGTTAAATTAGTCCTTATTGTCTGAGAAAATATTTATTTAATCCCTATATTCTTAAATCTATTTATTATTTAATCCATTTAGCGTATTTTATGTTTTTTTTCCATTTTATTAAATAGAAAAAGAAAACAAAGAAGTAGATAGGATGAAAAATTCATAAGAAAAGAAAATATTTTTTTTGAAACAAAATGTTATTAAATTAAATATAGTCAATAATGATCAAAGTATTATTTAATTATTTTTTATATCACAAAAATAAATTAAATTATTTTGATACACTATCTAAATTATAATTAACGAATAAAACATCTTTTTCGATGGAAAAAAAATAAAAAAATAAAAAATAAAAAAGCTTTATTGTTATGAGAGACTGCTGCTACACTAACCTGCAGCAGCTCTGAGAGACTGGAATGAAGATGTGGACCTTATCCTGCGCCACTCCTGTTGCTTATCCTGCAAACTCCGTGAGAGTCTCCATGCCATCAGTTAAAGTTCCTTCAAGCTCTCAAATTTCAATTCAGCACAATGAAAGTCCTTTTGTTCCAGAGGTAATGAACCCAAAAACCCATTACTCCAATTTGCTCTCTTCTCTGTTTAGCTCAATAGAAAATGCGGCAAAGTAGTACAGTAAAACTGAAAGTTTAGCCCTTTTCTGATAGGACTAGAGAACCTTTACTTTCTTTGACTCAAAATGTTAGTTTTCAATAACCCAGTAGTTTAATCTGGTTGTTGCTCTGTTTGGTTGCATAGAAAGTGCTGGGAAATGCAAGACTTGGATTAAATTATGTTGTGGTTGTAGTTATCTCATTGTTTTAAAATGTTATGTTTGATGAGACAAAGGCTGTGTCTTTGGTTTATGAGAGATTGGAAAAAAGGAAGAAAGATCAATACAAATAAATTTATTGGTTTCCTATTTTCAATATAATGATTGGTTATTGGTCTTTTCTGAGGACAACGATTTTTGTTGCTGGGATATGTAGGAAATGACTAGAAATTAATATCTTCAATCAATTTCATGGTATTTTGGATATGGAGGGAAAGGTTGTCTGCCTGCGGGCTTATCATCAAGTGGTAAAACGGTGGGTAGGTCCAAGCTGCGGATTGTGTTCTGGCTTTCAAAAGATGAGAAAAACTTCCCATTAGATGCATAAGATATTGGCTTAGTTGAGACTTGGGATGGGCTACGTTTATTTTTCTCATGTGATTCCCACAATTTACTCAGTAGTCAAGCATTCATACTAAAATCCTCTACTACACTTTCTGATTTGGTATACTTATTACACCATCCATGAACTAGAATACTTTCATTGTAGTTTTAGACATTCTGTTTGCTTTCAATGTACTGCTTACTGTATGTGTTGACCACTGAATCTTGACCCATATGACTAATATGCAGGTTGTGAAAGCAGTAGACTCCTTGCATTCAGAGTTCAGAGCTGTGGATAATTTGGTGGCATGCAATACTTCTCGTGTTCTTAAAGCTTTCCAGAATGCTCGGCTTGGATCTCATGTAAGTACAAAAACTATTTATATGAAACTTGCAAGATGATATTCAATGGATATCAATAAAGTTTCAGGTTACCTTTAAGGTTTCTCATATGTGTCATGAAGTGTAAAAAACAAATAGCTGCTTTCCATAGCATAAGTACCTTTGGATGTGTGCTTACCTGTTTTCCTCTCCAAGAATGAATAAATATATTCACATATGGTGGTGTTTATATTTCCATACTTATGGTTATAACCAGCACTTCAGCGGGTCCACTGGCTATGGTCATGATGAAGCTGGTGGACGTGAAGCACTGGACCAAGCTTTTGCAGAGATTGTTGGGGCTGAATCTGCACTAGTTCGCTCACAGGTTTGCCCTATTTTCTATCTGTATCCTTGATTCTTAATGTTATTCTTTTGGAATCCAGTATGCTTTGTTAATTCTCTGCCCCTTTGGTCATTCATTAGTTTTTCTCAGGAACCCATGCTATTACCTGTGCGTTGTTTGCATTTTTGAGGCCAGGAGATGAGGTGAGCTGTTATTTTGAGGTTTTCTTCTCTTCAATTTCTGTTGGGAAGCCATGTCAGTAGTTTTATACTGTTCTCTGCTTTAATTGGCTTCCATAAGACGGAGTTAGATTAATTTGATTGCCAGCTCTTGGCAGTTGCGGGTGCTCCTTATGACACCTTAGAGGAAGTTATTGGAAAGAGGGACTCCAATGGACTGGGTTCCCTGAAAGATTTTGGCGTGGAATACCGAGAAGTTCCTGTATGTTACTAAAAACAGAACTAAGCAAGTTTTTCTTTTATTTTATTTTTCAAATTTCATTTGCAAAAGTTTTCTTACATTATTGCAGCTTGCTGAAGATGGTGGACTTGACTGGGATTGTCTTACACGTGCTTTAAAGCCTCATACAAAATGTGCCCTCATTCAAAGGTCATGTGGTTATTCTTGGCGTCAAAGTTTAAGTGTAAATGAGATAGGGAGGGCTATAAAGATGATCAAGGTATGAACACAGAAATATGCAGTAATTGCTAAGGATCATGATCTGAAATTGTCAGTGAAGTTGGCTCATTTCAAAATGCTTTGTATTATGCATATGTGATCTGTATGCTTGCTGTGGTTTTATGTTGGTTTGAGTGGTAAAATTGTAAAATCGTGGAATTAGTTGCCTCTCCCTCCTTTATTCCTTTCAAGATCAGTGCTTGTTTATAGTTCATGTAGTTAATAAATCAATGTGCTCTGTTGCTCCTTTTTACACTGCTGTGTCATCTACTGTTTAACATTTTTCATTTTCATCAATGTCCCTTCAAATGCATACTTGAAGATGCAGAATCCTAATTGCTTGGTCATGGTGGATAATTGCTATGGTGAATTCGTTGAAAGCATTGAACCTCCAGCTGTGGTATGTGATGTAGCTTTCATCCTTTTGCTGAAGAAGGGTAGTATTTTTATTTTTTTTCTTGGTTAATGGTGGGGCAGGGTGCAGATCTGATTGCAGGTAGTTTGATTAAAAATCCTGGCGGAACCATTGCACCATGTGGTGGATATATTGCAGGGAAGAAAAAATGGGTAGAAGCAGCAGCTGCTCGTCTCTCTGCACCAGGGCTTGGGATAGATTGTGGCTCAACTCCTGGTGATGTAATGCGAGCTTATTTCCAGGGATTGTTCCTTTCGCCTCAAATGGTTGGCGAGGCAATCAAGGTATTCAATTATGCATGTCCTTAGTTGCCATAATACTCTGTTGTGTTTGGTGGTGGGTTAATCGTTTCTTCTGTAATGAAGGGGGCTTTTCTAATCGCTGAAGTCATGGCATCTAAAGGATATAAGGTGCAGCCCCTACCTCGTGTCACCCGTCATGATACAGTCCAGGTTTGTTTTATTGTTTTGGTCTAAGCTCTTCTGAGATACTTTGGCAGCTGAAATTCTCGCTGATTTCATGATGATTTTCAGGCAGTGCAGCTTGGTAGCCGTGAGCTTCTCCTCGCTTTCTGTGAGGCTGTTCAAAGAAGCTCCCCTGTAGCTTCATATACTAAACCAGTTGCAGGCTCAACTCCTGGATATGCATCAGAGGTACCGCCTGGCTGTATTCACATTGAATTTTATACTAAAATGCAGTTAAAAAGTTTTTTGAAGCTCAATGTGAGTGCTGCCTCTAGGGCAGTATGCTCTAGTCCTATGGCCAGCTGCATGGGTTCCATCAATTCAAGTTCTCATTTTCGCTATCATGGTCACTTTACTAGATTAATAAAAAGGATACACATCTTTGTGTTTTTAATGTCGAGTGAAATTCTCGTGGCAGTGACTATACTGGTTTTGCACAAATAAATTGTCTTATGGATTAGCTCAAGACAAGGAAAACTTTTTGTATATTGATAATTTCTTTATAATTTTGTGATTATTTTCTCTCTCTTGTAACTAGAACTTTAGTAGTTTTTCTGACATGAGAGCATCTCAAATATAATGTATCAGGTGATCTTCGCTGATGGAACCTTCATTGATGGGAGTACAAGTGAATTATCATGTGATGGACCCCTAAGAGAGCCTTTTGCCGTATATTGCCAGGTACATACTCGGTTCTCGCATCTCCATTCCTCGAGTATTGATGCATTAAGGAAACGAGAAATGCACTACAATCTTAACACCCATATTTTATTGTTAGTAGATTTCTGAATCCAGTTTTTCCATTGATGCAGGGGGGAACCCACTGGACTCAATGGGGCCTTGTTCTAGGAGAAGTTTTGAAGCACATCTGATCCCATTTTGATTTTTGTCCCAACAAGAGATCACAAAGTAGTTTCGGTTAAACTGTATAGTTGAATGGTCTATCAATCATCATCGTCAGAATTGCTTGTATTCTCGTACTGCTGTAATTTAGCAGAAGCACTTCATTTTTGCTCTTCAACTGCCAAATATTGGAGAGGACTCCAAGAGACATTGATGTGATGTAGCTTGACTTCCTCGTTATCATAGATTTGAGATTCTCATGTGATTTCTGTCTGCAGATCCGTGCGGCTGCTTCATTTTAAAAAAATGGTTCACCTTGATAGACCATAGAAATTGAATCGAAACCACCTGTTGTCTGGAAACAAGATGCCTGTCTGCCCAAACTCTGTGATTGTAAAACAACTCCCAAAATTATCGATATCATTTAGGAAGACAAATCGCACTCCTCCATTAAGAAACAAGCCATGATAAATCACAAACAGAAGAAAAGAGAGTAAAAAATAATGCGGTGAGCGTGGATCGAACACGCGACCTTCAGATCTTCAGTCTGACGCTCTCCCAACTGAGCTATCCCCGCCTCTTGTTTTCTTCTTCTGATGAAATATATAGTATTTTAAAACTACAACCGTCAACTAGTCGTAGAATCAACCGAAGGTGTCCATATCCATCATCTTGACCGTCCGAATTACATTTCCGCTATCATGCATGATGGCTATTGCTTACTACTGACAATATTAATAATACCTTGCATTCGGACACAGAAAATCAAATACCAGAATTTTAAACTTCTCTTCCTTCCTAGTATCCATCAACCAAACGAACCATAATATACAGACCACCCCGACAATCGTCAACAACAAAACAAAACTATTCCATGTTCTGTTGGAATAGAATTCATGGGTAAAGCATAGAAAAGAAACCCTGTAATTCCTAAGCTGCCAACTACCTATTTTCGTCTCTTCTACCGTTTTTTTGCTGATACTGTGATGTATAATCCTTTTAAAAAAGTATTATTTGCTTGAAAATAAATAAAAATAAAATTTTTTAGATTTTTTATTTATGATATAATACATCAAAACCATTGAAAAAATAAAATAAAATTAATTTTATGTTTTTTTATACTAAATATACTATTAAAATATATAGAAACACAATGCCAAACAACTTTTTAGTTGACTGCCGGGACATGAAAGGATTTTCTCTTGAGAAATTCTATAGTGCCTAAGTATTACTCTAGGTTTACTTTAAACAAAGAGATAATAAAATTAAAATGCAGGACCACCAAAATTTAAAATGATTAAACATATCTCCATTTAAACTTTTTATTTTATAATTACTCTTTTTTTATTGTCTTATCTATTTTTATACATGTATAGCAATGCAACGATCATCCTCATAAATCAGGATTTTTGTGTATAGGTGAAAAGAGTAAAAAATTCTTGTTCTTTATCGATTAAAAAAGTTTGAATTCATGAACTTATATTTTAATCATTAGAAACCTTAACTGATCTTCAGAATCTAGATAAAAAGTTTGGTTGTGTATAAGAAGAATTATATTAGTCTTAGTACAAACTATATTGTTTATTTTTTTGATTATTACTCTGATTATTACTAAGGTACTATTATGTTTTTCTAACTATTAGTCTGTCTATTGATTAAAAGCTAGTCCACAACTATAACTTTTATGGTTAAGTCTAAGCTATTTTAGAGCCCAAACATGTTTTTGCTTCTTTTTTTTTTAATATGAAAAATATATCTTACATATAAGTTTATAATCTTTGATATTAAAATAAACAAATTAATAGTTTTTGGTATTTAAACCAAGTCCTTATAGATTTAATAAATTTGCTATCCATGATGTATCCAGAATATATAAATTATTTATTATTATTACTATTTTCAACGAAAGCTAAGTTATGCAATTCATTTTTTTTTTTTACATTATTTGTATTATAATACAAACATGCTATTTTTTAGACAAACATGGCCATATGTAATTTAAAATATATAAATATATTTTTGAAAGAAAGATTTTTATTATTTTTATATTTTTTTAAGAAAAATAACTTATTTAATACTGGAAAACACCTCGATATGAGAGGATAAAAGCATATGAGAGATCCAAAAATAATTAAAAAATAGTCCCCTGAAAATCTGAAATTGAAATAAATAAGAAAAGGGCAACTTGACACTCTTCTGGATTGGTCGCATCTGGTTCTTTGATTGAACCATCTATGAGTCCAATCCTATTCTACTTCCTATAATTAAGCTTGATTTGTTTACAAGCAAGGAAACAAATCAATTTACATTAATTGACAGTGGCAGCAAAGATTCCTCTCCTTGATTTTCTTGGTTCCATGAACTGGCTCGATTTTCTTGGATTAGCTTTTCCTTTAACAATCTACACAGATGAGGTGTAATTTTCTTATTTCTGTTTCATAAAATATATGCAGCTGGGAATGTTCTTCTTGCTGTTAACTTTTTCCAATTTGTTGTCTAAATTAATGCACAATTGTAGAGAAAGAAGACTGTGGGATGCTCATCGCGGAAATGGAAGCATGAAATTAGATGAAATATATTAAAGAAAAAAACAAAAGAAATGAAATCTAGGAAAGCCTCTATGAGTGCAGCAACTGAAATTACAACTTCACAAGTCAAAGTAGTTATATAATTTCCGGTGAAGGTTCATCACAGTATTTCATGGGAAAAAAAGAGAGTAGAAACGTATGAAATACAGGAAAATGCACGCTACAATATACCGGTTTCTGAAATAGTAGGTGCTCCGTGAAAATTGATCCAGCATCAGCATTCACAGGGTATTGGATCTTGCATGTACAAACGGGGAACAGAGAGGATTTAGAAAATTAGTTGAGAATCCAACTAGGTACCAGTTGAAATATGTGAATCGAAGGACTTTTATACTTAAAAAGTGGGTGAGTGATTTACGTTGAGAGAGAGAGAGGTTAAAGCCATAAAGGGTGGTATGAAAAATATATGAAGAGGACAAGTAAAGGCTAAAAAAAGCTTGCCAGTAAAACTTCTCTTCAAAAACGTTTTTCTCATGTTTCTTCCTTGGTCTTCATCTTCTTCAAGCAGTCTGAGACTCTGGAACGATCACCTAAAACTACAAAAGGAAGAAGTACATCCTTAGTTTTAGGATGGTCCCACTCCACCGACTCCCACCATTCTTTTGGATCTACATCGATTTCTTCAAGAGATGGCGGGGGACATGGCTGGCCATTGTCAAGCACGGGAAGGTAGATTGGTATCCTCTTTAGCTTCGGACAATGTCTTACTCTGATCTTTTGGAGAGAACCGCAAATCAATTTGGCACTACATATACTTTTCAGTTCTGGCAAATAAACAAAGTTGAGACGTCTTAAGTTTGGGAGATCGAATTCGCTGGAACTGCAGCTACTGCTGCTTTCTTCACCCACAACCCAGTCTACACTTGTTGCTATTATCTCCTCCATTTTGTGACATTCCTCGACTGAAATCAATTCCAGGTTTGCTAGGTTTCGCAGCAAGGCAAGAGGGAACAACTTTTTCATACTTGAACACCCATAACAATGGAAGTCTTTGAGATGAGAAAATATACCATCAGATGGCAGCGGTAATGGAGTAGAGCAGAACCAAAAAGATGAAAGCAAGCTCTCCATTCTATCACACAGCTGAATTTCAATGCACTCTAGTTCAATTGCATACTGTAAGGATAAGACATCGCATAAACTTCCTGCATCAGTGCATCTCAAAATCACCAGTTCTTGAATATCACATGGGAAAAATGGAGAACTTCGATTCCAGTTGATATTGAAGTTACATAAACATACTTTTCTACTTCTTCCAGAAAATTCCAATACACGTAAATAGTCTTTGTTATCATTCCATTGTCCTACTAAAAATTTGTATGTACTTAGTGAAAGGGTCCCGTCCCAAGATTTGAGATACCCTATGAAGTCAGAGAAACATTTAAAATGGCATTCCAAAGTTTCCAACTTCCTCAAGCATGCTACTTCCTTTCCTTCAACTGTTACTGGAGCATACTGTCCCTGCACCCAATCATCTAGTGCAAAGACTTGCAGGCGATAAAGTTGAGGTAATATTCCAGGAGGAAACTCCTTTTGACTACATCCATTGAGTTTAAGATACCTGAGGTTGGATAGACATTCCATGTCTTGAGGCACATCTACGAGTACGGTATCACTGAGATCCAACCTCTTCAGTAGCCTAAGCTTTTTTAATGATGGCACATGCCTTAGCTGCTCACAACCTTTGAGCAATAATGCACTAAGATTCTCCAAATCAGACACAGAATCTGGCAATAATTCAATATTTGTCTCGGACAGATCAAGAACCTTGAGCTTGTTCAAATGCTTGAAAAAAGAATACGCAATAAATCTCAAAGTGTAATTATAGGGTAACAATAAGGTTGAAAGATTGGGACACCTTGGTGAATGGCTAGAAGGAATTTCTTTGAATTTACCATTTATCCAGGACACTCTTGTAAGAACCTCTTTCCACTTATCCACATCTTGTAATTCTTCACCAACCATGATTGGATAGCTCATTCGCAGGATTTGGCAGGCCATGTCCCTAATCAAGCCATGCATCCTAACAGCTCTATAACCATTATAATCATCACAACTTTCCAACAAACAGACATTTTCAAGTTCATTGAGCATCGTATGGCCCTCATCAAATTCTGCTTGCCTGCTATCAATCCCTTCAATTATTCCCTCATCAATCAAATAACCTATCAAGTCCTCCCTACTAATCCCATAATCTTCTGGAAATAACGCACAGTATAAGAAACATTGTTGTTGTGCTAAATCATCTAACTGGTCATAGCTAAACCTCAATGACAGAAATACTTTATCTTTCATGTCCCTAACTTTAGATTTTTTCAATTTCTCCAATGTATTCCTCCACTCATGCAGGTCACTCACACCCCTCATGCTTTCTGCCATTGTAATAATTCCCAAAGGTAAACCAGCACATTTCCTTGTAACAGATTTTGCAATTTGCTCAACTTCTGGAGAAATTACTACATCATGTGTAAATCTCTCTCTAAACAAAGTCCAAGCTTCTTCCCAAGGTAGAGGCTCCACTTTGATTTTTTGCAGGCAGCCCATCCCTCGACAAACTTTTAATGATCTAGTTGTAAGAATCAACTTGCATCCCTTCTCTTGGACAGGAATTCCCACCTTCTCTGGATCAAAAGTGTCCCACAGATTGTCCAAAATGAGGAAAGGCTGCCATTTCATTACAAATGCTTCTGAAAGTTCCTGGGCTCTTAGGATCTCGTCGTCTTCATTTGAAAGATGTATACCTAGACATCTAGCAATAAGATTCTGCAATTTATAAATGCTAAAATCTTGAGGTATAGTGATCCAGTAAACATGATGAAAAGTGCCTGATGTTTTTCTAAGTTGATTGTAAACATGTTTCACCAGTGAAGTTTTACCCACACCTCCCATCCCATAAATGCCAATGCGTAAGACTTCATCATTCATTAACCAAGACAAGATGGCATTCTTATTCTCTTCAAATGCTTTACCCGCTAACTCTGAAGGGCTAGTGGGTAACGCATTTTCTCTAGCATCACTTTTGTTGGGAGTATGGCCACCAGAAGAGCTAGCTTCTGCAACAGTCTTCACTAATCTATCTGTCTCGTTATCTACATTAATTAACCAGTCAGCTCTAATTCTACATTTTTTGTTGACACCCTCCATAGCTAGAAAGGCTGCTTCTTGAACATCTTTAGGCACTTCTCTACAAATGGCAACACCATGCCCCTTAGTACCTGACCAGTGCCATTTGATCCTTGAAATCGAAGTATGAAACGCAAATAGATGCCCGCAGAACTTACACTTCTTCTTACCAACATCATTCTCCTCAACGTAAGCCTGGAATTGATCATCTGATAAAACCATTTTCTCCTTGTACTTTAGTGTCCCTATAACATAAAAAATGTCAAAACATTCAATAAAATGAAAGTTTAATTAATTGCACCAAATAAAAAACTTGCATAAATTCTTCTGTTTATAAAAATAGAAAAAAAAAAATAAGCATGATTACATACAAGATAATTTCAAAATAGGACTAGGCAAAGGAAAAAGACTTCGTACCGTGCCGGCCGATAAGGTGGTGTCACTTGGAAGACGTTAATTAGAACAGAAACAGAGGAGCATAGACAGGTTAACTAGCAGCAAACTTCCTCTCTTATCTTCTCTTCTGTGTGAGAGAAATAAGGCGGGTTAGAACATGGAATCAAATAGGTCTCTGAAATAATCATAATCTGATCGGATCTTCAACTCCAAACAAAATCTACAAAGCAGGCAGTACTAATTATAGTTGAAAGACAATAAATAAATAAAAAAATATGAAACAAATTAGGTTATTGTTTACCTGTACTGATACAGATGTTGTCCAAACTTGAGAGGATGATTTACAGAGCGATCTGATTATAAAATCTGAAAAAAAGCAAGGAAGCAAGCACTGCAAATGAAGGGAAAGCGCGAATTGGAAAAGACAGATGTAGGCTGATGTGAAAAGGATGTAGCCCTGGCAGGCAACACAAGCTAAAGGCAATTCTAATTTCAAGCGGATTATTATTATTATTATTATTATTACTATTCACCTTCCTAGAAGCTGCCGCCTTGGAAAAAGACTAAATTTAAAATATAAAAAAGATATTTTTAAATTATAATATAGAAAAATATAGAGCCAAACTAATGTTTGTTCTTTCTGTTAAACATGTTTTTAAAATAATTTTAAATTATTTTTTATTTAAAAAATATTAATTAAAATTTTTAAATTTTTTTATAGTTTTGATATGTGGATATAAAAAATTAAAATAAATCTAAAAAATATATTTTTAATTAAAATAAACCTTACATTCTATTACTAAACATACACTTAAAAATAAAATAAAAAATATTATGTATTTTTTTTAAAAGGATAAGGAAATTGTGCCCATATAGTCCATTTAATTTAATTTTTTTTTAAATCACTTTATAAGAAGGTGCCCTTTACAAAACCTAAAACGCACCCAACAATAAATTAAAAAAAAACCCAAAATTTATCTTTTATCAATAAGATTTTTAAGTCCCCCTTTATATTTTATATTTTATATTTTATGAAGGTCAACTTCCCCTTATAATATCGATGTTTTTTAATTAACTCTTGAAAAAACAACATTCACATGATTCATTTTAAAATATATATTGATTTTAATAGAAAATTCATTTAAGAAAAAATGTATAAAAAATTGAAAGAGTAAGGAAATTTTATCCATAATTTATTTTATTTTATTTTATTTTATAAAAAAATCAAAAGTACTCAATATTATAAAAAAAAAAATTGAAAGAGTGAGGAAATTAGGTTACGATGTGCAAAAATTTATTTTTGTTTGAGAAGAAAAAAATCAAAAGCAGGTATAATGGTGGTCAATTGAATTTTTTTAATTTTTTTATTTTAAATTAATATAAAATAATATTATTTTAATATATTTTTAAATAAAAAATATTTTAAAAAATAACCACTGCTAATTTCTTTTTTAATTCTGTTGCTTTGTGTGCAGAAATATTATGAACANNTTATCATTAGTATTTGTATATCATATACATAATACCCGGAAAATAATTATTAAAATTTAAATATCAATTTATAATAGTATTTATGTATCATATATTAAAAATAAAGAGCAAGTGAATTTTGTGATTTTTTTAAAAGTGAAAAAAAAAAAAAAAAAAGGTTTGGCCCATAATATCAAGCTAAATGCGCGAGGGCCTAAAAAATATATCGTGAGGGCCTAAAGAATATATCATCTACCTACAAGATCCCACCTCATGACTTTGGGAACGTTGTTGTGGTTATTTTTTTAAAAAATTTAATTTTTTTTATTAAAATTTAATATAATTTGTATGTTTTGAATTGTTTTGATATGTTGATGTCAAAAATGATTTTTAAAAAATAAAAAAACATTATTGGCATGCATTTTGGCATGAAAAGTTATTTGAAAAGCACCCGCAACTACACTGCCAAACACGTTCTTTGTGACTTTAAACGTGTATTGGTTGGCAGCCATAACACTAAATTATTATAACTAAATTTAAAAAAAATATATTTATATTTTTTATTATTCATATAAACATTTAAACACCATAAACAATATAGTTATTTTCATTTTGTAGATTAATTTTATCCAATTTGCACGTATTTAATGCTTCCATCCAAGATGACAAAATAAGTTGAGAAACGAAATTTTATGGTTTCCCCGTCTCCTTCACTCTTCTCTGGCTTCTGTTGATCCCCATTTACAGCAAAACTATTCTCCGCTACATGCTGATTTGCTGGCCTCATCCACACTCTTAAAGTATCACCATTTCTCCCGTTCTTGACAGCCACAGCATTAAACCTCGAGATACTGATCTAATTCTCAATTGCTCACAGAATTTTCAAAGCTTGAATTGCAGTTGCAATGGAGCCCAAAGAAACCAGCAGCATTTTTATGGAGGCTATTCAATACGCCAGAAGAAAAGGACGTTAACTAAAGGATCAGATTATAGGAAACTTTTTCTATTTTATCACAGCAAGTCATTATGCTTGTTCGTCATAATTTAATTCATTGCCTCATCATCTTAGAAAAACTAGCAATTTCAATATAACTTAATGACTTGTTGCTTGAGAACTATTGAAGTTGCAACACATTAAGGATTGTTCTACCAATTTAGTCAATTATGCCCTCAAACTATCATTTTTTCAGACAAACATTGCTTATCCTTTAGTATCCACTAGCCTTGGTTCCACGCTTTGCTCCGAGGTTAGATTATGTTTTTGTACAAAAAATCATATTTAGACATTGAAATAGGGTTAAAAAATAACATAAAAAACTTCTCATAACAAATGTGTAACAACGCTAATTATGGTTAAGTTAACGTAGGATAACAAATGTTTAATTATTATTATTATTATTAAAAAAATAAAAACCATGAATTTGATTTGAAAAACAAAATTGAAAACTATAAAATTTTGACAAGAAGACCAAGAAAAACGATAAGAAATCAAAAGAAGAGGGACCAAACTGAAATTACTATTATTATCATTGAGAAAACCAAAATCATAAACTTGATTTGAAGGATAAAATTAAAAGCCATAAAAACTTATCAAAAGGGCAAAGGGGAAAAAATACGAAATTAAAAGCAGAATGACCGAATAAAAAATCATCATATATACAAATTAGAAACCAAGGGTTAAATTGAAAACATATAAAACTTTAGCATAAGATAAAATGATAAAAATATACAAATCAAGACTATAGGGACCAAATCTGAAATACCAATAACACTAAGGACCATAGTGTACTTATCGAGGTAAGAGAGAAAAATAAAAGGAAAAAAAAAGATCACTAATGATAAACTCTTTGGACTAAACACGTCCCCCTATGATAGAAGATGAGACGACGAGGAATCAGACTATATGGTGGAAATCTATTTTTTACCACTGAGAGACGTTACATGCGTTGCCCAAAAAATGTGACATCTCCCACTCGCTAGCACAACTTTTTTCTAATGAAAAATATTATTTTAATAATAAATTACAACACCACCCCATACAAACTAACAATTAACAAAAATAATCAGAGCCAAAAGACTCTAATATCCTTGACGCAGTAGTATATTTGTAATTCAACTATATATAAAAACCTGAAAATATCTATACACCCTTACCCAAAACAATTGATTTATTTACTCTTGAGGGTATTTTTGTTATTTTATTATTTATAAAATATTATATAGATAAAAACATCCTCATATAAATTAATAATGACGAATGATCCGTGTAAAAATACCAAAATCACCCTTAATCAAAAGCAAGCAATTTTTTTGGCCAAGACTATAACGTCACTCAATTATTGTAGTGAATAATGAAGTAAGTTGATTTTTTCATGCATTTTAGTATATTTGTTAGTTGATGTCATTATTATTAGGTAAATGAGTCCAACATTATCATTGTTTTACTTTAAAAAACAATTTCAAGGTTCTTTAGATTAGAAAGTATTTTTATTAATTTTTTAATATCAAATATTCACAAAATTGTAAAAAAATAGAAAATATGTTGTGATGCTTTCAATGTTGTTAGAGACCCTAAAAAACAACATTAATTTATCCTTATAGGTTTAATATAGTTCCTATATTACTAACCTAAAAAAATTTGAAATTATTTTGGAAGTAGATAGGTGTTTCATAACATAAATAAATAATTTCAACACAAAATACCAAAATAAAAAATGAAGATTTTAATGGACAGTTTTGGTCAATGGTACGAAGGGGCAACATTTATCCAAAAGATGATGGCCCAAGAACATGGTCTTTCAATTTTCTCATATTTTGATTTTTTTAATTTAAAATAATTTTTCTATATTTTTATATTGTTTTGATATTGATTTTAAAAATAATTTTTTAAAAATTAAAAAAAAATTATTTTAATACATTTCTAATTAAAAATTATTTTAAACTATTATCACCATCACAATCTTAATATAATCGCAATGTGCGACAGTCTCAACATCAGTAGTTCACGTGCAGAAACTATCATTAAATGAGAAAAAAAAAATACATAAAGATGCTGAGCACATAGCGTTAGCTATCAACTTGGCACCTGGCATTCCAAAAGCTTTCTTCGCAATTCCTCAACGTATTTGAAGAAGCATGAATCATGGTCCAAAAGGGGCACAAAGAGACGTGAATATCAGTATAAAATCAAAGGAATAGGAGGTAAAAAACAAGAAAATCAACTCATGTCTGAAACATGTAAATCAACAACAGGAGCATTAAAGATTCTTAAGAGATGGAGAAAAAGAGGGGCTAACCAATGGCCAGGCAGTTTATGTAACCTCTCGCTCAACAGCGTCAGGGAGGGGGTTGATGGATGTTCTTTGCACTGCGCTTGTCCCCTTCCACTAACTCCCACCATTCTTTTGGATACGACTGGATTTTTCGAATTGATTTTGGCAGGGCACGAGAGAATGGTAACCTCTTCAGCTTCAAACAGTAAACAACATCAAGTTCTTGGAGAGAATCACAAATCATTACCCCACTGCAAATGCTTTTTAGCTCCGATAAATTTCTCAATTTTAGCAGCCGCAAATTGGGCAGCCTGAATTCCACACTGGCATCAATGGAACGGCTGCTGCTGTTTCTTTCTTCACGCACAATCCCGCCTTCGTCTTCTTCTTCGGCCGCTATTATCTCCTCCATTTTGTCACAAAATTCTACTTCAATTACTTCGAGGTGTTTGAGGTTCGGTAGCAAGCCAGAAGGAAACAGCGTTTTTATACTTGGACAATTAAACACATCAAATACTCTGAGACAAGAAAAGGTACCAATAGATGGGAATGGTTGTAAAGCAGTTCCCTCTCTGCCGAAGAGGGCAATTAAGTTCTTCAACCAGTAAAGATGAAGAGTTTCGACGCTTTTAACTATATCAGTGGAAAAGCTGGACAACGTGAACAGGAACTCCACACCATGGCACTCAGAAATTACAAAAGACTTCAGTCCAGTTGCTTGTACGTTGCATAAGTTTCTGGCATCATGGCATTTAGCAATCACCAGTTTCTGTATGCCTTCAGGAAGTGCTAGAAAATCTCCTCTTTCGCCAATATTGCAGTTATATAACCGAACTTCTTTATTTGTGTCTTTATTTGAGATTGGAGGAAGCATAAAATCTGTAAAGACATTGTCACCTAGCTGTCCTATTTTGATATCGTAAGTGCATAACGGTTGCCTCTCTTCTTGAGATTTAAGATACTTGTTGAAATCAACAAGATCATAGAAATGGCATTTCAAAGATTCCAACTTTCTCAAGCCTGCTACTCCCTCTACTTCAACTGCTCTGAGACCTCCTAAAGACTGGTTCAGGTGGAGGAATTGTAAATTAGAGAGATTAAATAACATAGTGGCAGAAAATTCCTTGATTGTAGTCCCGTCGAGATTAAGATACCTCAATTTGAAAAGCAAATCAATACCATGAGGCACCTCTTCAAGTGGAGCATTACTGAAATTCAGCATCTTCAGTTTCCTGAGCTTTGCTAATGATGGTACATGTCTCAGCTTGTAACAGCCCCTCAGCCATAATCCATCTAGATGCACAAGACCAGAGATGGAACCTGGCAATTCCTTAATAGCAGTAAAAGAGAGGTCAAGAAACTGGAGCAGGCAGAATCGTTTGACAAAAGAATCTGTGATCAATTCCAGTTTGTGATTTCCACATAACAACAAGGTTGCCAGATTGCTACACCTTGGCGAAAGGTTTGGTGGAACTTCCTCGATGTCATTTCTCATTAATGAAACGTGCACAAGGCCCTCGGTCCATTTCTCCTCATCTGGGAATTCTTTTAAGTGAACACCAGCTTTAACCATTGCTCTTGAATTCATAATTTGGAGGGCCATATCCCTAATCAAGTCATGCATCCTGACATATCCATAATCTTCAGTTATAAAGCTCTCCAATAAGCAGGCATTTTCAAGTTTATCAAGCATGAAGTGGCCCTTATCAAATTGGGATTGCCTGCTCCCTCTAGCTTCTATTATTCCCTCAGCAATCAAATACTCTATCAAGTCATTTTTGTTGATCTTGCAATCCTCTGGAAACAACGCACAATATAACAGACATCGTTGCAATGATAAATCATTCAAATGTAAATAACTAAATTCCAATATCGGAAACACATCGAGTTCCATGCTACCTTTTCTACTTTTCAATTCTTCCAATTCCTGTAATGTTTTCCTCCACGCATAAACATCTTCGACTCCCCTCATGCTTCTCGCCGTTGTTTTAATCCCAAGTGGAAAGCCAGCACATTCACTCGCAAGAAATTTTGCCAAATGTCCCACTTTGACATCATAATTCCCAAGTTCCTTGGCAAACAAGCTCCAAGCCTCTTCCTCAGAAAGAGGCTCCACAATGACCATGTACTCCGGGCAGCCCATCCATTTACAAACATCTAGTGATCGAGTTGTAAAAATCAACTTGCATGTATTCCCTCTGATAGGAATTCCCACCTTCTCCGCATCAAAATGATTCCTCAAATCATCTAATATCAGCACAGATTTTTGTTTTGTTAAAAATGCTTTTGAAAGTTTTACAGCTCTACTCTTCTCATCTTTTTCATTTGAAAGATCTAAATCAATGTTTTTGGCAATCAGATTCTGCAACTTATAAATGCTAAAATCTTGTGTTACAGTAATCCAATAAATATGATGAAAAGAGTTTGGTATTTTCAGAAGCAGATTACGGATATGCATCACCAGTGTTGTTTTGCCCATCCCCCCACCTCCACAAACACCAATAGTTAAAACCTTCTCCTTCTTTAACAAAGACCAAATCTCATCCGTATTTCTTTGAAACGCTTGACCCACTGGCTCCGTTGTCAGCAATGCATCTCCTCTAGTCTCATGTAACCCTTCCTGAATCAGATCTCCAGCCATGTCCTCTCTGCTACAATTCAAATCATCGTTCTCCTTTGACGAATCATATATCTCTTGCCAGTCTTTTTCAATTAATTGACCAACGAGATCCATTCTTGGCAACGCAGTTCCTCCAGTCTCGTGTACATCAGCAACATTCCCTTCAACAGAGCTACCAGTTTCAACAAACTGGATCAATTCTGCAGGACTCTTGCTCTCTACTTCATCCGAGCTTTCAGCTTCCATCAGCACCTCTTCTATATCCCTTACAAGAATTTCAACTTCATTCTTTTCTTCTAGTGAACAAGTAGAAAACTTATTAGCTACCTCACTTGGCATGGTTTTAAGTTTCTTTCTTGAGCCATGAATAGCTAAATAGGATGCTTCTTGAATCTCTTTAGGCACTTTTGTACAGATATTAACTCCGCGCCGTTTGACTCCCGCGAAATGTGATTTGATCCTCGATATTGAAGTAGCAACAGCAAATATATACTCGCAAAACATGCACCTCAAAAGACCAGTACCGGCCATCTTCTCCACATAATCCCAAAAGGGATCGTTCGGTCTAACCATTTCTATTGTTGAATCCTTAAATGCACAAACTAAATTAATTTTAGAGGAATGGAAGTTATAATTTATTATTTAATTCAAATAAGAATATCCAAAAAGATTAGAAAAAGGGAACAACGAAGTTATAAAGAAGTAGGCGATGATAACAAGTAGCAATTACAGACCAAACAGAAACTCTAGAAATATGCATACACAGGGAAGAGAAACAAAAACATTTGTGAATTTACATTAACTTCAAGATACAGTAAAAAACAAAACAAATAAATAGGAGCATTGAATGAACGGAAAACAACACAGCTTACCTGGCCGGTCGGCTTGGTTTATGTGGCTGTTGTCTGAAAAGATGTTGATCAGTTTAGTTTAGTTTAGATTAGAGCTAATGCAAGAACACAAGCAGCAAAGACAATTGTAGGATTCTTAACCTCAAGAGCGTCAACGCGATTTGCCTTGGGAAGATGCTTGCAATTGAAGGGAAGTTGATAAGAAATGAGCACATTTCTTTTATGGAGACCTGCTTTTGTAGTTCGCATTGGAGCGTGGAAATGGCAAGTTTCTTCCGAGTAACTCACACCAGCTCAGCTTCATATTTAATTTCATTTAAAAAAGTGGCTACAACTTTTGTCCTCGAATTTCTTATGTTACGAAAAACCTGCCCCATTTCACATTCAGAAGGGTATTTTACCATCCTAACACTTTAATAAAAAATTTATAAAAATAAAATAGGTTATAAATGTATTTAGAAAATAACACAATTTTCCAAATACTAGTTTTATAACTAGAATAACATTTGTTTACTTTTAAATCAAAAATAAAATTAATTAACATGTACAAAATTTAATTAAGAAATAAAAAGGGAAATAAGTGTGCGGATATTTTTTCTTTTCAAATAGCTTTTCATGTCGAAATACATGCCAATGATATTTTTTTTATTTTTTTAAAAATCATTTTTAACATCAGCACATCAAAACGATTCAAAAAGTACAAACCGCACTCAATTTTAGCAAAAAAAAATCAAAATTTGGCGAAACGCAGGTTTAAACGCACAGCTAAACAGGCTTATAGTATAAAAAAAATGTGAAGGAAAAAGAAGGAAAAGAAAGAATGTGTCTCTATTAAAACATATTGACGAGATGATTCTAACCATATCATAAAAGATCATCAAACAAAATCGTAATTAATTAGTGATTTTGTTTGTGATTAATTAAACCCTAAAGTATCTTAACCCAAAATTAATTTTAAATAAAATCACTAACTAATTACAATTTTATTTGATGATCTTTATAGTTAGAATCACTTCGTTGATATTTTCTAACAGTACTAGATATCTAAAAAGCATTATTCCTAATAACGATCGCAAAAGCAATACAGCAATTGTATTTGAATTTTGTTATTTTTTAAATATTTTTCTTATATTTGTTATTTCCCAAAACTTTTATTAAACCATGTCAACTTTTCAAAAACAAATCCAATTCACAAGTCATCCAAATAGAAAAAAAAAATCCAATTCAAAAGTCATCCATGGATAGAATTGCCCTTTTTACGATTATTTTGTAGGTATGTTCAAAGATTAAAAAAAGAAAGAAAGAAAAGCATTGACGAGGACGGAACAAAGAGAAATATAAAACGAAACGTGAACCGTTGGGCAAGTTAAGTAGTTCTGTCCTTCCGCCTTACGCCATCTCAGTGCACCTCCTTTACACGCAGACATGTCTAAGCACAGATACCACCGAATGAACGCCGAAGACCTGCCCTAAGACGAGGGATTCTAGGCTCAAACGAAGGCGTTTGTGCTCTGGTTCATTTTGATTGCAACCTCCTACTGAAATTCTCTCTCTTTTTCTTTATTCAATCACTGAGCTAGACAGACACCCCTTCAGTTATATTTCATCTGTTTTTCTATTGAATAACATGTGAATTGCACATACTTCCTTGGAAAACATCAAATATTGGTAAAAAAAACATATAAAAAATAACATCCCCCTTATGTTTATGATTAAATTATCATCAAAATAGTTTCATGACCTTTTGATAACTTCTTGCTATATTTCTGTGAAAAGCATGTGAGCTATATAGCAGTTAAATCTGATGAAATATAGCAGGAGTATCAGTCAAAACACTTGATGATTTGAGCGTTGAGATCAAAAAGAAATTGATTCAGGGGTGTCGATCAAAATAACCTATATATTATATAACCAGCTCATAAAAGCTAGCATTAACAACACCTGACGAGGGCGTTAATCAAACATATATGCTGATAGATCATTAGGGCAAACCATGTCCATCATGCCTTGGAGATACAATCTGAGGATTTAACTTTCTGCGATGATGCCAATCCTGCAAGATCAAATTTATCAAAGACGGTGAGGGTTGAGGATTAACATTCTTTTTGCTTCCAGTTCCTGAAGATGGGCTTTTGCAAGGAAAATTCAATGCAAAAAAAAAATGGTGGGAAGGAAGTGCTATAACTATATGATCAGGTAAAGGAAATAAAATTGGAATGTTGATTGAATTTACATGAATCAAGTCTAAGAAGAAGCAGCATGAACTCGCAGGAAGAATAATAAGCATACACAATTTGAATGATAAATGGAGAACAGTAAAACAAAGTCAGAGTGTCACGGGGTAAGAATCTGGAGAGGGAAAGAGGATACTATGCAGGGGCACCATTTCTAACAACTTTACACGCAATAATCTTGGTAAACCAATGGTTTTTTCTCTTTATTTTGACAAGTCTGCAAAATTAAGGAGAATACAAAAACTTCCAAACAACACAGTTTATGAGCATGGGAACATATGTAGAGTAGAAATCTGATCAACAAATGGAAGACAGGAGGAGCTCAGCATACATGCAATATTTGGCCCTTGGTCTTTTGTGTTTGTTTAGGCCCTGGTGATAGCCCGTAATCATTAAGGAAAGGTACACAAATGAATTGCTTATGAAATGATCACAAATGAGCAAGCAAAGCATCCATTGGCAATTAGAAACATTCACTTCGTACACATTTATGACATGCAAGAAGAAAAGAACAAAAATTGAAGATAAAAATTGAGCAGAAAAGGGTAATGCCTCTTGTAATCTAGAACGCTTACTGAAGTTTACAGGCTCTCCTAAGCCCTAACAAGTGATATGGTAATGTAGTCTTCAAACACAGAAAGAGGGGATCTTCATCTCTTAAGCCCTGGGCTATGAGATAATAAGCATTACAAAAGGGCTATATATCATAAATGAATTTTTCTTTATAACTAAAATATGATATGCAAAGATGACACTTATATGACACCAACCAATATCCCACATGACAATAGAACCAGAAAAACTTCAATCACTGTGGCGAGGACCCGGACTGCTAACGGCAACCTCTACAATGATGAAAAAAGTTACACAGAAATGCATGAGATGATGCAAAAAGAAAAATGACTCAAAATCAGACCACAGAGGGGAAGACAGGAAATTTTTTAGCTCACTCCAAAACATTGTTGCAAAGAAGCTAGTTGAGTTCAACGATAACCAAAACCGAATTTACATCACATGTCAAATCTTCAAGATAGCTAAACCTTCCATCATACCCATTTCATCAACTCAAGAAAAAGAAGAGGCAAATACACACAAAACCAAATTCCAAGAAACAAATTTCAAGCCAACTCACCATAGCACTGGCAAATCAATCACAGATGCAACCCAGCAAAAAGCAACTCCAATTCCTTATCTAGTGAGCCGGTCCTCTAACAAAATCCAAGATAAAGGTTAATCTTTACAGATAAATTATCATCTTTTTTAATCAAAATTGCTATATTTTGATACCTGGATGGACACAAGTTGAAGAATTTTACTAAGAACCCGCAAACGATGAGAAACACAACTGCTGGTTGCAGGAAGTTGATTCATCCTCTTAATTTCTTGATGAACTGCCGCTGTCTTCTCTTCATTACCCATTTGGTTCCATCTAAATGAACAACTGTTGATATCGAAAGGGGAAGCCGATCCACGAGGCTGAAAAATAAAACACAAGAAAATAGCAAGCAAAGAAAAATACAATTGACATAAAAAAAAAATTACACAATAATCCTAATTTATGTTTTGTTTCTGAATGATTATATCTAATTTTATACATGTTTTTAAAAGGTTTGTAAGCCTTTAAATAGCCCACTTTTACAAGATAAGAAAATTAAAATTCTAAATAAAAAGGAAATAACATAAAATCTAAAATTAAGTTCAAAATATAAAAATAAAAGGGGAAAATAATGAAATTGACTATAGACAATATATTCGAGGTCTTTCATAGCTCAGCTAATTAGAGTGATTATTCTTTATATAAACTGAACCTATAAAATCATCTAGAAAAATTTAAGTTTGATCCAAGAATAAGGTTGTTATGATCTTATCTTGTCAAGTTATTTATATAACATAAACAAACCTCTTATTAGATTTAGCTTTATTGTACTGGTCCATAAATGAATATGATATGATTTCTATACGATTTACAATTGACTATTTAGAACTATTGTACTCTAGTGATCAATTTACATCAATTTTCTTTTATGATTTCGTACAAACTTTGCATAGATCTAAAATTGAGCATGGCAAATCAATTCACTAACTCATCTCTGTGAGATCTCGATTAGGCCAAATTAGCGAGAAAACTTGAAATTAAAAAAAAATCTTCAATTCAACCCTTTTGCTTTAAAAAAAAATGTTGTTTCAAAGGGGTTTTTAAAGAAAAAAAACTCTATGTTGACCCATGACTTAGGCCAAGTCAGCCCTAAATTAGGTTTCTTAACCATGGGCCATTGTTGTCCTTACCTCATAATTAAAAAAAACCTAAACCCCACCGACCTTTCACTGTGGAGCAAGATTCAATGCATTATGGATTGTTATAGTACAATGATAATTTTTCCCTCTATATTTGTAAGGAAAGGGATGAGTTTTTTTTTAAAGAGGAGGAGATAGTTCTTTTTCACGCGATTCAATTAGAATTATCAATTTGTTTGAGGGTGAGTTGGTCTCTTCATATTTTTATTGAACATTTAAATTATTAATTTACCCTTTAAAAAAAATTTTAACTTGGAGGCAAGGGCGTTTTTGGCTTTTTAATTATTTAGAACAATATAATTAATTAAATACTCTTGCAATTTTGTTTTTCTTTTACTTAGGTCCGATGTTTTTGTTATTTCCTTTTGGTTTTTCTATAATTGTCAATTAGAGTTATGGGCGATTAGGTCTTTTGATATCTATAAAATATATTTAAAAATAAAAGGTTACTAGGTGTGCACTGCACGCGCCAACGAGTGGGAGGAGCTTGTGCCCTTTGAATAACACATTCATGCTCCTCCCATCGTCAAACACCACCTTCTACAGCAGTGTTTGAAGTGGTGTATTAAGAGCTTTCTAATGATGGCGCGCATGATAATGGAAGACATTCGATGTGGCTCCGGTGGATTTTTTTCTCCTCCTCCCCCTTTTCTCTATCCTCTCTTAGGCAAAGTGCACAAGCTTCATTTCATTTGTTTTATTCATACAATGTAGTTCTCATTCTTTTGATTTTCATTTATTTTAATTTATTTTTATCTTTTGTAGGTTAATTCTTGTTTTCAATTTTGGCCCTATCATTTGATTTCATTTAGTTTTCATTTCAAATTTGATCCTTGTTTTTTTAATTTTTATCTATTTTATTTTTTATATCTTTTTTAGTTACTTTTTTTTTCAATTTCATCCATCATCATTTAATTTCAATTAGTTTTTATTTCAAATTTAGTCATCATTCTTATAATTGCTATTTATTTCATTTTTAGCCTTTTTTGAATTCTATTTTTTTTTCAATTTCATCCATCAACATTAGATATTACAATTTAATCCAAACCCAATAGATGTCGCCTTGACTTGCCTCGAATGGGTTGGGTTTTTTTATGGTTACCTTACCCAACGAGTAATAAATAGGGTATAAATATTTATCAAAACATACCTTAAACTCACCCAAACCTAAGCTAAAATATATGTAGAACATTTTGATTTTTCTTAAAACAATGTGATACATACACATCTTGATATTGACATAAAACACATATATATGTATAATATTTATTATTTTATAGTTTAATAATTTGATACACACATACACACACTTCAAATTTATATATTAATTAATTTATTTTTTATTTAATATTAAACTTTTTTTAGATAATAGATATCAAGGTGGATAAATAATTTTATCTCTTGATAGTAGGAATGAAAATTTAATATGAACTCGATGAATACCAACCCAAACAGGTTAGTATTTCTTCTATGGTTACCTTACTTAATATTGGATTGTTTAATAATTGAGCTTTCAATTTTCTTATGACAGGGTTACCCTGAAGCCATAGCTAGGTTGTAGATTTTGTATGTTAACTTTAATGGATTCGGGTTATTTTTTTAACCATTTTTTATTTGCCACTTTTTTTCATATTATCAAAATTATATGGACTTATTGACTTAGCTCAAGTCAATAACCTAGATCTTGGTTTTTTTTGTTTGAGAACACTTGCGTTGTCTTGGCTTCCCTTTTTTACGATGGAAAAAAAATTAGGTCGGCCTGCGGTGTAGAGCAAGCCACCCATCTAGTACTTAAATTCTTACTTATATTTGACCCTGTAATTTTAACTTTTCATCATATTTACCACTATGATTTTAGGTTTTGGTTATATTATTTTCTATGGTTTCGATTTTGGTTTGATCATCATACCATTCTTTTTTATCATATTTGTAAATATAAAAATAAATATAACTATAAAAAAATAAATCATAGATAACTATTGGGTCCTGCTAGTAGAAGAACCCAACGCTTCTTTCCTTCTCTTATATCACCAGCACCCTTTACAATTCTTTCTTTAGCAAAATCTCACTCGACTCTCTAACTTTCTTCATTAGAGAGTAAGAAAATGAATCGCGTCCCTACGTCCTAAGATAGAAGCAAAGTAGTAATGATCATCCAAAGATTTTTAATAGGTATAATCAGAGGCTGGAGCATTAGGCATTTCGTCGAGTAAGCGGTTGACAAATGGAGCTCCCGGAGTGAAGAAGGATGCACCAAACATAGTAGAAATGTATCGAAGAGATTGGAGGAGGCCGCTTTTTTTTAGCTTAGACTAAGGGCATCGATTCCTAGTGCTATAACAGAAATTGTCTTTAACACGCAAATGAAGCCCTCATAACATTATAGTTCGATAACTTTATAAAGGATGAAGTAGGACCCAATGTTATTAGGTCCTGCTGACCAGCCTGACCCAATAGCCTTGGGTTTGGCTGCAGAGTCGGATCCAACAGCGCCACCAAACCCAGCAATATTGTTTTACTAAAAAACAAAAAAGACAACGTTCTTTGGTTTTACAATGTCAGATCTAACAACACTTTTTGACTAAAAAACACAAAAGACAATGCCTTATGGTGCTACAGTGTCATCCACAATACAAACACTCTATGTCTACTATGTGGTCTATAATGCAATGAGTCCATGTCCATAATACATGCAGTGTTTTTCTCATGCCTTTTAAAGTATAATATAATATGTCAAAGTAGCATTTTTATGAGTAAATGAAAGATATTTTTTTAGATTTCCTAACATGCGCTTGACATAAAAATAAAAATAAAAATAAAATTGGGTTATTTTTAAAATCAATAAAAAAATAAAGGCTTTTAAACATTCAAGTCTTTTAAAATTAAGGTAATACTATTGTTATTTTCTCCTAGTTTTCTATTGAAGATTTTATTATTATTATTATTATTATTGAACAAAAAATAAAATTAAAGTAATTTTAATAGACCGCCATTTATGATGATTTTTTTGTAATTGTATTTAATCAGGGTTGGTGTACTAACAAATTCTCTCCCCGTATTACATTTTTTTTTTTAATTTCTAGCTTTTTAACATGTTTTTTAAGACCACACATTAGATTAAAAAAAAAACATTACAATTACAAACCGTGACAAGAATAATTTTTGCAAGCAAACTAAAACAAAGAAAGTTCATTATTTTTATTAAAAAATAAAACAATAAAAAAAAATCCACTGAACCAACTAATGCGATTATTTTGACCAAGGGTTGGGCATGACACTTTAAGGTCAAAATATTTTGTAATTGCGTAATAATGTTTTAGCAAATCCAATGGAATCAACATATGTTATCTAACTAATCCAACTAATAATTGATGCATATCATCTTATTTGATTATGCTAAAGGTATCACTCCCTAGACTATTTAGGTCATAGTGTCTTTATAATATTGTTGTACTTTAAAACAAAGTTACTTTTGCCAACTTTAGGTTTAAAACCAATGTCCAATTAATATTTTTTTTAATTTCAAATCAAAGTTATGATACTTTAAATTATTAATTAAAAAAAAAAGCAAAGTAAAGTGTCAACTACTTTTAATAAATAAAAAATAAAACAGTTTAAAAAACGCATTTTTTAAAAAAAAACATAACAATTTTGTTTCTATCTTTGCAAACCAGACATGTAAAATTTTTTGTCTCGTACTTGTCTTTCGCATCTTGTATCCCAAACCAAACCCAACATTATTAAACATTGCTTTTATTAATGTTGCTTTCATCTCACAACTTAAGAATATCATAGCATAGTAACACTGGCAGTATTTAGATACAGTTTGACATTGCATTTGTAACTGCGTTTTATTAAATTTTAAATTTGTTTTTGTTAAAATTAAGTGTGGTTTGTATTTTTTGGATCATTTTGATGTGCTGATGTCAAAATGATTTTTAAAAAATAAAAAAACATCATTGACATGTATTTCGCAAAGCTATTTGAAAAAAACCCTAAACGCGGTTGAAATTAGTGTTTTTTTAAAATTTAAAAAAATAATTGTTAAAATTATTTTTATATATATTTAGATTATTTTGATGTGCTAATCTCAAAAATAATTTTTAAAATATAAAAAAAATATTATTTTAATGTATTTTTAAGCAAAAAATACTTTGAACCGTAACCACTATCACAATTCCATGCTTGCTCTAAATAGACATTTGGCTTTTTTTTTTCTATGTATTTTTATATTAAACAACAATGAGATTTCATTAACAATGTATGTAATGTCCAAATTGTAAGCATTGTGCTTTAAAATAAGGACGGTTTGTGATGTATATGAAAAAAAAACTTATATTTTATTAGGAAAATAAAAATAATATAGAAAATTATGAATAAAAATAATGATATGATATATCAAAACTATTTTAGAGATAGATTTATTTTATGTTTTTATTTCTTCAACTAAATATAATTTTTTTTTATTATCTTTATTTTTTTATTTCAAGTCAAAATAATAATCTAACGCTACGTAAAAGACCAACAATTAAAATAGAGTAGCTTAAAAAATTATAAATAAAAATAATAATATGACATATCAATTAATAAAGTTTTAAATCTGTTAGAAAAATCAAACATTAATTTTTAAAAACATATGTAAGAGTACTATCAATTTAATAGAAAACATAACATACAATTTTACAAATTCAAAACTTTACCTTTAAAATGTTCACCGTAGAGAATGAAAATCTTTCCACAAAAAATAAGATCAGAAAAAGAATAAAAACACAAATCTTCTACAAACTTTGATTTGAAAAAGGAAAAAGGAAAAAGGGAGAAACAAAATATACCTTAGAAGTAAGGATGTGCATATGCATATCTCACGGTGACATTATAGAAAAGAAAATTTAGCTTTCTCGTCATGCAACTACACAAGCTCACAACCACCCTGATTTTAATTATAATTGTAGTGGGATAAAAAAAAAAAAAAAAAAAAAAAAAAAAAAAAAAAATTAAAAAAAAAAAAAAAAAAATTTATTATTTACTAAAAAAAAAAAAAAATTTTTTAAGGGGAGAATTTTTTAAAAAAAAAAAAAAAAATAAAGAAGAACCTCTCGTTCGCTCTATTAACAAGATTAAATCCCCTTTTTGAACGATCTTAACAATATATTTTTTTTTATAATTTTTGTATGTTAATAAATTTTCTTTTTGAATGATTTTAAAACACATTCTTCATATTTTTTTTTATTAACGCGAGTGTCCGGATCAGCTTACATATACCTTAATTAATTCCACAAACCTTAAAATTAACATTTATATAAATTTCCAGTAACTATTATATTAACAACCACAAATTTCAACTATTATTTATATTTTTTGTATGTTGATAAGTGTAGATTAGCGTAGCATTGGTGTCACTTTCCATGGTTACGGGGATTTCTCCAACATCAAAATGGTCATGATCAAAGTGTTGTCGCATGAGGTCATTCAAGGTGGGTTATGGTGGAGGTGGTTGTGACAGTGATGTTATTATATTTTATTAATTATTCAGGATTTTTTTTCCTGCATCGTTGAAGATAAAAAAATGTTTTGTGTTTGTTTTTTTTCTTGCTTTTCTTTGTTTTTATGGGAGATTCTTGAAATTAATATAAGACAAAAAGTCCTATTAAAAAATGTAGACAATTTTGTTTAACAAATAAGTGTAGACAATATTGATAATGATATAAATGCTAGTTTAATTTTCTTTAGTGGTTGGTTCCACTCATGCCAAGAAAAACAGTGGTTGCAGAGATGTTAAGACCAGCTCGCAGCATGTCTCGTTGCCAACCAAACCCCCCTGCCAACGTTCCAAACTAACTTATAGCTATGACAACCTACCAAACCAAACTTCAAATCCAAATTTATGGCCGAAAATTTTAAAAAAAAAAACTTATATTGTTAGCTATTATTTTTACATGGCTTGGGATAAAGAAAAATTCTTTATTCTAGTTACAAACATATATTCTACACGGTTAGTTACGGTCACAGTGATATTTAATGCGATTGTTTTGTAAAGTATTTATTTTTAGAAATTTATTAAAATATATTTTTTATTTTTTTAAATTATTTTTGATATGAAAAAATTAAAAAAATTTGAAAATACTAAAAAAATAATTTAAATTAAAAAAATTAAATTCTTTTAAAAATACTCTTTAAACAGGAAAAAAAACTGGTAGGAGTTCTCTGTCCACAACAAAATACTTGTTTTGCAAGTCTCGCAAATAGAATAAGCCTTGTCTGTAACCATTTTTAGGCCATCAAACTGCATCACCGTCAGCCGCATAGGCAGTCTAGCCTTCTACAGTCTAACCTAAGTGTATGTCTCCTTGGGCCCAGGCCCGACAATTGACCAAGGAAAAGTCCAAAAACTCTTTTTAGGCTTCAAACAACAACCTCGTCAATGTTTATTTTAGGATAAAGTATCTATTAATACACAAAAGTTACAATTTTTTTAAATCTAATAAATTAGATAATTTATCCCCCTATTATTTTCGATCGTGAATAAAATTCAATTTCTGATAACATAGAACTTTTAAGCATTAACACAATAATCCTAATCTGCTTTGAAGCATGGCTTGATGTAAATATATGCCTAATCACATTGTTTTCTTCAATATAAAATAGGTAATCCTACAACTTTCGAGTCGTTTTATTTAAAATAACTATTATTATTCTTTGGATTAATTTATTTATTTGAAAAAAATATTAAATTATTGCTAAAGTACTTTTTTAAAAAAATTAATTGTGTAAGAATTTATTCAATATAATTTGGTTAACTTAGCAAATTTAAAGGCTAACCGGAAAAAACATAGTTTAATTCATAAAATTTCAAGACAACATATTTTTTTTATTACAAATATTTAAATGATAACATATTAGGTCAAACATGTAAAATTTGTTATTATAGTCATAAGATTGTGATAACTTCATAAAAAGTAAATAAAAAAAATTTTTAAAATTCAATTTTTAATCAATCCAATGTAGAATGATAAAACTAAAAGAAAATTAATTAAAAAAAATATCCTGAGTCAACCTAGGTTAATTTGTTAAACTTGAGTTATGAGACCAGGATAACTCAATAAAAAAAATTATGAAACTCATTTCTCAATTAATCTAATATTAAAAAGATGAAATTAAAAAAAAATATATAATTAAAAAATGATACAAAAGAAGACTTGAGTCAATCTTAGCTAACCTGTTAAACCCGTGACTCGGGTCATGAAGCTGAAATAACCTCATATAAAACAAAATGAAACAAATTATGAAATTTAATTCTTAATCAATCAAATGTTAAAATATAAAATTAAAAAAAAATCAATTATAAAAAAGGACAAAAAGAAAATCCCAGTCAACTAGGTTAACATGTAGAAGCTGCAATCTAAATTATGAGATTGAGATAACCTTATAGGTAACAAATTAAAATAAATTATGAAACTCGATCCTCAATAAATCTAATGTTAAAAAATAAAATTAAAAAAAAATTAAATTAAAAAATATTGTTTTAATGAACATTTAGTGAGAAGGGGAACAATTATTTCCCCTCTTTAATTAGTTTTTGTTAACTGGATTATTGACTAGCACTATCTTGTGAGTCAAATCATATTTATTTTTGAATGTATAAAAAAATATTTAGGCATTACTAACATATTTTCATTAAAAATAAATAAATTGTATGGAGATTGATTCAATTTGATTTGGTTGATTTTGAGGATCCAAAAACAACATAGACGACCGATAAAAACATAGTTGGACTGAAACAAATTCAAGTCAATATTGTTTTTTTTAAAAAAATATTAAGACAACAACATATCAAATTGATATTGTTTAACCATGTTTAACCTGTCAAATTTATAACCTAGGTTATGAGACAAAGATAGTCCTATAGAAATTAAATTAAATCAAATTATAAAACTCAATTCCCAATAAATCTAATATTGAAAGATGCAATTGAAAAAAATAATTAAAAAATGACCTGAATCGATCAGGTTAACCCCAAGCTTGCGACTCGGGTTGTGATACCAGAATAACTTTATAGAAAGCAAATCAAAATAAATTATGAAGTTTGATTCTCAATTAACCGTTGAAGGATGAAATAAGAAATTTTAAAAAAAAAAGAAAAAAAACTTCACTTAGCTGAGTTAACCTACTAAACTCGCGACTCGAGTCCTGATATTAGAATAATTTGATAAAAAAATCGAAATAAATTATGAAGCTTCATCCCTAATAAATTAAGTATTAAAAAATAAAATAAAAAAAAAACAAAACAAAAACAAAACAGTGACATGGGTGGAGAGAAAAAATTATTTATCCTAATCAATTAGTTGTTGTTGAAAGCTATGCAATTGGTATTGGAAACCTTTTAAATAAAATAAACTAATTTTTATACATTGAAGTATGCATAATACATCATTGAAATAGTTGAAAAGGACTTATTATCTATTAATAACGAAAAATAACTTAAAATTACTTATTTATGTAGAGTAAGGAAAAGCAATACTAACAATATGATTTTTTTTTTTTTCGAGTTCGAGTCAGGGTGTACATTTCTTGTAAGAGCCTGGGACAGCCAGGGTTTTACTCACTTACCTAGCCCACAAAGTACGCTTTTTGATAAGTGGGGTTTCCTTAAATAAAAAAAAAAAAAAAACTTTTTTGAATAGCTTGTCGAACAACAAATCAACCACGCGGATAGTAAGCTTGAAACTTTAGCATCCTCCATTTATTCGAGAATAACTTGTTTTTGTATTTATCGAAACGTTTTTGACATGGACCGGATGATGATACCGCTAAAATGTATCACACGGGGTAGTGGCCCATATAATTCTCTTCCGCGTTTCGTGACTCAATTCCACCATCCCACACGCACCAAAGACCATCCTACACGTGCGAAGAAGGAAATTCAACAAATGAGAAAAAAAAAAAGAATATATTTTATTAAGGAAACGCTTTTTTGCTCCTCCTCTTCTTATTTTGCTGTTTGGGTTGCAAAATAATCAGAGGGAAACGAAAGAGAGGAGATTTTGGTGTAAAAAGACCAAATTGACCTCGACTCCTCTCTCTCTATCCTTTTGCAGCTTCGACGACTCTATCTCTCTCTCTCGACCAGCCAGTTTCTTCCTTTTGGCGGTTAGTGTACGGTCACCATGAACCAGAAGGCCAACGTCTCTAAAGAGCTCAATGCTAGACACAGAAAGGTTAGTCTTCCTTCCTTGATCGAAATCTCAATCCTGCCCCTGCCTGTTCTTGATTGTTTTTGTGTTAATCTCGATTTCTTTTTTATTTTGATAATTTTATCACGCTTTGAATTAAACGGCGATTGATTTGATATGATATGTGCTATGACTTTAGATTAACTAGATGATTAATTAGATCATTGATTCTTTTCTTTCTGCGTGATTATGCATTTGATCTAATATTTTACTGGTAATTGATGAAATGTGGCTTGATTAATTAATGGTGATTGCGTTGATTTTGTGGAATTTATTTAATTTTTTAGCTATGCGAATTTCAAGTTTTAGATTGGCTGAGATTTATATCTGATACGATGCTATTCATTTGTGTTGCTGGTTGGTTATATAATATGCTGAGATCTAAGTTTAGAAGATTTTCTCTTGTCGTTAGAATTGGATTTTTTTCAGAATTATATCTTTGAGGTGAAAATCTGGTCTAATTCGAAACTAAGAGCCAAGAAATGTACTTAAAGTTGTTGCAGTTTGTAGATATTAAGATAGGCTCATCTATATTAATGTCACTGATGATTATTTTTCTTGTGATTTTGTTTCTTCTGTAATGATAAATATGTGTTTCTAGTTTGTCTTTGATGAGTGCTGCTATGGCATTCTCAAATGAGGATTGAGTTCAACCTTAGAATTTGTTTGGGTTTTTTTGTGCTAGCTACTGTGCTCATATGCTGTTTGTATGTTTAATTATATTATTTTGCGTTGAAGGGAATGGAGTGTGCATTTTTTATGAACAAGTCTGTTACCTGTATGTTATGCAAAACCTGCCAAATTAGCAGTCTGATTGTCGCATTTTTCAGTGGAGCTATTTTGAATTGAGTGTTTTGGGATTAAATTTTAGTTATTTTATAAGCAGCTGGAAATGCTACTCTGTCCCAATATTTAATTCATTGCTGAACTCTGTGTGGAATTTTCTGGAGTCTTTATTGGTTTCCATATTGTCCCTTGTATAATGTATTTCATTCCTATGGTGATTATTTGAACCTTATAGCAATGGGTTGCTATATTTTGATACATGTCAGAGTTTGGACTTTATGACTGCCATCGATGCTAGCTACATACAGTGCCATTTGTCATTGAAGTGGATTATATGATTTTTGTTTATAAAATTTTTGCTGTGGTGTTTTCCGTATTCTAATTGTTTTTTATTTGTGATTCTAGAAGCAGTACTATTCATTCCCCTTTATTTCTAAACAGTGTATTGTCTTGAATTACTTTTTTCCTGTTTTGCATATACAGATCTTGGAAGGCCTCCTCAAATTGCCTGAGAATAGGGAATGTGCTGACTGCAAAGCCAAGTATGCATGGAGAAGAATATGAGGATCTGATATAATTAGGATAATAGTAAATAATTAGAAAAATAAATATGCAAAATTATTTAACAGTCATGGATCTTTGTAACTAGCTTGATGCTGTTAGTTTTCTTATTGTTGCTCTACTATCAGTTTGAGCTGCTGGTGTTAACCTGTTTGTAAATGCAAATGCAGAGGTCCAAGATGGGCAAGCGTGAATTTGGGTATCTTTATATGCATGCAGTGTTCAGGGATCCACAGAAGTCTTGGGGTACACATATCAAAGGTGACAATTTGCTTTCTAAACCATCATTAACTTTTAATGTAGAATTAGAATCTTTAACAAAAGACTAAGATAATGGTTGTTTTTCTTTGTGCACATAAAAGAAGTTTTGTAGATAAGGTCTTCAAAGTCTTCTATGAAGAGTTGCTTTGTGAAAAATAAATGAGGAAATAGTTTTGTATTAGCCTTTTTTTATTACAAAACAGAAAATTGAAAGAAAGATGGTATGGTGATTTTGAATCTGTATGAATGACTGTTATTTCACCATCTTTTATGGCTAAAAGGCATTGTTTCAGATACAAAACTATCTCATCTCACTGGGTAATATTTTAGGCTTATCATTACCTTTCCTGATGTTACCAAGTCCTAGGCAAGTAGCATATTTTGTCTAGCTTCTTTTGATTATGTCTATACTTGATTTGCCCTTTAATAGTCCTCCATTCATTTCTACAGCTTGGTTTCTATTTTCAGCAACATTGGTTAATGAAATTTTTTTGTCTGTATTGCTCCTGAGCTTCAATTTGTGCTCTCCAATTTCCTAATGATATTGCTCTTTTTTTTTCGTGGATTGATTGATCACAAGCAAGCACAATGGTTATTGATGTGCCGTTCTTTTTCGTCTTTTTAAAACTGTAACTGATATGCATGGTAGCTAGGTCCTACTGTTGGTTGATCAATGAATTTATATCTTGCTGTTGCCTACATGTCATGAATCAGGTTATTCGTTTTTTTCTCTTGGAGATGCTGCTTAATATGCATCAAAGTGCTATTATCCTTAAGGATATTTTGTCTCCTGATTGGTTCTCTTCTGCAGGTTCGATCTGCAACCCTTGACACATGGCTTCCAGAACAGGTTGCATTTATTCAATGTAAGCTGATTGGCTTGTTGCAAACTTGTGATTATTATGATTGTTTTACAATTACTTTTGGGTTTAATAAACAGCTTGCTTTGTACTGTTTGTTTAGCAATGGGGAATGAGAGGGCAAATAGTTATTGGGAAGCAGAGTTACCCCCAAACTACGACAGAGTTGGAATTGAGAATTTCATTCGTGCGAAGTATGTATATTCTTAGAACTCTATTATTAGCAAGTTTTCTCAATCCTCTTTGTGTGTTGATATGATTGCAGTGCACCTGACTATTACAGTTTCTTTCAGGTATGAAGAGAAGAGATGGGTCTCTAAAGATGGAAGAGCACAATCTCCTCCTAGTGGGCTGGATGAAAGATCTCTGCATCAGAGACCTGGTGAAAGAAGTGGGCATGGACGCACCAGCAGTTCTGAAAATTTGTTCGAGGAAAAAAAGAATTCACAAGTATCAAGCTCAAGGAACAGTGCTACTGCTACAAGAATAAGTGTTCCTGTTCCTCCTAGAGGACCGGAGCAGGTATGCTGAGTTTTATCTTCGTAGTCCAAGTAGAACAGTCGTATACTCAAAGAAGCTCTAATGAAATAGTCGTATACTCAAAGAAAGCTTCAATAAATCCTACAATCCAAGCATGTAAAATTTTGTTGGGAAGAAAAGGTTTTGATGTTAGCCTTTGGCCTCTCACGAATAAAATCTATCTCCAAAGGCACAACCACTCACAATAGCCAGTGTTTATGTGCAATTGAATTATGACATATCTTAGTCATATGCTTTCCTGTGTCTCTTATACAATGACTATTGGTTAGAGTAGTTACATGCATAATTCTTATTTCTTCCTCACTTTGTAATCATCTCGCACTTTATTATTATTTTTATCATCCCTACCCAGAAAGGTCCTCCATCCATAATGATTCGAGCATGACATTTTTTTCATAAACAGGTTACTCCTGCAAAGCCTCAACAGGTTGTTGAAAAAGCTGAACCAATGGTGGAGGCTACTGAAGCTGCAAAGAAAGTTGCAGATGCTGCTCCAGCTGTCTCTGCACCCAAAGTTGATTTTGCTACTGACCTTTTCAACTTGCTCTCCATGGATGGCCCTAGTGAAAATGGCTCAGAAGTAGCTTCCAATGATGATAATGGTTGGGCAGGTTTTCAATGTATGTAGTCATGTGTTTGGACAATTGTTACTTGCGATGATCTCCTGTGTCTTTTGTTGATATTTCATTTTCACACATGTATGGTGATTCTTGTTATCAATGTGGACCATTCCAAAATTTGCAGCTGCAACAGTTGCTGAAGAATTATCAACGACTGGAAAAGCTGTTCCAACAAAAGCTGTAGAAAATAATACTCAGTCCAATTCAGGAATTGAGGATTTATTTAAAGATTCGCCTTCTTTAGCTACCCCTTCAGTCTCAGAGAAACCCCAGAAAGATGTGAAAAATGATATAATGAGCCTTTTTGAGAAGGTATGTACCTTTGGCATTTTTTATGCATCTTTTGAACATTTCCTCTGAAATTTGTTTGGTCATTTATCATATCCTGGCTGTGCTTTCCAAATTCTTGATCACATCTGTTACCTCTGTAAAAACCAACTTTAGTTTGAGTTCACGCAAGAGTTTAGCTTTGGGAAGTTTATGTGGAGTTGAATTATTAGCTGATGATTTTGTTTCCACCATCTTATAGTCCAATATGGTATCACCATTTGCGATGCATCAACAACAACTTGCTATGCTAGCGCAACAACAGCAACTTCTTATGGCTGCTGCAGCAAAATCTGCTGGTGGGGACCCAAAAGTGATGAATCAACAGCAACTTGCTATGCTGACACAGCAACAGCAACTTATGGCTGCAGCAGCGAAGTCAGTTGGTGGGGACCTGAAACTTTCAGGCAGTATTCAACAACAAGGGCCAAATGGTATTAACATACCTGCACAAAATTGGCCAAACATGGGGTACCAAATTCCCGGTTTGCTGATGCCAGTAGCTGGGCAGGGTGACTTGCAGAAACTTATGCAGGTACATATCATGGAATTACGGGTTGCTTTCATATTTACTGATACTTTATTAGCTTCTTTTGGTAATATTCTGATGTTGCTGTTTTTTTATTTTATTTTATTTTGGTGTTAGACTGGTAACATAGGACTGAAACATCCAGGGGGAAGCGCTGTACAATATCCACCATCAAGGTATATTTGTTTTTTCCAGTCTGCTATGGTGTTGATGAATAGAGAAACATGTGATTGTGCTTTGCACTCTGGTGGAACTGAAACCATGGACATTACAACCTTTTTCTTGTGCGTAATTTTTTTTTTCAGATGCTAAGTTTTTTCATGTTCCTCTATCTTCCCTCATCCTGCCCAAGTTTGGTCCTCAGTCTTGGATTGCATCTAAAATTGCTTTGCATGGGGTATAAAATTATGCTAATTACTTCAATTATTTCCAATTGAAGAAGCTCGCTTAGTTTCCAAGAGTGAAGAAAATGGCAGTGAGAAAGCTATAGCATAAGCTTGCAGCCACATTTCTTTCTTCTCCCCATTTTATTACTTGCAGGACGGTTGCTCTGTGCCACTTAAAAACACGGCAGTTTAAGTTTGAGGAGACCAATATTTCTGTTTTATCACTCCATAATATGTAAAATCAGACTGTTGGTGCGTTTCCTGTGGTAGTAAAAAGATACTGTCCATCATAGAACAATTAGAAATGCAATCATTTGAAAGTTTCAGATCCATTCATGCTTTTCTTTTCCACCTATAAACTTTCGTCTCCTGTCTAGTTTTTGTTCTAGATTCCCTACTCAAATTCCTGCCATTTGTTGTTTGCAGCTTTTTTGACATGGGGCAAGTTAACCCTGCCAACGGTGGGACAAGCACTGGAGCCAGTAAAACTCAATCAGCAGCTCCGGTTTCATCTGGTGGTACTAAAATGCAAACCGGGAAGGATTATGATTTCTCCTCTTTAACTCAAGGCATGTTCTCAAAGCATTGAGTGCCTTGAGGGAGGGGGTTAATGTGGGCTTCATCATACAATACTGAAGTAGTTGCGTTACAGGAAAATAGCACATTAAAAGTTTTTGTTTCCTCCCCCTGGATTTGCGATTGTAAACTATTGTGTAGAGGCGGCAGTTCCAGTTTTTCCTTCATATTTCGTTGATGGTTCATTTGTACGAGTAGATGTATTCAGAGTAATAAATATGGGCTAGATTGTTTGCCAGCTTCCCCATGCTCTCACCTTTTTGCCATGCTTGGATAAATTTATCCTAAAGCGTCAGTGTTTTTCTGCCAAAAAAATGTGTCCCTGGACATGATTAGAGATCATAATTTCTTCAACAGAGGACTTTCTATTTTCTCATTTATTCAACTAAAAGTAGAGGTGGGGAGACCTTCAGTGCTGGTGCCACACTGGGTATTCTTCCCGTGATAAATAAGAAAACCCAGGAAAGAATGCCCTGAGGAGAGTATAATTGATAGTTCTACGCGTAGATGATGGAGGAATTTTTTTGTAATTGACGCCCCCCCGCCCTCTAACCTATTTTTTTTAATTGTATCCTTGCAAATCTATCAAAATTTGTTAAGGATATACATAATAATAATAATAATAATAATAATAATAATAAGAAAGAGACCAAGGAGCAAATCAAGGAGAAAAAACATGGTTAGTCTAAATTTCTTGGATAAAGTTTTTTTTTAGTTCTCATACTTTTTCCTCTCTCTCTCTACAATCCCTATATTTTTTTAAAAGAAATTTTAATTGTGATCCAAATATTTATTTTCTTTGCATGTCAATTCTTGGGCTAGAGATAGAAGAGAGGCATTTAAAAATGGCCAGGAGAGAGAGTAATTAGTTTTATCACTTTTTGGTGACAAAAATCGTTGCTTTTAGTATATGGGGGTTTTATTTTGGATAAAGTTTTTTCTTAGTTCTCGTACCCTTCTCTCTCTCTCTCTCTACAATCCCTACATTTTTTTAAAAAATTTTAATTTTAATCCAACTATATATATATATATATATATATATTTAATTTTGCATATTAATTCCTGAGCTAAAGATAGGAGAGAGACATTTAAAAATGACAAGGAGAGAGAGTAATTAGTTTGGTCCCTTTTCGGTGACAAAAATCACTGCTTTTAGTATTTAGGGTTCTATTCAATAAGAAAAGTTTGATAGTGATGATTTTTAGCTCTAAACATCCATAAAAAGAGGAGTTCTAGTTTAGTTTTTTTTCTTTCCTTCTTTGGTTGATTTTTTTTAGTGTTTTATGGCTTTAAAAGGTTATAAGATGGTTTAGAAAGGGTTTTATAGTGTTTTTATTTTTTAAGTGAATAGCTTGAAGAATAAAATTTGTTTTTCCTGATTTTCCTGCCGCCTTTTTGGTGGTTGGATTTTGGGTAGCAAATGATTTGTTGTCTACTTATTTAAAAAAAATAAAATGCCCCCCTAAAACATAAATTAGTGGCCCAAGCATATGGACCCACATTTTTTTTTAAATTTTAGCCTTATACATCTAATTTCATGATAAACTTGTCATAATATATGAGGATATATATTAAAAAAAAGGGACCATGGAGTAAAATAAGAAGAAAAAACATCACCAATCTAAAATTCTTGAAAAAAGTGCTTTTAAATCATCATACTATCCTTTCTCTTTCTCTATAGTCCCTATATTTTTTTTAAAATTTTAATTTTGATTAAAAAGTTTATTTTCTTTACTTTTCAGTCATTGAATTAGAGAGACAAGAGAAAATCATCGGTTTAGTCAAAGATAAAAATCATCATTTTTTATATCGATAGGTTCTATTTAATTAGAGAAGTTTAATGATGGTGATTTTTATCTTTAAACATTCATGAAAAGAAAATCGAGTTTGGTTTAGATTTTTTTGTTCGGTTAATTTAAATTTTTATTATTATTATTTTATTTTTGGTTTTTAAAATTAGTATGTGGTTTAGAGAGGGTTCTACGTGATTTTAGATATAAAAAATTTTAAAAAAAAATATTTTAGCCTAAAAATCATTTCCCCTGATCTTAGGACACATCAACTGAATTATAAGAAACAGACAACATGTCACGTGCCTATCTTTTCAAGTACTATATCACGATCAACTTTTATAAACCATGATTCAATTAGTAAGAATATCTCTGCATCTAAATTAAAAATAAATCATAGGAATGCATGATTGATCCTGTATGCCTTTGTGTGCGGGTTTTTCTTCGTTCTTGGGAATTGAATCATGGTTTATAAAAGTTGATGGTGATATAGTACTTGAAAAGAAAAAAATAATGGAAACGTGTAGAAAGGGGACAATGATTGGAAGTCTTGCTAAGTGAATACCCTCCTAAACAAAAGTCCAAAACTTCGAGAGCTTCAGTCCACGTGTCCTACTTCCTCACCAATCATCCGACCAATCTCTTTAGTTGTGTCCAAATTATAGGCTTGCATGAAATTCCAGGATTTTCAACACCAAAATTAGGCAGGTCTTCGACTCGATGTCATTGTAGTTGGAAAATATTTTAAAAAAATTTGATGTTTTATTTTTATTTTAAATTAATATATTTTTGATATTTTTGTATTATTTTAATGTGCTAATATCAAAAATAATTTTTAAAAAATAAAAAATATTATTTTAATATATTTTAAAATAAAAAATACTTTAAAAAATAATTTTTTTAATACCCAACACACTCAACCACGCACATTTTGGATCCTAGGAGCACCGGAAAACCACTTCCAGGAAACGCCAGATGGACACGTGTCAACCGTCTGTTAGCTCGACGGCTCCATGACAGGTAGAACACTGAATAAACCACTTTTCTTGTCAAACATTTGTTCTTGTCATTGTGAGGTAGATGGATAGAGCTGTGTAGTTTTCAAACTTCAGTCCCACACCCTTCCACTTATTACTTTGTAGAAAATAATAAAATGTATATATTATTTTTTTACAAAAATATACCTTTTTTATTAGTGAATTTTTGTAGGGTCCAAGTTTTTAGATCCTGAATACCCAAATTTTAATCTTTTTCAACCCAAAAACATGAAAAAAAATATTATATATACCTTCAAAACTATATTTCTAATCTCAAAATACATTTTAATCAAACTAAATACTCAAAATCAAATTAATAAACAATGATTTATATTGTTGGGCATCATTGGTAGAAATCACCTTCATTAAATTCCCTTCTTAAAAATAAATCTATAAACACTAATTAGTAGGGCTGGAATTTGATCCTCCGAAGGTTTTCTTTCTCTTCTCTTCTCTCAACATCCAAGTAACTAGAACTTGCTGTAACCAAGTGAACAAAATGCAGTTCCACCGTAATTCTTTGAAGGAATTACCGGTGAAAAAAATGATAAGACTGTGTTAGCCTCAATCTGCCTAGCTATTGGTTGTGATCACACAATGAAGGAACAAATAAAACCACATATATATTTAGCTTGTCATCTCACTTGACAAGGTAAGGAGTGGACAATGGAGAGTATAAATAATTGCATCCTTAGAATTAGGCAACCCGATCTTTGCGTATTTGAAGTGATATGGTGTCTCCTCTGTCCAAGAGCTCCTTTTGTCTGACATGAGCATGTCGAAGGATTTCAGACGGTTCTGCCATGATCTTCAATGTTTAATCGTTGCCTAATTGCACGCCAAGCACTTCCAATTAGGTGGCCGGCACTTGTGGGCCGCCTTATGAGAGAGACAGCTGAAGAAACTTGTTTTAATTAAACGACAGATTAATTTGTACAATTTGCCATTGCTAATTGTTATTTTTGTTTAATTTACTGCGCCATGTAGATAGGCGCCAAAACACTCTTGAATTATATTTTATTATAATTTTAATCATTTTTATGTGTGTGAATACACAAGTATAGCGTAATGATAAAGAGTTTGAAATCTGTACAGCAGATCTCGAATTCGAGTCAGGACGTGCATCTCTTATAAGAGCCTAAAACAGCTGGGGTTTTAGAATATGATAAAATTATAATATAAAAACAAGTGTCCATAGTCTAATGACCTTTTAATCTTCTGTTTAATGTAACTTGCATGTGATATTTAATCGTTAGAGGTCTCTCTATATATATATAATATGCTTTTCTCGGAGGGTTAGAGCTCTGTAATGCTGGTCAATGTAGTTATTATTACGGTGATAATTATCTTGATTTATGATTACCGCTGCATAGTTCTGTGACAAAAACGAAAACTATAATTCTTCATCTCTTTTTTTCTCTTTTTAGTGTCAGTTTGTTTTCATGGTTGTTTTTATTTTTGAAGTAAATCACGGAAAATTATTATTTGATAACGAGTGAAAAACTTGATTTATTGTTCATGGACTCCATTATTAATTGTGTTTAAAATACAGGGTCGTTAAAAGCGGCTCAATACTGCTTTCCTTTTCTTCCCATAGAGAGTGACTCCACTGTTCACGTGAAACAATGAAGTCATTTTTTACTGTTCCGGTCGGACTGGGTCGGGTCCGGCCTAGAGCTAAATGCATTGAATCGAGTCCGACCCAGTAAAATAAAAAAATTATTTTTTATTTTTTTAATTGTGTTTTATTCAAAAAACTAGTGTTTATCGGTTTGGTCCAGAGCTAAATGCATTGAACCGAGTCCGACCCAGTAAAATAAAAAAATAAATTTTATTTTTTATTTTTAATTGTGTTTTATTCAAAAACCTAGTGTTTAAAAAATTTTCATTCGAAAAACTAGTATTTAGCATTATAAAGTATCACTACATAAATTAGATGGAGATCGCTTGATGACGTACCATTTGCAGAATTTGATCTCGATCCCAATTTTGTTCCTGATTATATTTTACCTGATGTTATTGCGCGCTTAAAAAATCAAGAAAATTATAGTCCTTGTCGGATGTATTTCATACGTGATGTAATTGTAGATAGTTTAATGGAATAATAAAAATTATTTTATATAAAGTATTATTTATTTCATGATATAATACTAGTAGTTACATCTACAATATTTAAATTAAAAACTATCAATATTAATATATATATTTTTAAAATTATTTTATAACTTTAATTTAAAAAACATTCTTAATCAAATATATTAAATTATTTTTTATTTAATTTTAATTTTAACTATAATTTTTACTAAACATATATAAATAATAAAAATATTGTAAAGGAGGGGCAAGTAGGCATAGTGGGCATCAAACTTGGATCTGATAATTACAGCCTAACAAGATGTTTATGCTCGACCTTATCTGATTAAAAGGTTAACCTTTGCTCTAATTCCATAATTAATTCGTCAGCTGTACGTAACTTTTATTGATTCACGTTCTTACAGTCTCATTCGACGGATCATATCAATCTTAAGTTAATTTATGAAAAGTTGACTTTGGGTAACTTACAATATATTTTAACTAAAAGTAGTTGATTGGGTAATTGAAAAGTTAATTCATGACTCAATTATATCCTTTTTTTATTAGTATTTTTTTTGTTTAATAATTATAATTTGATTTGTAAAATCCACATTCAGTAAACAGTGTTTGAAAATATAAATATGTAAATCAATGCAAGATGAAAAAAATATTTTAAAAAAACTACGAAAATACAATATAAAAAATGATATAATTCATTGATAGTTACTTCAAAAAAAATTTGTCATTTGAATTTTTTTATTTTAAATTTAATATTTTTACAATAAATTGATTTAGAATTGAATTTGATATTTTATTTCGGTTAGCTTTTATATATATATATATATATATATATATATATATATATATATATATATAGAAAGAGAGCTTTCACAATATTAAAAATAAGTTTTGATGTTGAATTAATGATTAATTAGATAAAATTTTATTTTATTTTATTAATTTAAATCAATTAAAATTTTAAAAATCTAAATTTCAAACTCAAACAAATTAATTTTAGATTTTTATTATAAGAAATAACATCATTATCTTAGCTTAATATTTGATTGAAATTAACATATTAATTTATTATTATTTATTAAAACATATAATTCTTAATTTATTTTATTAAATATTTATATAAATTTCCTTTTTTTAAGTTAATAAAAAAAAATGTTTCAATAAAGAGGAATACCATACTAGCTAGCTAGTGTATCACACAAGTGCACTTCTCACCACAAACTCTTTCTACTCTCTATATAACAACCTTCCATTTCCTCATTTCTCTACCCGCAAACTCTCACATTCACCTCCTCTCTCTCTCTCTCTCTCTCTCTCTCTCTCTCTCTCTCTCTCCATTCTGATCTAAGAACCTGAGGATTTTGAACAATATTGATTCTTGAAGCTCCATTTTAAGTGTGAAAAAGAATGGTGTTTCCTGCATCGAGTTCTGGAAATCCAATGCTCTCTCTCAAAGTGGCTTTGATATCAACTGGGGTATTATCTTTAGCAGTGATACTAAAGCTTCCAGTACTGGTAACAGACTTTGCGGTCTCTGAACTACCTATCATGTATTCCTCCGTTATTTCTTGGCTTCAGCCACCTTATCTTTACTTGGTCATCAACTGCATCATCATCTCTATTCTTGCCTCTTCCAAGCTTCAGCTTCAAAAGCCAAACCAAGAACAGCAAGTCCCCTTGCCACCAGCGGATATTATTGTCCCTCCTTTGCAGGTGACGGAGGATGAGGAGGATATATCTGTTCGTGTAGGGAGTGCTGCTTATGTTAACGAAGCTGTTGTTGCAAGCTGTGATCGATATGGTGATTATGAATATTTGGATGTGGAGGATAAGACTGTGATTGTGGAGGATTGTGCGGTGGAGAGTGGTGACGTATATGAAAGGGAAGTGAATAAGGCAGCTCCATACAGGAGTGATTCTATAGAGTTCTTGATTGAGAAAGATCAAAACAAAGAGAAACCATTGGTTTCTGCAAGATTAGGTCGCAGGAAATCTTTGAAAGCAAGTCCTGAAGGTAGATCCTCTTCTTTTCTTTTTTTCATTTTTACACACAAATAAATATTTTATCTTCGTAGGTTTAATACACATTTGTGAATGTTTGAAGCCAATATCTATCTGGGGTTTTTTTATATATGTTTTTCAACCATAAAGCTATTTAGAAATACGAAGAACGAGAGATTCTCTTATCATTTTTTTTTTAAAAAAAAAACAACTTTTCATCCTAATCTTCTTATAATGTTTTTTAACGATTTACCTTTTATGTATGATTATTCAAAAAATCTGCAAAAACCACAGAGTAGAACTGTAGAATGAATCGGTGATTTCTATTTGATTTTTGATGCTAATTATTTAGGTGGTGGGAAGGCGACGGCATTGCGAGTATCAAAACCAAAACGGCACGACACGCTGGAGACCACGTGGAAGACTATAACGGATGGGCGTCCAATGCCATTAGCCAGACACCTTAAGAAATCCGACGCGTGGGACTCGCACGTGCGCCGTGAGAATGCTCCTCCACCGAAAATGATGGCGATGAAGAAATATGAGACTTTTAACGATAGCATCAGCAGCAGCTCAGAGAAGCTTAGTCGGAGTCCTCATGGATCAGGGAAACTCAGGAAAGAACCTTCTCCGAGTCAGGACGAGTTGAACAAGCGAGTAGAGGCGTTCATAAACAAGTTTAACGAGGAAATGAGGCTGCAAAGGCAGAGGTCTTTGGACCAGTACCATCAACAGATGATCGGTCGGGGAGCTTATTAGGATTAAATTTTCGATTAGATTTTGTTTGGGAATAATCACTAATATATATATATATATATAGATCGTGTATTAAAGAGTAGAGATCACAAAGGAGAGAGATAGAGATGACAAGATCTTAGTGCTCATTTTTGTGGTCGGAGGAGGAATAAATTATTCATGATTACGGTAAGGTGCACCTTTCAAATACTATAAATAAAAATGTTCAATTCGACATGCAGAATAATATTGTTTTAGTGTGATTTTAGCTAAAACATTAAACTACTTTATGAAACACCCCCGTTTCCAATGCCTTTAGATTAAATCAAAGATATTGATTTTTAAAATTACTTTTCTGTAATTACTCTTAGAGATTAATTTGTTACTATTTTACAAGTAGTTCTCTGTAATTGTTTGATTGAATGTTTTGAATCTTGATATTTCGGCAAATATATATAGCTAGAAAGATTAATCAGCAATACTCGAATAATTAATGAGGTGTTTGAATGAGACCCCCTCTATGAAAATCAAGGGTTTCACAAATAATTAAATTCTAAATCGCATTTGATCCTTAAAAAACATTAATTAGCAATCATCATAAAATTAGAGAGAAAAACATTGAGCCTAAATTCATCATTATATGTGCTTTCTTTCAGATTTTATTTTATAATCTTAGAAAACATTCAAAATGTTTAGATATTTCAGAATTTAAATGTTTTTTTTTTAAGTTTTTAAACAAAATTAAGTTGCGTAGAGCTATCAATCAAAACGGGATACTCCGTACGAACTAGCTAGCCAACATCGGAGAATTCTCTCAGTTAAAGCGTTTTTAGGAGTGTAGTTGTCGTTGCTTTACAAAATATTTTTCACTCGAAAATGCATCAAAATAATATTTTTTATTTTAAAAAAATTATTTTTGATATCAGCATATCAAAATAATATAAAAATACTAAAAAAAATTAATTTTAATTTATTTTTATAACACAAAACCAAACAATATCTTAGTTTGGCTCTGATATACGCATATTTAGCCAAAACAAAGCCTCAGAAATGTGATGGATGTTTAACATGGCGGTCATGCCCTTGCTAGTCATTTGCTTCACTTAGATTTGGCAGGTAGGTCTCCGATTTGGCTACCGAACCACAAGTCTCTGTTCTCGAAGATAGAGCTCCCTGTCGAGCCATGGCTGTCTCTGATACATACGGTCCCATTTGTAAAAGAGCTTCTTACCTCGTAGTGTTGTTGGCTTTCTATTGCTATCTTTTCTTTGAGAATTTATAAGAATATTAGTTTGCTCATCAAATCAAATATATAAAAAATAATTTTATTTTTATAATTTATATAATACACACAAAATCCATGAATATTATAGTTTATATTAATTGAAGCATTAGTGCTTAAAACATTATTCCATACTTAAATTAAGTTTCCAAAGCAAACAATACTTATGCCTACCTGGATTAATACTAAGGTTTATTAAAAAAAAAACATATAAACTGTTGTAAAAAACTTGTAGCTATGAGCTATTATTTTTATTATGTTCAAATAAAATTACATAATATATATTTATAATATACTTGAAATCATCTAAGAAAACTTAGTTACCCAATAAATTATAATTATCCAAGGAACATTAATATTTTTTTATAATATCTTTTTACTGTACTATAGAGTTATTGTCCGTACACCCCCTTAATCTATTAATCATCCCTGACAGCAAAACATAAAATAAAGGTATTTGTATCTGAACCATAAACTAAAACACAAAACCTCTACTAAACATGATGTTTAACATTTTAAAACTATGAAAATATAATTTTATTTTATTTTCTTAAAAAATAAGTGTGATATTGAAAATAAATATTTTAATGTTAGGATGCCTCGTTTGAGACATGCTCATTTCCAACTATAACTTGAATAATTGGGTGCTTGCACTTAATTTTTGTTATCATAAATAATAGTTGTTCTTTTAATTACCATCATTTTATATTATTATTAATTATGAGAAATATAATGATTAAAAATCTCTTAAAATGTTAAATTTGTTTTGTACTAGTATATATATGGTTCTCGGAGAGGAATTTTGTTCTTAGAGTTTGAAAAAGTGATATATATGCGAAAAAACACATTGTTAGGAAAATATAAATTTTAGTGTTCAATTGAGATTGCAGGATTCCCACGAAAGTATATGTTTACTTTTACTTATACAATTCTAATAATTAATATTAGCAAATTACTACTATATTATTTATTATCATTCACTGAACATCTTTCATAATATAGATGAGAATTGTGTGCAAATAAAAAATAAAGAATAAAAATTCAAGCCATTAGATGAGGTCTCTCTAATATAAAGAGGTAGTCATGGCCCATAAAAGATCATCACCATCCCATGTATTTTTAGTTTTTGTCAATGAAATCACATCTTAAAAATTTATCTTTGTTAAAAAAAGAAAGAAAAAGAAACTGGTTTTAAAAGATGAGGGTTTAAGAATAATTTATGTGATCATGAATATGCTCATTGGTGTCTTTTTATGTTAAAATAGAAGACTGATAGTATTATGAAGATTTTTCCCTTCAGAAACGATGGTGACACTGCCTAGTCACACTAGTTTTTTTTACTAGAATATGATTTTTCATTACTTGTTTCATGTTGATAAGAGTTTTGTCATAAAGAGTATATAAATTAATGTTATCATAACAAATAGTTATAAACTCTATTAATTGATCAAGGCTTTAGTGACTATAAGTTCAAACAAGTTTTTTACGCCTAAAGTTTTCTTATTGAATTTTTAAAGATATATTCTGGTACTTTCATCCTCTCATTTTGTGATAGAAAATAGCTTAGTTATGCTCTTTTTAGCTAGAATATTATTAGTGTTGAAATGAGAGGTGAGTTTCATGGAGAGATTGTAAAAGACCTGATTCCTATAAATATAAGTCCCCTGAAGAACATGAAATTATCTGATGCTTAAGTTAGTATGTGTGTATAAAAAAAATTTACAATAAAAGAAAAAATAAAGTAAGTGTTAAGGAGTGTGTATCTTGCATGAGTTTCACCTGGCTTTCACGTTCTTTAATCGGCTTTTTCTCATTTTGGCTAGCTTTTCTTGCTAGAAATTGTTGTATATTAATTGTGTTATTTTTAGTAATCAATTGAGATTGAAGGATTTCCACGAAAGTATATGTTTACTTTTACTTATACAATTCTAGTAATTAATAGTATCAAATTACCATTATATTATTTATTATCATTCACTTAACATCTTTCATAATATAGATGAGAATTGTGTGCAAATAAAAAATAACAGAACAAAAATTCAAGCCGGCTAGGCGAGGTCTCTCTAATATAAAAAGGTAGTGCTCTTGCTTTTGTGGCAAGGAAGTGAGTGCTATGTATTTTTAGTTTTTGCCAACGAAATCACATCTTGAAAATTTATCTTTGCTAGAAAAAAAGAAAGAGAAACTAGTTTTAGAAGATGAGGGTTTGAGAATAATTTATGTGATCATGAATATGCCCCTTGGTTTTTTTTTTTATGTTATAGTAGAAAATTGATAGTATTATGGAGATTCTTCCCTCTAGAAACGAAGATGACACTACCTAGTCACTAGTTTCTTCTACTCGAATATGATTTTTCATTACTTGTTTCATATTGATAAGAGTTTTGTCATGAAGAGTGTATAAGTGTTCTCATAACAATTAGTTATAAACTCTATTAATCAAGGCTTTACTGACTATAAGTTCAAACAAGTTTTCCACGCCTAAAGTTTCCTCATTGAATCTTTAAAGATATATTCTGATATTTTCATCCTCTCATTTTGTAATAGCAATTAACTTAGTTATACTCTTTTTAGCTAGAATATTAGTGTTGAAATGAGAGGTGAGTTTCACGTAGAGATTATAAAAGACCTGATTCCTATAAAAATAAGTCTCCTGAAAAACATGAAATTATCCGATGTTTAAGGCAGTATGTGTGTATAGAAAAAAAAATACAATAAAAGAAAAAATAAAATGAGTGTTAAGGAGTGTGTATCTTGCATGAGTTTCAAGGGTTTCACCTGGCTTTCTTAGTCTTTAATCAACTTTTTCTCATTTTAGCTAGCTTTTCTTGCTAGAAATTGTTGTATGATTGTGTTATTTTTTAGCCTCCTTTTAGCTTTGATTGTTTGGGTGTATTTATACACCTGGCCTTGGATTTCTTCACATATAAGATATTGTAATATTATTGATGGAAAACTGAGTTTGGCTAGCCATGAAGGCTCTTAGTTATCGTGTCATGCATGTTACTTCTGAGAAATGGTTACTTAGTTGTTGTGTCGTGCGGGCTACACGTGAGAAATGTTGGCAACGATTATGTGATATATTGGATAGAAAAAGGTATGTATTTGACCTGCTTAAAAAGTATAGAATAAAAACATGGAATAAACCATTTATGCATAGTGTGTATGAAAAGTTTGTATGGGCATGCAGCTAAAAAAACTTGGAAAAATGCATAGGAAATCATGTCGGGTAGATTGTTCAAACCAGAGCAACACCAAATTTAGGTTGGACTTTGACTAGAAAATTTCAAGTAGTTTTAGCTATGCCTGAACAGCTAGAAAAAAAAAAAAGAATTTCAGCTGTCAAGGCCAGACGCCAGACCAAATAGCTGGGATTTTTATTTTTTTTCATCATCAAGAATTTAGGCTCGATTTACACAGAATCTGAAATGAGATGCGAATACCTCAAACTATCAAATCAGGAAAAAAAAAAAGAGTAGAACTAACTGTTCAAAACTTTTACTAGAAACCAAGTATCAATATCACAACAACAGTGTTCACGACCACAACAGTAATCACGACCACAAATTGGATAACCCCTCCTAGAGATTCGTTAAAGTTATAATCTTCAATAATAATGAGAACTGCTTTAAAATCTTGAATAAATTAATCACATTGTTCTTCCCTTTTTTAACAAGTTCAATGAGAAATCAAAGCAAACAGCAAAATAGACATCTTAAATCTTGTGCACGGGGACAGATTCCTGTCCCACTCATGCACTGCACCGTCAGAGGGCAGTTTGCCATGAGGTTGATCTTCCGAGTTTGAAGGCAAGGTCTCTTCATTAGTCATTGCCTCTCTCTTGGCAGTGCTCTACAAAACGATGGATAATCAGTATAGAAGAGAACGACCCCAGACTTTTTTGCTGATTAAAAGAAATGGATTTCTTCATGAAAATTCATTCGTACTACTTTTTTGCTGATTGTGTTCTCGTTGTTTTGCTCTCTTTCTTCAAACCTCTCTCCACAGCTTTCTCGTTTTCAGATATAGCCCTTGCTATTGCTTCCATTATCCTTCGAACAAATCTTTCGTTTCCACATTGCAGAAGCCGTGACAAACTCTAGATCTTCATCGACAGAATACAGGCTTGAACATTTTTGAAGAACTCGAAGCTAAGATACCTATTCTGCTATCACAAAAATTCCACTAAATCTTATGCTCTCACGACAAACCTCTGAAACATGTGTTTAATCCTAAAACAGACTGTAGAGCATATCTCTTTATGAAATTCCATTCCAAAACATGCCCAGATCCTCGTTAATAACATCAAAATCAGTTTCTACATGCTAAATTCAAGACATAATTAATTATTATATGCAATAAAGTGAAACCGAAAGCCACATCAGCACTGACTTAATAGAAGCAACAGAAGCTGGTTTAAGAGAAATTCTTGGATACGTCCAGCTGCATGTCATTAAAAATTGGTGGTGTTCTCATGAATCGTCAAATACGTATTTTTTTTCTTCGCAATTAGAAAAGCTATTTTTTGGTATTGATTGTTATCATGCTTTTACAAATCAATGAGTTATGGAGTCAGACTTTTACAATTCAATTACTTTAATTTAAAAAAAAAAAGTTATGCGACCTTGGTGTTTTCAAACAGAATTGAATAATATTTTCAATGCATGAAGCCAAAAAAAAAGTAAGTTCTTGAAGAAAATAAATTAGTGCTTCGTTATAGTTTTTTTTTAATCAGGGCTTTTTTTTGGCTTGATTCATTGTGGATTTAATTTTGTTAAGAACCCTAGCTTTTATATATATGTAACCGAAGAATGGGCTTTCTGAGCCTGGATCTATAACAAAATCTAATGGGGCATCAGTTTCTTGTTTATCATGGGATTTCCTACACAGCTCCTACCATGTTCAGAAAAAACCATGCCCAGGCTTGGCCCGTATGAACTAGCCAGGCGTGCACTTTTTCCATATATATTTCATACACAGGTCCTACCATGTTAGGCTATATTACTTATTTATATATATATACAAAGATCATAAAATTATTTCTAGCTTATTTGTTATTAATTACTAAAAAGTAATATATATTTTTTTTATGACACAGCAGGATATAAAAAAATAATTTATTTTATACAAATTTACTATTCATATAAACTATTTACGATAAACAAGGCAAGATACAGAATATTTGGAGAAGAAGGATAAAAAAAGCAAGAATTGGAGACAATATAAAAAAACAAAGAAAAAAAAAAAGTGACGAGCAAGAAGAGGCACATGAGACACAAAGCATTAGGAGTGCATTTTTACAAATAAATAATGAATATATAACACAAGAAAATTAATAGAGTGTGTGAGAATGTGCTTGCGGTTGTCTTTTAAAATGTTTTTTTACTTAGAAATATATTAAAATAATATTTTTATTTTTAAAAAATTATTTTTGACATTACTACATTAAAATAATATAAAATATTAATTTAAAATAAAAATAAAATTTAATTTTTAAAAAATAAAAAAAACAAAAACAAACCGCCACAACAATCAGTACCCAGTAGCAGAACAGAAGATCCATAAACATATTAACAACTCCATCAAAGTGTTGGATTTGGGAGGAGCCAGGAATGTGATTGTCCGAGCAACTTTGGCAGCTGCTTTTGGACCATTACATATGACTATGCTTCTTTTAAGACATCCTGCACAAGCAGTCAGTAATATTTCATCACAATGATGTTCAATCATTAAAAAAGGTGTCTGAGCACATGCCCGCTAAAAGACTAGCCATCTAGTGAGTGAGTCGCATTTACACCTCAGATAGCTCAACCGCTGCTCTTATTTTGGGCCCTCTAGATAGGTCCGTGTTTTGTGGTGGGGGCCTATCTATTTTTTCACTATTAAAAAATATATAGATTTCAAAAAAATAAAAACCAAATTTAATATAAAAAATATCAAAAGGAATAAAATTAAAAAACTACCTCTGCTCAATCAACTCGGTTATTTTACATGCATTCCCAACAACTTCTAGCTATATTGACTCACTTTATGAATCTTGTAATGATGTTAACGGTTCTTAAAAATAAGTAGCAATGGCAATCAATTCAAGAATAGACTCTCTCTTTAATGGTAGGTCTTAGGAGAGAGTTTTATCTTTGAATTGACGAGTAGTTTTACCGACAGTTGATTTTTAAGTTTTAAAATGTTTTTGAAAAAAATTAAATTTTATTATTATTGTTGTTGTTTTTAATTAATATTTTTTTATATTTTCAAATTATTTTGATATGATGGTATTAAAAATAATTTTTTAAAACTTAAAAAAATATATTATTTTAATGTATTTCTAAATAAAAAGTATTTTGAAAAGTGACCGTTACCACTTTCAAATACTTCCTTAAAAGATTACCGGTAATGACTAATGTCAGTTGAAGTTTTTTTTCTATTACTTGTAAGATTAGACATTAAAAAATAATGATAAAAAAATACATCTAATCCTTTTGTCACTTTTAAGATTAATGTCGTTAAACTTGATATTAATAGTGTGTTGATTTGCATTTGACGAACTCGTTTCTAGCTTGGACTATGTATAAAATAAAATTAATATATAATTGACTTGGATTGACCCAGTCAGTTGTTGGGTCAAAATCCAAGTTAATAAAAAAAAAAATTACATTGTTTTTTTTTTTAATTTGATTAACTTAGACTAACATGTTCAATACATGAGTCGTGTATCATAATGTGTCGTGTTTAATAGCTATGTTTAAGATTAGATTCTCAAATATCGTAGTCCAAGATCACCCTTGCATTAAATACATATATATATATATATATATATATATATATATATATATATAAAATACTCTTTTAAAGCTAGACAAATAATAAAAATAAAAATAATTATTCACATGCAACAATCATTCATAAATGTGAATTGATACTATTTTTGAATCCATTAATTCAAGTTAAATATTAAATATTTATCCACAATGTCGAAGAATCCTCTTATGGATCCAATTCGAAGTGCAATAAACAATTTTAGAATAGACGGAATTACGAAATTGGACGTACATGAAGAACACGATGATGAGCGTTCAAACCAGAAACATAAAAAGACAGTGAACATGCAGTAATTATTGGATCGATGCTAAATAAGATTTGATTTGCTCTTCCGAGGGCTTTATGTCATTCACTCGGGGGATTAGACAGCCTTCCAGGTGAATTGCATGCCATGGGAAACAATCGGGGAACATTTTCATGAAACACTTAGCTTTTTTCTTGGGAATTATAAATCGCAAATCCAGAGGCTACACGTGGCAGCCACGTAACTATCATAGCTCCCCGTCCAGGTTGGCCTGCATGCGAGGTAAGGTATTTAAAGTCTTGGAATTTCTTGACGATCGATCAAGCAACAAGAGATTCTTTTAAGGTCCTTTTTTTTTTATATATATATTATTTATTCTATATCAGATCTTGCACTGCAGAAAGGGTCATCGTGTTCGGGGGGGAAATGCCTTCCAAGTTCCATCCGCTAATTTCTTTCACCTCTCTTTTCGAACTTCGAGGGTCGTTGTAAGGGTTTTTTTTTTTTTTATGGAGTTGAGACATTTAAAAAAGTTAAAGGGTAATATGAAATTATCTCTGGAATTTTATAAGATGATTTAAATTTTTATGTTTTTTTATATAATATTAGAGTATTAATAAAAAAATCACATGAAATATTTTATAAATGATAATAGTAAAATAACAATGATAATAGAAATAATGATAATACTGTGATTACAACAAAAATAATAATTGCAGTAATTAAAGCCGGTTTAAGTTAAGAATTATTTGGGCAATAATTCAAGACCCTCACTTAATAAAAAATATTAAAAATAAATAAGATATATTTGTTAATTATGCTTTATAAAATTAAACATAAAAAAAATTGTTAAATATTTTTAAAAATTAAATTTATAGTTTTATCCAAATTTTCATTTATCTTAAACCGGCTCTGATGATAATAGCGACAATAAGAAGAAGAAGAAGAAGGTGATGACGTGGTGCAACTCATGGAGGAGGAGGAGGTGAGAGTAGGGTAGTTGTAAATGTGTAGTAGGGTGGTTGTGAATGTGTAGTAGCGGCAAGTTCACAGATGATGGCAGCGACAATTTTATTGATGGCAGCAGCAACTTTCTTGAAAGACAAACTACAAAAATGAGCTTGTGTGTGTTTTTTTTCCCTAAAATATTATCACGTTACTTAATGATATTTGTTTTTCTATTATGTATTCAAATTAAGTGTAAGATAATGGTGCATGATATTTTTTAAAATAACCTCTTGCTTAAAATTATAGTCTTCATACCCGACACGATGATCGACCTGGTCCAAAACCGGAGTTCTTGGTTTTGACCGGATCATCTAAGTCAATTTTTTTAATCAAAACGATATTATTTTAGTAGAAAAACAAAAGTTAACGGGTTGTAACCAGATTTTTAACTTGGTTAATTGGGTCACATTGGGTTTTTCATTCCTCAATTTTTTTTCAACCTGACCCGGTTCCAGCCCCGGGTCGGCCTGGCGGGGTGGACCGGGTTTCAAAACTATGCTTAAAATATATTAAAAGAAGATTTTTTTTAATATTTCTTTTATCTTTATTATAAACACATCAAAATCATCACAGGATACTAAAAAAACATCAATTCAATGTTTTTTCAAGCTAAAATACATTTTAAAAAACATCCAAAAATAAAAGTAGAAACATTCTCAAACACACCCTAAGCAGAATTTTAAACCAAAACAAAATTATCATTATTAAATTTCATAAAAGAGAGCTTGGTTATGAGCTCAACTTCAATTACTAAACGAGTGATGCACATATAGTTGATGAACAGAGAAAAATTGCTAATGTGGTTGGTAGCAATTATTGTTAAATTTAGTCAAACTTATCAAATTGATTCTAGAAATTCAAGATCTGAAATTTAACTTGAATTAGGTTTTAAGATGAATAAAAAAATATTATTTAATAAAGTCAAGTTGACTTAAGTACTCGTGATTTAGGCTAGACAACTCCAAGAATTTTCTTTAAACAAAACTAATTTTTAATAAAAAATAATAATTAAATCGGTTGGTCTCATAATTATCAAGTCAATTTAATAATTTAATGCTATAAGTTTTTTTTTTGAATCGTCTTGAGTGCCCGATGTCAAAATAATTTTTAAAATAAATCATTGCGCATTTACAAGACCAACAACATGGCCATGGTGGTTTACAAGACCAACAATATGGCATGGTGGTCTAAAGGTGCAATAAAGCCGTGAAATACGTGGCGCCATCAAAAGGGGTCCACAAAACGTTACATGGCTTTAAAGGGAAGAAATTAAGAGGATCAGGGCGATTAAATGGAAAAGAAACATGTATTACTTGCTGGGGATTAGGTGGGCTATGCTTTGCCTGTTCAAAATTGCTGTTGACTTCTCCCTCACATTTTCTAATCTGGCCGTTGCCTTTTTGCACCTGATTAGCGGGGGGCACGTTACCGTTATGTTTTGGATTATATAATAAACTGGACCCCCCGGGAGAAAATTTAAAAGGTTGATTCAAATTACTTATTTACCCTTACTGATTAATCTAGAACTTCATTAAGTAATTTTATTTATAAATAATTTTTAGAAACTGCAGTGGGATATTAAATGGAGTTTGGTTTGGTAGGTCAAATGAATGATTAGTTGATTTGAATTATAGTTTGGGTCAAGTTTTCAGGTTGAATTCGGTAGAAATTGACTAAATTAGTGGAAAAAATAGGTGAAATTTCATTTGATTTTAAAAAAAATTTACATCAAAATAATAAAAATCAAAATATTTAAAAACACGCGGCAAGACGCATATCCAAACAAGCTCTAAGCAGTAGTATTACCTTATTATCACAGAAAACCATGATAAAGTAGTTAATTGTAACAAAATATGAATCTTCCAATGTGATTCAAAGCTACGTGGAGTTGCACTATGAAAATTATCCATGGTGGGATTGACTTTGCCAAGATGCCTTCTCTCTTTTTTCTTTTTTTTCTTTAGGAAAGATGTCACTTTATCCTTTAAAAAACACCTTAAATATTATAGTGGTGGAACAGTATGGGGAAAAGATATTATGATTTACATGGAAATAAATAGTCGAGAGGTCCAAGCAAACCTTGACCTCTACAATGTGTTCTTGAAGCTTGTAGCCATCTCGTCCACCACCTTCTCTCGATCTTGCCGTGCTCTTGTTGCCAGAGCCGTCAGGAATATTTTGGCAGCCACAAGTATTTTTTCTGGACAGGAGGTGGCCAGCTGCCAAGTGTATAATTGAGGGGCAGCACTGTCAATTTCCAAACGATTCAAACTTCCCTCTTGTCCATGGAAGATCACGATCCAATCGACATTGACTCACAATATCATATAATTATTTAAATTTTCCAAGGACTATAACTATATGGCAATATATTCCAAGGACAAAAAGACATTCCCTGTCATTTCCGGCACGTTGTACTGTACACGGCCATTAAAACTCATCAATTATTATTATTATTATTATTATCAGCAAGAAAACATGAACATGCCCTCGTTTATCAAGCTTTTTCACTGCCATGCCGTTTCTGGTAATGGAAAATGAAATTCACTGGGTTAATGGCTTCGAAGGAGTTGGTTCCTGGCGGGTGGGAGATTCATTTACTGGTTTTTAAGGAGTTTTATCATAAGCATTTATTAAACTTTGATTCGAACATAGATATGGTAAGATGTCTTTAAATATGAACGAATATGAAAGATACAATATTCCTTGTCATATATATGATGAACTTATTCATACGCTCTATGAAAGAAAATACTCTCTTATGATTATTAATTAATTGTAGTTTTGTGATTGGGTTAACTTCTATTACTTTTTATTATTATTGATATGGATGTCTGGATCGACTTGCTCGCACATCGACTAATCACACAGACCCTGAAAATTAACAATCATATAAGCCTCCAGCGGCCCTGAGGTTTGTGGAACTCGAACTGGTGATCTGTAGGGAGAAAACTTAGGATCTGACCAGCTGAACTACGTCGCTCAGGGTTCTATTTTTTTTTTACCCGGCTTGACTCACAAGGTTTTTTTTTTTTATATAAAACAGGATCTGTATTAAAATATGATATTTTTTTTCTATATTTAAATTAGTAAATATGGAAGAAAAATAGTGTATAGAAGAGCATGAAAATAACAAAAGTAGCATGAGAAAAAAGTGAGCGGAGAGGAAACCAGGAGCAGTGAATAACAATGTGTATATTCCAAGTAAAAGAGCAATGTATATTAGAGAGGTAAATGGATTGTAATTCAACTAATATTAATGTTATTATATATATATCAAAGGATAAGGAAAGGTGGCAAAGATACCATGCCAAAATAGAATGCAAGACTTTTAAGAGCCGTTACAATGTATAGTTATTATTTTTTATACAAATGTTTAGATTTGATTAGTTTTTTTTTTATTACAAATGAGAGAATTAAACTTCTTTTTGAGAAAATAAGAATGTAAATCCTAGTTGAGTTGTAAACTGGATAGGTGTTCGCCCCAACCGACCCAAATATTTTTCATTGTAAGAAAAAGGATGTTAAGACGACACAAATATTCTAAAAAAACCAAAAAAAAACAAGATTTGAGTCATTGACTTGGTTTAATAAACATTCATGATTTCGATGATACAAACAAAAAATGTAATGGTAATAAAGAAATTGTCAAATAAAAAAAGTGAAAAAAAAACCCGAGCCTATCCTAGTTAACATGTCAAATTTGCAACATTGTCGTGATATTAAGGTAACCTTGTTGAAAGTAAATTGAATAAAACATTGAAGGTCAATTACCAAACACCCCAACGTTGAAGGGCGAAACTAAAAAAATTAATCAAAAGAAAGTAACGTAAAAAAAGATCATAGTTAATCCGGATCTTAAATCTTATCATTCAACGTTTGATTTGTTGTGAATTGTCTTCGCAACAAATCAACTCGTTTTAATATTTGAAATCCGTGATCCTGGTCATGAGCCTAAGATCAACCTCATAAAAGTAAAATAACGATGTAAAATCCTCGATCATAAAATGCTGAGGGATTAAATTGAAAAAAAATGCAATCAAGAAAGGATAAAAAAACAAATACAAATAAAAAGAACGAGGATCAAATTTGACATAAAAATAAATCAAAATCAAATGGTGAGGAATGAAATTAAAAATAAAATTCAATCAAGGAAATGATAAAAAAATAAACAACAATTAAAAGAATAAAGACCAAATTTGATATAAAAAATTAAATAAAACCAAATGATAAGGGATAAAATTAAAAAAAGACAATCTAAAAAAAATTAGCAATAAAATTATTAAGAATCAAATTGGATACAAAAAATATATGAAAGGACACTCTTATATTTTTTCAAGGAGAACATAGAGAACAGCGGGAGAAGATGAATAAAGTCCACCAGGGCCATATCTCTGGTTCGTCACCAACACGTCTATCCACCGAGTACATTGCTTTGAACGTTGTGATGGATGACGATGTTTGACTATCAGAAGAACTTGAACACACAAAAAAAAGGGAGAAGGTTCCCTCCACTCGATAGTAATTTTTTTTTTTTGCATTTTTTAAAAGACCAAACTTATCTTTGCTCAACTTCAAAATAACAAAAAAAATATATTTTGAATTGAAAAAAACTAGGGTTATAAGATTTTTGCTATGAAAGATAATTTAACCATTTTATTATGCTTTTGAAATTAAAAATTCAAAAACACCACTGCACAACAGTTATTTAAGATTTGCTTTATAGGGTATATGAGGCACTACACAGTTAAAATAAAAGGTTAAGATATTTATTTACCTTGTTCAATCTTGCAATGACAAATGTGCTGTGTTAAAAATACTATATTACCCCTCTAACAAAGTTATTTGTTTCTGTCTATGAAGGGCAAAACTGATAATTTACCATGCAAGTCCATAGTAAAGTATGATGAAGTTCACGGTAAAACACTCATCATGTTTAGTTTTTTTTTGAAATTAATTTTAATTTAATAAAGATTAAATTTACCATGTTTTTATTTTTAGATCTTGTCTGATAGGAATAAAAGAAGAGAGTATAAATGTTACCATGGATCGAAGGAGAGTAGAGTTCCATGCAAGGTAAGAATTTCAACATCAAGCTCAAACCATGATTTATTTTTACCAATTATGATTGATTATTTATTTTTCCTTTTTTTTTTTTGTTCTAAAGATAGCGGAGCTAGTTCGATATGGTAATTGGTTATGCCATCCAACCAAACACCAGCAAATTCATTAACGGTAATTAACTCAATCTTTTACTATTTATTTACATTTTCAAAACCAAATAAAAGCTGTATTTTGTCCACTAAAATAAATAAAAAATTCAAAAGCTAATCCAATCCAAAACAAAACAATAAAGAAACCCTCGAAACCTTCCCAACTCGCATCCCCTCGTTATCTCCATCTCTCAGCTTTTTCAGGTTCTTTATGCGAAATATTTTTAATTTTAATGTGGTGAAATAAGAAATAAAAATGCTTTTTTATTCTTTGGATATAATAAACCGTTTCGTCAAGGAAACGAATACAAAGACACTCTCACCACCTAACGTGCACAAAATTTGAATTCCTGCCACCGCAAACAACCTAACAAAAAAAAAAAAAAAACCCTTAAAAAAGAAGCAGCAGCAGCAGCAGCATAAAGTTCTGCTGGTTTTATTTATTTATTTTTCTATTTATTTTTGCTTCAACAAGAAAACAGCTTTCACTTTATCTTTCTTTGTTGTTCTTCTTTGAGGTTTGATTCTCTCTCTGTCCCTGTCTCTCCTTCCTTTTCTTTTAACAAACTTAGCCACATTTTGTTACTCTTTTAAACTTCCTCGTAACTTCCTCTCTTTTTTCCTAAAACCAACTTTGTTTTGTTCTCCCCTCTCTTTTCCACCTCTTAATCTCTCCTTCTGTAAAACCCTTTTGCCTTCAGTTTATGTCCAGATTAGTTTTTTTTGTTGCGTCTTTAGCGTCAGATTGGACAAGGTGGCGTTGCAGGAGACAAAGATTTTGAGTTTCTAGTAACCAATTGTAAGTACACTTGTTTAATTTACGTGTTTTTTTTTTCCTGTAATGTTGTCTTGTTTAAACATGACTTTTGAGTTTTTGAGACAAGAAGTTGTTTCAATTTGAGTTTGAGGTTCGGTCTTCTTTATTGTTAATGGAAATTTGTGTTTTAATTTCGTGTTTTGATCCAAATTAGGGTTCTTATGCTGTCAAGGAGTCCTTTAAAAATCACAAATCTTGAGCTTTTGGCATGGATTTTGGACTTCTTTATTGAACAAGAGTTTTTTTGTTTTTTTTTTCTCTTTAATATTTGTTTTAATCGCAAAACCCCAAATTAGAAACTTTTGGTATATATAATAATTTATTGCAAAGATGGCATCGTCTTAATTTTTTTTGGCAATTTTGACCTCATAATCGTCGGTCATTAGTTGTTAAGAAGGGAAATCAGGGAGTCTAATTTAAGTTTGTGGGTCCCATGTTGATCTTAATCTGATGATCTAAAGCTGTTTTGTTTTAATTTAAAAGTGTTCTATACTGAATAACAAGTTTCCTAGCTTTTGTCTAAAATTATAGAGTTTGTTGTTGAATCAGGGCTTTCTAGTTTTTTGTTCAGTTTTTGAGTCAGAAAAGAAAAACCCAATTTATGTGATTTCATTTCTTTTCAGAGTTCGTGTAATCTTAATTAGTGGTTTCTTCGTTTACCTTTTGGGCTTTGTAGGCATCGATTCCTAGTTGTTAAGGGAAAACCCTGACTGCAATTTAAGTCTGCGGGTCCCACTTTGATCTTAACTAGATGATACTATGGGATTTCTTCTTTAAAAGTGTTGTTAACCGAGTTCCACATTATGAGTTACTGCCGTGTAATTTTTCAGGATTTATATTTTGGAAGAAAAATTGGACATAAAAATGATGTTATCAGCGTCACCCGCGGTGGTGACAAGGAGTTCTCTGGAGGAGATGCTGGACTCGCTGCGGCGACGAGATGAGGGTTTGGACAAGTCCAAGGACCTGCCACCCGCTTTGCCAGCACGTCCTACTTCTAGGGCAAGGCTTCCCTCGGCTCGCCACTCACTGCCTACAGACTTTAAAGTCGGTTCTAATGGACAAGTGGAGAGCAAAGTGGAGACAAGAGTTAGTAAAATGAAGGGGGATACAAAAAGAAAGGGGAAGGAGTTGGGGTACAAATCAGGGAATTTCGGAAGCAAGAAAATGAGGAAAGATCAAAATTGTGTGGATTCTAATCCATATGTAAAAGAGAATAATGAGAAAGTGAATGGGCTTGTTGCAGGTTCAGTACCAAGGGGAAAAGAACCAGAGTGGGATGATAATATTGGTTATTTTA